>CM056993.1:267443191-268043191 GCA_029891345.1 Dryococelus australis
ATAATTGTTAACAATCAGATAGAGCACACAAAATCCTACAACAAACTATTAAAGTATTAACACAGGAAAAAATATTTTACACCCATCCAGGAACGAAATAACCGTCGCACACTAAATTACTCACTTATCGCCTGTGAACCCAGATGTAATCAATTCACACTTCACAAATCAATAAAAATACATGATCTACTGTCAAAATTAAAGCTCACAATTACTCCCCCCCCCCCTCCTGACAAAAATCTCCTTTCACACTGACACACATACTCGAAGTCGCACTGACACATACTTCACCCTAATCGGCTTTCAAGACCAATATTCTAAACACGAATCGAAATACACGCAAGGAACACCTTATAAAAATGAATCATTACACCGAACGACTGTTTTTAAAAACATGTAAAGAATAAGCATTTCAGAAACGCTTCTTTTGTTAGCTCATATGATAGTCACAACACTCGCCTATTGTAAAAGCCTACTGCGAAAACCCGACGCACATACTTCGTTATATCGCTTGTTACAAAGCAGTATCACTGCTCTTACAAAAGCATACACCACCGGATCGTCACTCTCAACACTCGCCTAATGCGAAAAGCCCGTCGAACATAAATTCATAATAAAAACATTTAAATTAATCGAACCTAATAATTATCTGAACATGCAAGAGAAATCTGAAAGTATATGGGATGTGATCACAGCTCCAGGCAGCCAATTCGCCTGCTCTGGTGTACCTAACCTCTCCAGGAACAAAGCAGAAAGCGCGAGTCACCCCTCTGGCTACGCTGTCGGCTTTGACAAAGAAGCATATATTTTACAAAGGATTATTAGTTTATAACAGAGAAAATACGTTTCCATACGGAAGTACATCTAGATTACTCTACGAAAAACTTAATTGAAAATTTTTTTTAACAACAAGATTTATAAACAAAGGGGACTAAATCTTTTAGAAATCGTTTTAAAGTAACAGTTTTAGTATCATTATGAGAAGTGTAAGAAATGTCTTTCTTCAACCAAAATTGTATTTACATCTCAATAACCTCGGAAAACTCAAACGTGAAGTACAATTGTTTATCCAGCAGAACATTACACCATTTTGGAGAGAAGTGCAATGGTTTGTTTAATTTAAAAAACATACATTAGAAACTGAAAATGTAATGATTTAATATCTTCTCCAGATGTGAATAAAGTCCTGTGTTCTATGTATCAGCGAACATCAAAGAAGTTTATTCACACTTTTTGTGCTTATACCAGAATGTATAATACTACAAGTCAATCAAAAAGATGAGAAAACTACATCTATTGACAAGGAGATGGAACAATTAAAAAATGTTTTTGAAATAAAATAGTCTTTACTTTGTAATAAAAATGTAGAAAAATAAATGGTTTGAAACCACTTTTTTTATTGTGTTTTAGTGACTTTACGAATGCATTAATTTTAATATTCACATATTCTGACAGTGAAATGTTACGTGTATTTAACAATAAATGTGTGTGGGCAAGATATTAATTAAAATAGTAAATTTGAAAGTGATTTAATACTTAAATATACATTTCAAACAAATAATGTACTCCAATTGCTTCCTAGAATTGTCTAAAGATGTCTATAAAAGGTTTGAACATTTCAGTTTCATTCTAGACTTGGAAGAGTATGGACGCAATGATGGCTTTACTGTGTCGCTTTTGGGTAAAACATTTACAACTATGCGCAGCATGTGTCGACATGAAAGAACGACCTGTGGAATGAGCAATTCAAGAACGCAGTTTCGGTGTGATTTCTGCCAGAAACAGTTTTCTAGGAGGGATACTTTAAAACGACATCATAAATTTTGCAATACTGCATCACAATCAACACTGCATCTTGAGACAGCATCATCAATACCACATAGCACCACACTAGCACCACATAGCACTACACTAGCACCACATGACACCACACCAGCACGACATGGCACCACACTAGCACCATACCATGTATTTCCATCGAAATGGCAATACCTTAAATCAGGATTGGGAAGTAATTCGCTTTCCACTTCCTCGGTGAAGAGTTTGCCCCAGCTCAATTATGAAATACTAGGCACAGCTTTTGCAGGCAGACTGACTGACACACGGATATGTAACGACCAAACAACTACTGATGTAGACTTTGTAAGATTGTTTTCAATGCGTAGAAAGCCTCTGATAGATTTAACTACATCACCCCGGCCAATAACTCTTAGTGTAAATATGTCCTGTAAGTATTTGAATTCCACCACAGCGGAGGCATTTCCTCTACAGAAACTTCCTACTTTCAAACTCAAGCTCTCCCCTTTCTACATTCCACAGATATTGTTGATAACGCTACCATAGTATTTTACCTCGCAAACAGACTTGAAGAATTTAGTGCTTGTGGAAATGGGTGGACTTTACAACTAATAAGAAAAATGGATGTATACATCTCCCAATATAGACCGTTCACTGCTGGCCAGAAGTTATGCAAGTTATTGCCTATAAGAAGATATGTAATCCAGCACTGTTCCATTATTCGCCTCACTTCACCCTTATTGGCTCTCAAGACCTTGCTTTCGAGAGCTGCTTTAACCTCTTCACTCGCTCCCATGCATAGATTTAAAAGAAATATTTTTCTGCAAGACTACACTTGGGGTTATCATAATGAATTCAGCTCAGACACCTTCAACGAGTTATAATATCATATACGCGTGAATCAAGCATCCATCCACCTCAAGAATGTGTGAATCTTCTAGCACATAATGGTTTACATCTAATCTGACAGTCAATGAACCAACAATTAATCTAGAATAAAACCATTTAAAATATTTGAGAGAATACCGAGTTTGTCTCCCTGCAACAATATCTGCATGATACCAGATATGAGTTTTTCTATCTCACCAACTATATTATGTCAAAGTGTAATGTCTATTTAGATGAATTAAGAACTTCTATTAAACTCTGGTATATAAAGAACACTATTCGTTTTGGTAAATAAATGTGTTAAGAAAAGTATTATTTTTGTAATGATATGTAAATAAATATGTATGTTAAAAATTAACTGATTTGTATATATTTTATATACCTCATCCCTTTACGAAAAAAACACATTAGTTTCTTTAAGAAATTCATATTACTCTTATTAATAAAAAAACTTTCTAAAAGCGATGGTGTACAGGTGTAAACATTTCTAAAAGAAATTGGTTCTTGTGAACGAGTGTTTGCCGACAGTGCGGACAGAGGGGTGACTCGCGCATTCTGCTTTGTTCCTGGAGAGATTAGGTCTACCCGAGCAGGCGAGTTGGCTGCCTGAAGCAGTGATCACATCCCATATACTTACAGTTTTCTCTTGCACGTTCGGATAATTATTAGGTTTGATTAATTTAAAAGTTTTTATTATTAATTTACATTCGATGGGCTTCTTGCTACAGGTTTTCACATTAGGCGAGTGTTGAGATTGATGATCCGGCGCCGTACACTTTTGTAAGAGCAACGGTACTGCATTTTAATGTGTGATATAACGAAGTATGTGCGTCGGGTTTTCGCAGTAGGCTTTCGCAATAGGCGAGTGTTGTGACGATCACAGGAGCTAGCAAAATATATGTGAAATGCTTATACTTTACATGTTTTTAAAACAGTTGTTTGGTGTAATCATTCATTTTTGTAAGGCGTTCCTTGCTTGAATTTCGAGTCATGTTTAGAATATTGGTCTTGAGAGCCGATGAGGGTGAAGTAATTTTGAATGATTCGTATTTCTTTCATTAGATTCGATGGAAAAATAATATTTATTTCTGTCATTTCGCATATCTAATCACTCGCGAGTGATCAATGTGCATTCAGAGAACGAGCTGAATGGAGCTTCTCTGCTGGTTTCAATATTTTGTAAGTGCTCCAGCACTTCAGTTTCCCTCCAGACGTGCTATGGTGATCATCGATGAGCTTTTATGGGTGTACACTTTTTTACCGTGTGTTTGATTAATGAAAAGTCAATTAGTTAACATTTGTTATGCTTGAAATATAACATATTTCGTTATGATATTCATACAAATTTTTTGTGTTCCATTTGGTAATAACACAATTAAAGTCGGTTTAATGAATATGTGTTTAGTTCTATCAATTATGTGATTAAAGTGTACATCCATTATGTTTGAAATAGTTTCATTCCATAATTGCATGATTAAAGTAATTTGTTCAGTAACCTATTTGATTGTAGTATGCCAGAACATACACTCATGCTCTTGCTTCATCCACACCTACCTCGCCTAGAGAGCCAGAACATACACGTGTGTTGGCATTCCACTGACAAACAAAAATGTTCTTTACACCATTCTTAAACCAACATTAACTCCTATATAAACAATTACACCCCACTCCTCTGGTCAGTCGACTTTAGCAAGTCACACAGGACACATCGCTCATGCTCTGCCATCCTTTCAAAACTAATAACATAATTTAAAAAAATTCATATCAAACACTAAAAAAATTTGATCAAAGATATATGATATCAAACCATTACAATAATTATTTTGCTTAATTAATCAGCAACTAATCGACTATTTGATTAGCCACCAATCGACTTTTCGATATGCATGCACATATTGATTAATTTATTATTAGATTAATCGATTAGCAATCGATTATCTGCTCCATCCTCATGTCATTCTAGAAGTGAGCCAAAACATACATGCTCCTACTATTGCAAATTACATTTAATGAAACGAAAGTTTCGAGCTCAGCAGGATAGAAGGCAGAAACTTTTATGTGACAGCCAGCAGGCAAGATTTTTACTGTCGTAATTAGGGAACGTGATCACCCATCACTGCGATGCACGGCGTGCGCCATCTGTTCATGTTCACGACGAGCTCTTGAGGACTCGGGGACCATTCTTCTTCTTGCGCTGATTGGATATATGGAGTCGTTGATGGCGGCTGGCGAGGTGCCTTAAGACGTCTCCCGACAACGTCCTACACATGTTTAGTTGGTTTAGGTTGGGATACTGGATACCTTCCCTCTTAAGAAGATCAACGACAGCTGCTGTACGATGAGGCTTAGGAAAGGCCCAGGGCCACAGCATCACGGAGAAGACATACAATGGGGAAGGAGAACCTTGATACAATATGTTCCAAGATACTGGACCTCCTTGGAAGATGTGGAGCTCCGTAAGGCCAATAAGAATTATGCCTCTCCAAACGAGATAACCGCCATGTGGAAATTGGTGATTAATGACGATGTTATAGGGATGATTGCATGTTCCCTGCTCTTTCAAAATGTATTGACGTTCCACTGCGCTCAAATGTCAGGAAAGAAAAATGCACTGAGAAAGCAATTCGGCTGCAATCGGTTGTCATACTTCATCTCTTCACAAAACATTTTAAACCAAAAAATGATTATACAAATCCTGCAAAACGTAAGACTATAAGTTACAACTATCCGGACACCAAAAAAAGGGATTTAAGTTAGCTATGACATAGGCCTACATATCCTGGTGTAAATGGAAACACTGCCTCCACTAACCTTCTGTACATTTAAATGTGTGTTCTGTAAAGTTGCACCTTTAACATGCTATCAAATGCTACCCTTACTATTTGTGAGATGTTTTATTGTGAAAGTCGTCTGGGAAGGTGTCTAACCAATGTGACCTTTAATTACCTGTGTAATATATATATATATATATATATATATATATATATATATATATATATATTTCCATACGAATATCGGTGGTTTGTTGGGTACAATATATTACCACAAAAATTAGTTTTTGGTTTAAAAGAAATTACGATGAAGTTGGCAGTCATTTTGTAAGTACCGGGAATCTTTATATACAAGTAAGCAAAGATATAGCATTAAATATTCAACCATTCAGAATTTATTCCTCTAAACTTCTTCATTGGAATGCTCCTTACTAAGGAATTGCTGCCGACGTACAATTCCGAATGTTGCGAGTGTTACCAACCTGCTAAGTACTGCTATACTTTCATTTAAAAGAAAGCACGAATTACTAGAAAACGGCGGGCTTAATGTAAATACAACATGACCAACCAGATTCGTTCATCCTTGTAGTGAAATTAATTTGTAATAAAAAATATAAGTTAGGCTTGACAGTTTCATGTCACGAAAATAAATGCGCAATGGGTGTGGCAATTCCGATAACTTTCTTTAAAAAAAAACCTGATAAAAGCAGTAGTTTGTGACAGGCGGGACCATGTCACCTCACACCCTTGAAGAATTATTAATTACAGCTGATCATAATGAACTCTTTAATTAGTTGGCAGGACTACGTTGCCTCACGCCAACGAATAACTATTAATTACAACCAAGTACACATAATAATAATCTCTGAAAACAGTGGGCCTGACCACGTCGCCAGTCACCCATTCAAATAGTTACTGTGGTTGATCACCTGACAATTTGTTCGGTGCAGTGCCTGACACCATGAACATTTTAAACACACTTGTTTTCGTGTTAAAATCTTATAATAAGATTTAAAACTATTAAGAACACTTACCTCCTATGTTCTCGCCAGGATCACGTTACCTTAAAAAGACCTTGGAAGACCTGGGGTAACAAAGAACTTGTGTTTATTATAGGTGCTAATTTTCACGTGTAGCAGCGGACAGCCATGGAAGCCCACTGTGTGGCAGAACAGCGGTTTCACCTGTTAATCGCCCGAGAGCAGTACCGTCGGTTGCAGGCGCTCGGAACTGCCCGTGTCCGTGCGCGCGCAGCTCCACATCTTGATATTTGGTTGCATCAGTTCCAGCAACTGGGTTCAAGAGGCCGGAACTGTGGTTGTGTATTGCCATATAATTGGTGGTTGACTTTTAAATTATTGAGACCCCTCTAAGGGAAAATGGTGTCTGCTGTGTTGGTTCGCCTTATTAGGTAACACCAACTGCCACTGGGCATGGATATCACGACCCTCATAAGGCGTATTGAAAACCCCACCAATTTCTTGGAATTCTGAAAACAAATATGGATCTCATGTGTGATTGATGACGATACATGGCGAATCAGTGTGTAAATTACCTGCACTTGCTTCGTACGGGGTCAGTCAGCGACCTAGAGGGGGCAAACTTCTTCCAGATATGTGAATTCTTGATTTAACAAACATGTAGGCTCATCAAGCAACAAGGGCCTTTACGTCATTCCGACGTTAGGCGAGACCCGTGATGGCTGGAAATTTTAAATCTTTTTAAACCTTGCGAAATGTTGGTCTCTTATCCGAAATGTGATACTGGTAACTTTTGTAACTGATGTTGTACATCCATAAAAATATATCACCAAGTCATAAAGAGAATTTTAGTGGTTGTAATCACTGGTAACCAAAATAATAATAATGGTCTTAGCATTTTGCAACCAAGTTTAGGCAATGGTAGGCAATACTTGGGATTCAGTTTTATTTATTTTTAGTAAACAATTTAAAAACTTTACGAAGTTTAGGGTATTTTGAATAGTAACTTTTGCTCGCGGGAGTTAACGCTGGCATTGCTAAGCAGTTGCCCCTATCCTTTTGGGATCGCGAGCGTATGGAGGAGAAAGTATTGCACAGACATTGAGGTTACACTGTAGTATGAGTTGTCATATTTGTTTTTTCTGTATAGGACTTAACTAAATTTTCTGAAGTCCAGAGTACATGTTGGTACAATAGACTTTGATCCGCCACCTTGTGACGATGTGGGTTTAGGGTAACTAATCCAAGTATTAGCTGAGGGTCAGCATAATTATGTACCTGCCATTTAATCATATTTTATTCAGTTTTTATGGTAACTTAGTTTTATATACATGTTAATTCAATTGAAAATAAGGGAGAGGAAAATTTTATATTTTCCACATGTAAGATTGATAATCAATGAAATATTTTCCACATGTAAGATTGATATTGAATGAAATATTTTTCATATGTAAGATTGATAACTATCGCAAAGAATGAATATAAACATAAAAAAGGAAAATTATCACACTTCTTAGTTTCTGTTATAAGTCGACTGCCATCAATGCTTAATTCACCCTTACATTGCACAAATAAGTGGTTCTTTGAATGGCTTTTTGCCATTTTTTGTGTTCTGTTGGTTTACTTGTCTTTAATCAAATCCTGCTTAATCATAAAATCGTAAGCAAAGTAAATCACATTGGGAGTATTTAGATCGCATGTGGTAAAATCTCACCTGGAAAATGTTTATCTTTCAATTATCAGAAGAAAAGGTTTCTATGCATTATATTATTAACGGCCTTATTGTACGCATGTTTCGAGTCAGCCCATAATTATATAGATAAACTGGAAGGTATCTCATTTCTTATCCGTCGGCTAGACACTGGTATTCCCTAATTATAATTGGTATATTATTCCTTGTTTTATTTCTGTTCGCTACATAAGCATTATGGTGAAGTTTCTTTAAAAGAAATATCCCAATTGTTCTTTTAATATCAGGCCTTAAGAAATAATAAAGACTTACCGCTAACATCAATGTGCAAAGTTCGTGGACCACTGCATCCTCATCGAATTTGTTGTTTTTTTCGGAAATATCAATCAGCTGGTCCACTAAATGAACTCTTCTTGTACTTGTTATGTCTGGAAAAAAACACATAGACACTAGTGGTAGCTCAGCTGGTTATTTTATGTTACAATCACAATATCTTTAAGACATTTAATAACACTACACTAATATCAATCAGCTGGTCCACTAAATGAACTCTTCTTGTACTTGTTATGTCTGGAAAAAAACACATAGACACTAGTGGTAGCTCAGCTGGTTATTTTATGTTACAATCACAATATCTTCAAGACATTTAATAACACTATACTAATATCAATCAGCTGGTCCACTAAATGAACTCTTCTTGTACTTGTTATGTCTGGAAAAAAACACATAGACACTAGTGGTAGCTCAGCTGGTTATTTTATGTTACAATCACAATATCTTTTAAGACATTTTATAACACTATACTAATATCATTTAAAAGTTTGTAACTAAATTATGCTTCAAATTAAGAAATCCTTATTTCTATATATACTTTTTCCTGTTGCCTCTTTTTAAAAAAGTAAAATTATTATTTTTTGTCTGGGAGCGTAAAATAACTGTTATATTGGTCAATACTACCATAATCAGGAAAATCATTGAAAATTAAGAATTGAATATGTGGATCATTTTTGTCGTCATTAGTGATAATAATATACAGGTTCAATTGAATGGCATCAACAATCGACTGCAAGCTGGCTTGTTACTAAAAAATTATCCCGGAAACATGAACACTACATTTGGTATTAAGTGATACCCAAGGGGTTTTGGAGTTGGCTATAAAATGATATTAAATATTTATTGACACAAGTATTACAGAAAATATTTCAGACTGAACACTGAATATCTGGATTTGTTACTGAGTGAAGATAGGTGGCAACGGCAAATAGTGTCGAGTCATTGAATTATAATATTCAAATCGTTGCGAGTGATTTTGCATGAAGTATTTCGGCGTTATGTATTAATTAGGGGTTGGACCACGGGTTGTTAATAACTGCGCCAGAATTGTTTGAAAATGGTTACTTTTTTACTCAAATTCTATAAGGTGATGGCTATACCTGCGCTGCTATGTGGCTATCAAAATATGGATCTAAAGAAGAGAGATGAAGCAAAATAGTGTCTCGTGAAATGAGATTCCTTAGATATGTGACTTGATATAGCTACCTTAATATACAGAAAGAGAGAAATGATGACCTTCAAGCGGAACAGAATTTACAAAACACCACTGACATATTAAAATAATATCAAATAAGATGGGACGAACACATAGATCGTATGCTAGATACAAGAATTGCAAAAAAAATAATTCAGCAGTATAAACCAAGTGGTAGAAGAACCCAAGGAAGACCAAAGAAGAGATGGCTGGACCATTTTTAATGGAGATAGAACGGGTCAGTAGGCTCAACCCCTGATGAAGATGAAGATGACGATGAACACTGACGGCTTTGAGAAGTTCACAGATAGACTAGTTGAATTAATGAATTATTGTATTGCCTATATCTAGGCAACTCTCTATAAAAACCAGGTATAAGCTGTTCACGGTAAAATGAGCAGTTTTGAAAGCCCTGCTTAAGATCTACTTATATACACGTTGTGCAGTATTTCGTCTTAGGTAAAATTAACATTGCCATGGTCCTCATTACTTTATTCATGCGTAGGTCAAATGAAACTGTGAAATTATTAAAAAGGAAATTCTTTACAAATCTGTTCATTTTTACACTTCGATGTATTAAGAAAAACATTAAGCGAAATAAATAATTTAAAGTTGCCACAAATGGTTATCTGGAACTTTTTATTCGACGTTAAGATATGGAACTACTTTCCATCTATCGTTGCCAACTTTCCTGGGCAAACGTCACTCAGTGCGCACATTAAAATATATGCATGCAGGGGCAGTGACTTTTTTCTAAGGTTCATTATAAAGTGCTCACTTTATCGTGAACAGCCTTTACAGTGTAGCCTAAACCGGCCATACAGAGCGCATACGCTGGTAACCTCCACAATAATGTGCGTTGATTGACACTGAAACCACTATTTTGTGATAATTTCCCCAAAAAAAAGGTGGGAATCAGAGAGATATTACAAAGTGATCTCTATCGTTAATTATGTGTGCTGATCAAAAATGTGCCCTTAAAAATCAGCTAGTTTCCACGTTAAGAAATGTAATGTATTATAATGGTGGAAATAACTCACGTTATTTCCGAGAAATAATTGAGTTACAGTCAATCGTTTTGCAGCGATGGCTAATGTTTGTCTAAATACACATTACCCACGCACTTAGTACTCCGTTATAATAAAGCACTTACATTTTTAACAAACGCATGATTCAGCCTCACCTTCCAAGTCGTATGCCGCCCTACGGAACCACTTTAAACCGTCACGTGTATGTCTTCAGCCTGTTTTTGTGAAGAGACTGCAGCCACGTATTCTCCACGTTATTGGGTAAAAACGTGCAGATTAATATAGAATATAGCTATCACTGAGTGAAAATGCTTTCTCATACGTTACTTTGAAGATTTCTGTAAACAAATTTATGACTAGAGAATTTGCGAAAAGCAGAATTGTACTATGGTGTCAATTATTCGAGTAACATTGTGAGATCTTTCTATGACATCTGCTTATCATAAAACGAAAAGAAACCTATTAGAATCATATACGTAACGTATTACGATATATTCTACTGATAAACTACAAAGCTCAGTTCGTAAATTAGCAAAAATAACCTCGAAACGTCACGTAAGTGAGGAATATGCTCCAGCAATAATTTCTAGTGTAAAAAAGTCGTTATTTACACACTGCATTGCCACTGAGTTTTCCTTAGAGAATTATATAAAAAAATTTTTTTTACTGAATTTTGTACTTTTAACTTTGATACTGATATTACGTTTACTTGAGCGTAACGTAGCACATAAACTTAGAAAAGGAGAAGGTATTCTTGTTTCTTTTCAAACGGAAATCTTGTCAAGTCAATCCGTTGAATTATTGATACCGAAATTTTTAACAGAACGCTAGTCTTCCAATTGTAAATGCATGTAATTTAAATAAGAGTAGATGTATCTCAATAACGCTCATAATTAACCGGTTATATAATACACGCTTCAAAATAAAATAACATAGAGTATTTGTGATAGTACTATAGTACACAACTTGTAAGAGTGCATTGTAGTTGAAAAATACTATTTTTTGTTTCTCTTAGAGTTTGCCAGACTTACTGAGTGCATTATACCGCCTACCAGTTCAATTTTAATATATGCTAAGGTTCCACAAAAAAGAAAAGTGACTTTAATACAGTACTCAATAACAGATAACTCAAGCTATTTCTCACAAGAATGTTATTTGCTTCTTAGAGGACTTCATTCGTGGCATTTGGTCAAGTACAAAAATAAAGAATGTTTGAGATAGCCTTCAAACAACTCGATCATCTTCGCGCTGTGCGCAAAATAACGAGCGACAGTGAAATCTTAAACTTAAAAACATGAAACCTTTGAACTTGATACTTCACACTCAATATACAGGTAGATAAAGAAAAAAAACATAACGTATAAAGTTTAAGTAGGTCATCTGAAATATTTCACAAAATATAAGAATATCGCAATAGCCTAATACCGTGTACCAAAGAGCGTATAAAAGGGTTGGGATGATTTATGTATTCCACAGGTTTAGAGACTTTTGCGATCTAGCGAAAACAGTTTCAAATTCTACGTAATGGCAATTATTTTCAGTAGTGCCGTACGATATCTCAAGGCATATACAAAAATGAAACCAAGGAAGGATTATTATATTATTTTCGAAACGCTGTTCTGTTACAGTGATACTATTTCTGGGACTGACATACATCGGAAAAATCATTCATAAAAACATTAAGTAATTTTAATATGTTTATCGGCTATAAACATTGCACCACCTTTTATTATTATTGACGAAAGTAATAAGAATGAACATTCCTCACAGTAACAGAAAACATAATGTTTGCGTAAGGATTACTTCCGCTTGCCAGAGAAATTATGGACATAATATACAACTTATAGGAAATTTTAGTAAATCAAAATCACTGTGAATTGTTGTATATTGTTATTTAATTATTATGATTACGAATTAAAAGACTATCAGCACATGCTCCATGCAAAACCTTGCCTGTTCGCCTGCGAGCTACGTGAACCTAGCCAGATACGTGGGGAGAAGACATGGTGCGAGCACGTTATGTTATCAGGCTTTCAGCTCTGGTAAGCCTTCAGGCACTTTCATCCGTCACACTTATTTACTTCACTATACTAAAGTTTACACCAGTTAAAATTAAAGTGCGGTGTTGTTATAAAGTTCTGGTGAAACACAATACTGCTGACGTTTATCGCGATCCACACACAAACCAATACATTTTGTCATAAAACAAACAACTTTAAACTTAATAAAGAGAATGTAATAAACAAACAGGTCGTTACTGGAATCTGCTACATAAAGTTTCGTTCCATAGCCATTAGAATTGTCAGAATAAATTAACTAGTGATTTTGCCTCGAAGATTACAGAAAGGAAAATGTAAATCGCTACTATTGTAAATTTACAGCTACCAAAAACGTTTCTATTTTAGGTGATTGTACCCATAAATGGTGGTAAATTGTCTTAATATTAGAGTTGTTTTGCTTTTTATTTGTTTTCGTAGTAAAATACTTTTATCACAAATTCTGATTTTACTACACAATAAATATTTAAGTTAGCTATGGATGTAATGTATCTATTCCTGACTCATTAGCTGTTTGGTTACTAGTGAAAAAAAATTATTTATAGTACAGTAAAATATTTCACATAAATTAATGCTGCATAGTTCACATAACATGCAATTAGTGTCATCTATGAAAATATACGTGCATGCAGTAAGGGAATTTGGAATAAACTTTATACGCTACCTGTATCAGCCTTACTGTCAGCGCATTTCATTTGCCTGTCTTCTTTACGTCTGCGGACAACCTGCAAATTTATAACGACAGTATTTACAGCGTGAGAGTTAAAAATATTAGTAATTAAAATAATGCATTATACAAACACGGCCCAACATAAATAGCGACTCCGAAAGTTAAAATGCTGTTTAAAGAATTCAACATAAGTATTTATAAATAAATACACAAATATATATACACACATAAAGTACATAATCTAACATAAAACTTCGCGTGAGCTATAAATAAAACAATATTATTGAATCACCATATTCAAAGGAAAGATCTGAGCTATAACGTAAAAAAAAATGCTCTTAATCGACATAGGATTGCAGCGTGAACTCCGCCAACTACATACAAATAAATATTCAGGAATTTGAAGCATATGCAGTATGTCCCAAATTAATGGTTACGCTCTTGTAACACAAATAACAAAGAAACTACTAAAGACAATCTGATGGAGTTGCTTGTATTTGACGCTGTAAGGACAACGTTGGTTGTAAACGAAAGTTAATAACAGTTAAAAATATTCAAAATACCCGCCATCAGCAACAAAACATCGTCTGCAACGCTGTAGAATAAAAGGACAAACAGTAGGTATGGTTTCCATGGGAGTGGATTCACGGGCAATCACAATCGCGTCTCTCATGACATCCAGAGCTCGTGGCTTTGTGGCAAACAGTGTGTTCTTCAGAGTTTCTCACAGTTAAATTGTGACGGTAATAAATATGGAAATGTGGGTGGATACCAAACACATCCTCGTCGGCCCATCCACCTAACAACAAATGTTTCATCCTGGAGCGACCGTACGTCTCGATTGTAACGTGGTATTGCACCGTCCCGCTGGGAAAAGGAATCGTCATCTGGGTAGGGTTGGTGAACAGCTGGCAAAATCTTGTCCTCCAACATGGTACGGCGAATTTCACCTGTCAATATTCCGCCAAAGAATTAAGAACGACGCAGACATACTACATCAAACGGTTAACCCAGGATGATAAACTACTTGCTCAACCACAATGCGGTGATTTTCATCGGCCCAGCACAACCCTATTCAATTTTAAAGTTGCCTAATGGGACCAAAAAATTACGCCAGTAAAATATTTGCTGTCGTTGCAAATGTTACCAACCCACTCACAAAATTCGACACGCCTATCTGGGTCGCCTTTATTGATAACGTGCAGTAACGTGGGCATGTAAGGCCTTCACTTCACTTGCTTTAAAATGTGATCGACACTTGATTTACTCACATTTGACTCACGCGCAGCTTACCGTGCGGACTTCGGCTTTCCGGGGGAATGTGTGCAACACAGCCTCCCCCCCAAAAAAATTCCTTCGTCCATTGTCATTCTCTTCCTGCCATACCGTCTTTTATTCAGATCACACACAGTTCCATCCCTTTCAAATTTCTCACGTAATAGTGTTATTGTTAGACGTGACGGTGGCGTAGTATAGAATTATGCCCTCCATCATCTTTGCATGTCCATCTCATTCTCAATTTGCAATAGCAATTTAATATCCATTTACATTGCACGAAAGAAAACCTTGTGACTTCCGATATTTCCTCTACAACTGCAGTACTGCCGATCATGACTGCAAACGGAACTAACAAGAGCAGAATGGCTACACACGCTTGCCACACACCAAACGTTGAAATACACGGCGTTCCAATCATGGCATTGTCTTCAATAGTTGCTTTGCTATTTACGTACATACAATGAGCGTAATCATTAATTTAGGATATCCGGTAGAAAAGCGGTGCAGTTTCGCAATACCCCGAGCAGCTCCTAGTTTGTATTTTTAGTAGAAAGTATATGAAGCAGAGTGCGCTTTTCAGCAACGCAGTGTTAGGACAGGTTCTTCTCGTTACGTAATCTTGCGCAACTCGAAAACAACGCTCGTCCTAAAAGAGCGCAGCAGGCTGTTTATTAGCTATTTCCTATGTCTGGAATTTCGAAAGTATAAAAAACAACTGGTACAGACAAAACATGGATCCAGCAGATTCTTCAAAGTGACGGAAGATGATCGGCAATCTGAACATGAACTCCACCTACAAACCCCGTCAGAACCAATCACAATGAATGGGTGAAACGGCAGAGGGAGTGGGCCAGAAGTATGTATAGGGATAGGGCTCCGAACTTGCGGAACATCGCAGTCGGCTGGCTACTGGTGGCCTGGATGTCTCCTCTCACGCTGAGCGGCGAGCGGTCGCGAGTTCGACGTTCAGTAAGTCCCTTTCCTTATTATCCTTCTCAGACTTCCTTATTATCCTTCTCAGAGTTCCTTATTATGCTTCTCAGACTTCCTTCCGGCTTTTACTTCCTTTAAAAACAGGCCCCTAAAAGTGTAATAAACAGCTATTTGCTTTGGAATTTATAGCTTGTAATTATTTATAATTAATTCCTTAACTTTGTCCTTATCATATTTCTGAAGCTCTCATGCCTTAATCTATTGATTTACAAAAAGAGGAACGTAACAAAAATTAAATACTTCGTGTCCCAACAATTAACTGCTCTTCTTCCTACAGAAGTGTCAATTATCATAACTACGACTAACGTTAACACACTTTCTACTAAAAAGAATGCGTTTTAATATGCAAGTATACTGCTTTCTACTATGTCTTAACGAAAATACTATATAATAAAATTTCGTAAACCACCATTATTTTGAGGTTAAAACCAAACGTAAACAAACGTCACATTACTGTTGAAAGACGTGAACATAGCAGTTGTTTAGGCAACAAGTGTTGGAGACATATATGCGGAAGGACAACATACATGTTTACCTCATCTTTAGTCTATGGTGTTTCAACGTTTGAAGGGCGGCATAGTGGTGTAGCGGTTAGACCGCTTGCCTCCCACCTAGACGAACCGGATCCGCTCCCCTGCGGTCCGCTCGTGGATTTTCGCATGAGGGAATCGTGCCGGATGATGCCGCTGGTCGGCGGGTTTATCGGTGAACTCCAATTTCTCGTGCCCTTGCAATCCAGCGCTGCTCCATATCCGCCTCTCTTAACCCTCATCAGCTCTCAAATCCTTGATGTTAAGAGCCGCCCAAATTTCTTCGCCCACTCGTGCTCCTAAGTTTGAAAATTAGCGGACGCATATGGGAGGTATTTCCGGGGTAGTTCTTTAGAGGGTTAAAGTTGGGATGATATGTACTGCGTACTGTTCTTGCTGTAGGTACTTGTACAGTGTGCATTGATTCCTATTTTTTTATTTATAGTAAGAACAATATATCAACCAATCAGTCCACTGACTAGTATGTAAAACGTTACCGAGTGCATCAGGATGGCAATATTCAGGTGTATAGGAGCAGATGGATACTTGGGACATGCAGTCACGTGGGAGATGGTGCTCAGCTCATTAAGTTTTTATTGTGTTTGTAAAGATGAAGATAAAATTGTTATGTTTTTATGTGAAACTAAATCAACAGGCGAAAAATAATTTAACCAATATAAGATGCAAAGAACTTACCACATACCATGAAACTCAGCTCTATAATCGCATAAGCTATTCACGCGAAAAATTATTTTCGGTATCTGATTAGGTATTAATACGAGAGTCTCAGAGTATAGGGAATTTAGAAAGGGTTCACGACTAAGTTAAATCCACTTTTACCGGCAGAGTGTAAAAACCTGTGCTATATTTTTAGGCGGTATGTTAATTGTGTTTTAATCTGTGAGATTTGCATTATCCACATTAAACTCGTACGATTTTCCCTCTTTCGAGTTTTTCAGCCAAAATTTTCACACTAATTCTTATAATAAATTTACTAATATTATTATTCTCGAGTAAAATTGTTAGTTTAAATAACTGCGTATTTTTTGCATAAATCGAATATTTCAGAAATTAATTTTCAAACTGATATTAAAGTGTCTAACAGCTTTCATTATTGAATCCTCAAATTTATATAAAAGAATAGTTTTAACCAATTATATTTATGTAACTTTTTATTACAACTATAGCTAGTTTTCTCAACTTGCATATTGGCCTCGTACATTAATATATTACTTTATAAAAGTTAATTTTTACATGCAGTTACAACACAACACGAAAACGAAAGCCCAATTTGATTAGTTAAATATCAAAATATTTTATTTTAAAACTAAGCAAAACTAATAAATAGTTACCATTACATGGCATTTAGTTTTTGGCTTCGCGCAATTTCATCGCGGCATATAGTGAGACATCGATATCGAACAGAAATTGTAGATTAGCATTTAGGGATAACTTGCCGTATCCCTGGTCAAGTTAAGTATTCTCTGTAATTGTTTTAATGATTGCGTCTCTGTATCTGAAGTGTATGGCGTAGTTTATAACACTTATTCTCTCACAGTCGATGGGTAACGGCGATAATATGACACAAGCTGAACCCTAGCCACTAAAAAGAAAAAGAGCACGTGCTTAGAGGACTAACCTCGCTCTGTATGCCACACATTAAATATGCGACGAAAGGATAACACCGAACGGCAAAGCGTATATAAGGGATAGGAGTGGAATAACAGCAACTAGAAGTGATGACTGACAGATTATTCAGAGATGGCGAAAATAATTGTTCAAAAAACTATAGTTTGTTAAACATTATACTAAACCTACAGTTTTACTAACCTATACATATGCTTTTAAAGTAAAATATTAATTTACAGAAGCTTAATTTTAAGATACAGTTACACCACATTGCAAAATAATTCATGATGGTAAAATTATATGGTACAAATTTTTGTAAATGTAGGTTTTTGAAAGGAAAATAAATAAATGTTGGAAAATGAGCATAAAAATCACAATAATAATATAATTTAATTGATTTCCATTTTACTGCCTTGAAGCGATAGAGACTACGAGAAGCTTGATAAGGCGTGAAATCGAATTTATAGTATCTGGTTGTACGTTTAATAGTTACTTAACATTTTTAACTTAAATAGTTACAGATAATTTTATTTTCGTTCGCCTCTCACTGAAGTTTATATGAAGCAAATTGAAAGTATAGATCAAGTTTATATCAAGATAATGCCAAATAGCACCAACCCTAGTGCAATGACGGCGTTTGTCTACATGAAAAGTCTTCCCTCCCTTTCTTTAAATATGTGAAACGTGGTGATCATTAGACGGCATTTTAGATGCTGGACTGTGTTTGGTAAAAGTAAAAAGCGGAATATCTTGCGAGAATTGTAATGGCACACATGGGAATATAATGGCTCCTAATTTAGTGAGAGTGAACGAATATATCTTCTAATGGAGATGTGAAAATCGCTAACACGATATAGTAGAGAATTTCGTTCATTTATGATTTCAAAAGAGAAATTAATATATGTAATCAAATGAGCTTAAAAATACAATAGTAAAATAAATATTAGTTGGTTCACATTTTATTGTAGCTAACATTAAAGGTTGCGGTCATCAGAGGTGCTGCAGTAATAACATAGAATAGGGCATAAAATAGAAACTAAAGAAAATCCTCAAAAAATAACAGCATAAGGTTAGATATCTGCTGGAATGCAGTGAAGCGCGGAACATAGGCGATCGGATAATTTTATAAACTATCAAGAATGAGTAGGGGGAGGAGAGAATACAAAAACTGTGTTGAAAAGTAACATAAACCGTGGAAATTCGCGAGATTTTATCACTGTGGTAAATTTAATTCTCTTATTATTTATCTGTTAACCCATCATTTTAAAACATATTCACACGTCCATAATCATGCGCAGGAATCCTCTATATTCTTATACTTTTATTAGCTGTCCTCAGTAATATTCCTTTGAAATTATAATCTCTAAATTTTATATTTCTTTCAGTGCCGCATTATTTGTAGACTTCAAAATGAAACAATTTTCAGCAGGGTTATTATATCACCTTTTTTCTATAATGAAAATTACTGAGTGGGCCAATTTTTCTCGTCTTAATTATTTAAAAAAATTAATACGATTAATATGATTGTAACAGTATGTCAAAATGCTGGTTTCACGTAAGCAAAACCGTTAGTAACATTGTAAAGATAAACTTACTATAGTGGATTGATTAATGCGAAAAAGAAAATAAAATCGGAAATTTGTAACATTTAGTAAATTATTTAAAATTTCATTTGTTTAGCTTAAACTTAGGAACACTTGTTGCACTTATAGGAGTGACTATAATTTTTTGTATAATTAAAAAATTATGGGATATAACTTTAAATCTTAATTGTTCTCAGACAGTGTCAATGTAAAATAGTTTGATTTCAAAAAAAAATTTTTTACCAATTATAAGTATTTCGTGGTAAAACATGTAAAATATATTTGGTAACTGTAACAATTAAACTTAATAAATACACATTGCGAAAATATATTGTATATAATTCTGCACTAAATAACGCTGTTTTCAAACGCGTTAAAGCACAAGTACGGCTTTCTAGTATAGGTTTACTTACTTTTCTTGTGAAGTTGAATAAACTATTCTGGTTCTCCAACTCTCTTCTTGCTATGTCCGTGAGATTATAGATCCAATTGATCATAAGCCATGGACGCAGAGCTCGATACGTTGCTGTCACCTTCCCTCTGGAGTGTAAACATGGAAGAGTAAAATATTTTAAAAAATAAGTTTTGATCACAATATTCGGTGTTCAGATAAGCGGTGCCCTTAATATGAAAATATATTTAAATATTAAGAACAAACTAACAAATTATGGAGTTGTTGTTTTGAAGTTGACAACAGAATATTTGTTAGATTGGCAACCTGTAAAATAGAAAATATGTAAATTATTTAGAAACTTTCTTCCTTGAATTATACAAATTACTGTCAATTGTGAAGTTTTGAGGTAAAAGAGCAATGTATTTGTCCATTTCTTTTGGAGCCAGAGGAGATTTATACACATGAAAAAACGATGAACTTTGAAACAGTTTACTCTACATGTCAAGCGATGATAATATTTACTAATATCAGTGAAGTACGCAAAATTCAAGCTACTTACTTTCTGAACGGAGATTCTTCAGGTGAGGAATGTAGGCTGTCATTAGGAAGCACTCCCAGCACGGTATCTGTTGAGATGATATTGATTTAAAAAAAATTATCCAGGCTAATAGGAAATTTTTGTTGCTTTTGATATTTTATTTTATGAAAACATTATTTTAGCGTGATAATAACATGAAAAATTAAGGCGTTTTTGTAAAAAAAAATATAGCACGATGGCAAAAGTAAACACATGCGTTCCTTTGTAAGAAGCAGTTTAAATAACTCAGTTTTTATATGTATACTGTCCTTTAATACAAATATGCACTGAAATTACTTCTACTGGAACAAGGATTAAACTAAATCATTAAAGGTCATTAAATATTTAAATTTTAAATAAGATGGGAAATACAAATACTAAAAGAAAAGCACATTTTATGGGTATCCAACTGGTAGGTGTACCTTATATTTTTTTTTAAGTATAGCTTACGAAATAAAAATAATTGTAATGCGTAATATTAGCACAGCCTTTTGACAAATCCAGAACGAATTTCTTAAGAAATTTATTTGACATAATTATGTCCTGTGGTGTCTGACACTTCCTATGTGATGTGTTACTTGCGGATCACATAAATGTTAAAATTAGTTAATTTATATTTATCTTACTTCTTAAAAAGTAACTTAAGTGACTTACATGTTAAGTTAGTTAAAAACAGTGAAATTCAAACAATTTAGTTAGTAAAATTTTTAATATATTAACATACAAAGAAATTAATGTGATTTAGTTATATTTTTAAATTTATAATACAGTAAAGTGCTCCCAGAGGAAAAAATATATAATAAACCTTCCCACAAAAAACGGGCAAATTACCGCTCTTCAATCATCTCTTTATTTAAAAAAAAAAAAACCAAAGCTAAACCAGACAGTATTCTAATACGAGACGTGAAGTAGCAGTAGTAGCTTCGTTGCAACATAGCTCGCTAGTATCTCGGCATCGCTCCTCCTGTCAGGCACATAGGAAGTTTTTGACAAGGGGGGGGGGGGGGGGGAGAGAAAGAGAGAGAGAGAGCAGAAATTATTAGAACCACCGTACGATGGTAGCACGAGCAACCCAGGAGCGGGTAAGGGTTATCTCGTGTCGGGACAGAAAACTAGCTCCAGAAAGTAGAGAAATTATCTTACTTATTTATGTGTTTAAGAATGAAACAAAAAGGTGTTTTTATTTAACTACGGCAACATAGTTTAAACACTTAAACTACTCATATCATTTCTGCAACAAGTAATTATAAATTTAGTTACAATAAAAAAAATTCAATTGAAATTAAATACCACAAAGTCACTATTATTCATATTAAGAGAACACTAAAAGTACGGGTATTGACAGATAATTGATCTCAGTGTGTTGTTATAGTATAGTAGGTTATTTCTGAGTGCATTTTGCTGCACTGGCAGATAGCGTTTAAGATATTTACGTGGCATCGTTACAGCATTTTAGGTCGACCCGCAGGGCATTCCCGGGACTGCTGGAGAGGTATCTAAATGCATTTCGATACTTGGAACCATGATATCGCGTGAACTGTAAATTTATTTTATGCCTAGTTCGAAGCAAACACAAACTTTTACACAGAAATAAACAGAAATTCTCCATAAATTTTCTCTAAGTGAAACTGTCCCGCAAATAACCTCGTCCTGTTCATAACCCGAGTGGAACATACCTACAGTATAAGCAGTAGTTTGACTTACGTAGAACAATAAGGCCCGGTTGCACCTACATTTTCCCCGATCCGAGATCGAATGATCCTAGTTCCAAACTAGAACCCAGTTTGATCTTGGTTCCAATGTACAAGTGTTGCACCAGCAAAATTTCATGATTCTCGATCTCCGATTCGTCTAGTTTGGTTCCAAAAAGAGATATCGAGATTAGGTATGAGACATATTTTGCTATTGGTTCGTAATATATGACATCATGGAAGTAGGCGTATTTTTCACTATAGATAGAACTAGATGTGCGATGTTTTATCTGTTTTAAGGGAATTATTGTACGAATTTTACTGAATAATATTCAAGTGCGCATAATGTTGTTTTAATTTCCCAAGAAAACAATCGAACGTAGTTCTATCTGTTGGTGTATTTTCAAAATACATTTGTCAACGATGGCTGTTGATCTCGGATCGAGATTTCGAACCGCCAATTTCGGTGGTTCGAAATTAACTTCACCTCGATCTCCAGTCCAGCCCTGAAATAGAATGGTGCAACAGTTTTCTGTGTCAAACTTAGATCCGATCTTGGTTCGAGTTTCGAACCACGATGGTGCAACTGGACATAAGAGCGGCAGAGCTTACCGTTGAGCACCTCCAGCACTGTGTTGTTGATGAAGGAGGTGATGTTGACGGGACCGGATGTGTGCCGGAACTTGTGGACCAGTCGCTGCGAGCTCTCGTGGAAGGCTATAACGAACTGCTCCAGCATGCTCACGCTGAACGTCGGCTGCATCAACTTGCGGTGGCTTCTCCATTTATCACCTGTTTATCGACATTCAGACATAAGCATCCATACACCGCCAGCTGCAGCTCTTCGTCGTACTTGAAACATGTATTGTCATAAGATTTTTCATTCTGTGATAAAATTCGATGGGTTTAATCACTTCCCTACTAAAAGAAAGGGACCATCGCTGCTCCTGTTTGTCGCAATGTTGACAGTGAAGCCACTGTATCGACACTACTACTCTTGATGGTTAATTTTTAACTTTACTGAAGTCCTGACAAAGTTCTACTTTCAAACTATCCCTCCAGTTCACGCAAACAAAGCTTAACCAAGTATAGAAATCGTGCAGCACGATGCCGCTGGAATTCTCGGGGATCTGCTGTTTCCCCAGCTCCTTCAGTCTGGCGCTGCTCCATATCCACTCCGCTTCACCCTCATCGGCTCTCAAGACCTCGACATTAAGAGCCGTCTAAATATCTTCACTTACTCAATAAGTAAATCAGCTTTTGTTTTATAGCAATTTTAGTCATAGCTATATTGTTTACTAAAAGCAAACATAAATCGAAACACTGCCACGTCCGTACTCGAGTAGCATCAACATTGTTACTGTTGTATGCAGCAGGATCAAACACCAATGAAAAGAACGAAACTACGGGTGAACATAAATACAATAAGGATGAAAATTAAACAAATAACACCCACTTCGCCCTTCTATGTTCAAACTGTTCCGTTCGAGCAAATGTTGCTCAATTCATTTCACGGAGAATATTAAAAAAATTAAATGTTCCCAACGGCCATTATACACGGAGGTGAACACTAAACACGTGCGCTAACAACAGAAGTATAAATAATCAATTAATAGGGTTCTTGACTGTTCTTTGTCGTTGATGTGGAGCTGATTGCGACGCGTAAATGGGAAAAGGAAGAAGGGTTGAGCAATTGTTTCATTTTGAGCTAGAACACGAGGCACCGTCTTGTGATGTAACCTGATGGCATGCGCAGAGTAGCACTTGGTTTCCTTGTATCGCTAGTAACTATACCGCTCCACCTCATTAGTTGAAACACGTTGCCAGATTCTCGAGTAAAGTAGGACGTTGTACCAAGTCACGAGCCACTTGGTAGAAAATCAAGATGATGATGTTCAGCCATTAGAGAATTACAGTTATTAGATCGAGTATCAAACACAGATCTGTGTTGCACAGCAATACTACACAGAAGGAATATTAGAACAACAAAGCAAATTAAGCCATTTCGTTAGAATCTGGAGAGAAGCAAATCAAAGACACGGAAAATCCTGGGAGGATAAAAATAAGCCTAGCATACAGTTTATCATCGTGAACATAACAGCTTACAAAATTTTAATTTAAATACACTTTATTTGCAGTACACAATGCGCGTTACTACTACAGCAATTATGCTTATTCTTAAGGTAAAATATTTGTCGCACGCGAAATAGCTGCAGAGGTAATTGTATACGACGACTGGGTTTGCACACGACAAATTCATTGCTGCTGTTTGTAGGAGACATTCGGTGTAATCTTGCCCTTAGTAACACTTATTTTGCAAGCAAATAAGAAGAAGAAGAAGATAAATAACAGGTAACCGTCTGGCTGAAAATATAATTAGTTTTGTGGAAGCGAGAGGTCTGCTATCATGGATCGTGAAATTAGTGGTATCCGTATACAGAACTATTTATGTGTTTCCTACTAACAAAAAAATAATAACCTGATGATTACCATACATCAGTCTCTTAATTTATAAAGGAGAGCAATTCTCCAGCAAATAGCGAAAAACTTAAAATAATATTAGACACGGAGTTCTTATAAAAATGATAGAGATTTTAATTCACCGACTTGCGTTATATAACTTGTGGCAACCCAAATGTGAATAACACGATAAAGCTAGTGCCAAATGTAATTGTATTAAAAACAACAAACATTTGATTAACTTTGAAAATAAAACATTACTTTTCGCAAGCAATATAAGACTAAATTATGCTAGCGTGCCTGGATTGACGAGTCCGTGTATTACACACCTTGGGTATTCTACACGAGCAGGACAAATACAAACAGATATCAGACGTCAAGTAAATTCTACGTAAACCCGGTGGACGCTTTTCTTATAACTCTATGTTACGGGATACACATGCTTCCGGCGTCAGCAGCTGTCCTGCTCGGCATAGCAGCGGCCAACGCTCCAGTCAAGATTTCTTTAGTTAAGAGGTATATTTTGATTGGAAATACATTTTCAAGAGATAAACATTTTGGAGAAATAATTTTTTTAAGTGATAAGAATTTATACTGAATTATTGTGTAACTTGTATTATCTATTTAACTCTCATCAATTATAAATGAAATATCATAATGTACAGGCAAAATATAAGTAAAAGTTGAATTCAACCAAAACTAACTACAGGTTGCACGTGATCTACGTGACCGACAGAGTCAACACTATAGTCTATTTGTGTTATCTTCACACTTTATAAATGAAACCTTTGAAAAAACACCCCTTATATGACGTGTTCGGTTGTTTCCTATGTCACGTACTACAAGAGTTTCACATTTCCGTTAACATAAAAGTTCCTTAATTTTGGCTAAATTCAACTTTTACTTGTGTTTTGCCTGTACATTACGGTATTTCATTTATAATTGAAGCAAGTAAAAACAGAGAACGTAGTGTGCTGGTAGTGCCTAGTGTGAAATAGTTCTCATGCAAAATATTATTAAAGTGGGTGCTCACGAATGCGGTGCGTTGTCCCTTTGCTGTAATTTTCAGACTTGGTTAATCTTTTTGCTTTGCATAGGGTGGAGGAATATCTCGAATGTAGAACTTCAGAAGGGTTTCAGAAAAGTCGGAAGTAATCGTGAATGAATTATAATCCGGAGTTCATCCTTCCGTCTCGATATGATCATGCAGAGTCCCAGTCCGGACCGACGCGCCGCCTAGATACCACCCGCAATGCTTGTTATTCTGCCCTCTCTGATTTGGCGTCAGAGGGACGACTCTCCCACACAAAAGCAGCGTAACAACGCGCGCGCCCACCCGTCTGTTGAGTTCAGAGACATCTATGTTAATGAACCCTGACGTGGCCAACCTCCTTGAAGACCAATGGTGCACGAAAGTAGTATATTTACCCGATATCCGTTACAACTTGTTTTTCAGAGGGTTAATCGAAATCTTTGGCACGGCAAGACGTAAATATATATATTTTTTTACTACTTCTTGCATTGTTAAATATTCATTACATTTATTATTCTATGAGCACTGATGGAAGATGAGAAATAAGATATTATTTCTTATCGTCCATCAGTGTTCCGGCAGTAGTAATGGTAGTGGATATGTATCAATGTAAGAAGGTTTATTTATCGATTTTTCGCCAGAGCTTCCATTTCAGAAGGTGTATAAAAATTCCCCGACATATAGTAAATAACAGCTTCCCAATATTTATTGAACTGCCACAGCTTCGCTACATTTATTACCTTTGGCTGGTAACTATCGAGGCGAAACGAGAGATTATTTCTTGCGAACTATTACAAAGGCGACGATTTCAACAGTAATAAAGAAATACTGACCGCAGACAATGCACTAGGCAATGCTCTACTCTCTGTCGTTCCAAAAAAACATGATAAAAAACTGTATTTCCAGACTATGGCAAAAATTACATAAATCCAGGATAGCGGGTGAGAATCTGCCTTGAACCAGTTCTGCAACAAGCAGCCACCGATCGCACAACGAAATGAGTGAGTGAAGAGATTTGGGCTGCTCTTAGCGAGGTCTTGGGAGCCGATGAGGGTTACTGTGGTTAATATGGAACAGCGCCGGAATGAAAGAGCGGGGGAAACGGAAGATACCCGAGAAAACCCACCGACCAGCTGCATCGTACGGCACGATTCCCACATGCGAGAATCCGGTGACCCGGCCGGGGATTGATCCCGGTTCGCTTTAGTGGGAGGCGAATAGTCTAACCGCTCAGCCACCGCGGCCCCACACTTGAAGAAGATTGCACATTCGCCGAAAGCAGACGACTAATCTCGAGGCACTCAAAGCACTTCCGACAACATGTCAGCCAACCTTAACACGACGACGACTGCGTAACAGTGATTAACCCGAAACTCGCGACCTCACAATCGATCAGAAATCGATATTTCCGAAACAAGTCCGAAAAAAAAGAGACAAAGAACCAACGCTTAATTTTCTACCACGTGACCATATTTTCTTCCATAATATTTTAGTAGATGCATTAAAAATATTGGTCCTGTTCGCGGTTTGTATGTATTTGTTGTGTGCATGTCTCTGCCAAAAACAAACACTTTCAACAAAGTACAGATTTCAAGTGAACTTAATGCTCATATATCATGTCATTTAAGGACTCTTATTTGCACTATCTTAATGTTTATATATTTTGATGGGAAAATATCTCCTGGAGAACATAAAACTTGGTCCTCAAGGGGAATGTTGCTGTTGCATGAAAGCATTATATTTACCAGATTTTCGATATAAGTCGTTTTCCAAAGGGTTTATCGAAATGTTTTGCTCTACAAGACGTAAATAATAATATTTAACACCATTTTACGTTGTTATATACTCACTGCCTTCATTATTCTCGGAGCAATGGTGGAAGAAAAGAAAGATTTTTTCTCCTTATCTCCAATCAGTGCTCCGAGAATAACTAACGCAGTGAATTTGTAACAATGTAAGAAGGTGTTAAAAATTGTTATTTACGTCTTGTTGAGCCAAAAATTTCGAAAAATTCTTTATAAAACCAGTTGTGACAAATATAAAAATATACTGTTTCCGTGCATCATTACCCTTAATACTAAATGTAAATTAAGCATTAATTTTTCAAATATCTAAATTATATTATATCTGAAGTCTTATATTTGAACTGTAAATACACAAAATAGTTATAAATGGGTTTTTGCGTTTTCTCTAGTAGGAAAAATATCCCAATACCGTCTACTTATCGCCCTCTTCGTATATGTAAATACTTATTATTACAAGACAATTTATTTGTGAATACAAGAAGGGTATCTTCACAATACAATTATTTTCCCACCTCATATTTGGTAGTGAATTTTACTCTGTTGTTGTTTACAGCCGCTTCGTTTACATAATTAAATCTTATTATTTTTAATGAATCTAAGCTTACTTTAAATTACTTTAAAACTAAAAGTTATAGTTTTGTTAAGTTTGTTTTTATTAAATACTGCACATTAAGCCTTAATATTCTGAAAGTTGCAAAATCAAATACAAAATTTTCGTTATTAAATTCTTAATCAGTTTTCGGCATTAAAGTTGTCTAAAAAAACTGGTGATTTATTTTTAATGGTCCATTATTTAATTTTAATACAAAGGAGGATGTAGCAAACTTAAATAAATATTAACTAAAATCACAGTAACAAGATATGTTACTTACGAATAAGTACTTAGAAATGAAACAAAGATATATCAAATTTATTCTTATATATTACCACAACTTACCACTGCTTGTTATCAGTCCTTCGCCCAAGAAACTGTGGAGCAATTTGTAGAAGAGATTCTTGTCTGTATGTTTATTACTGCTTAAAATGGGCTGAAAGAGATCAAATATATTATTTAAAGTCATCAGTGAAAATAAATATTAGTTAAACAAATAAACAAAGCAAAATAATTTTAGTACACTTATATACACTGATTCAAATTATATCATTATGCTCATTGCCATAGAGAATTTTGCTCTTGCCTATGTAAAAACTATTTGGTAACCATGAACGTTTATAAATAGGCAAACTAATAGAAAATAGGCAAACGTTAATATTTGATGATGCATGCACTTAACGCCATACATAAAAGGTAATTGCTATAGCTCTTATGTGGCATATTTAAGATGTCTTGAGAACACCACGCCTGTCGTGAAATGCTCGATACGTGACATGCGTTATAAAAGTATGAAACACATACCGAAGAAACGTACGAGCCAGCCATACAATCAATCTAAAATGTTTGAAAGAGTCCTGATAATAAGTATAGCTAGAGCCAGGATAGATTTCAAGACAAGTTGATCCTCATTTGGGCCGTTCGGATTTCAATGTTAAGGGATTTCAGAAGAGACAATTACAAAATGGTATTCATACTTGGAGAAAGGATTATGGACGACCACGACACATCAGCAAGAATACCTAATTAATTATTGAGTTAAATATTTTTATTTGCATGTTTCCATTTATAAATATCCGCCGCGCATATTTGTAAGGCAGCTAGTGGAAATCGCGTCATGATTAGATTAACACAATGAGGGTTAAGAATGTCTAACACTTTTTAAGAATTAATTTTAAATATTGTTATTCTTATGTTTAAACACTGCAAAATTTTGCCCTAGTTACATTGTTACATGCTTGCTGCTCTTCCCCTCGTATCTCATCCCGTTCCCCTCGAGCGAGCGAATCAGTGAGTGAAGGCACGCAATAAGCCAAGAAGAGCGCGGAGATTTACAAACGCGTTGTTGTGAGCACCGGGAACCGAACCTGCGGCAGCTTGGTAGGTGCGCCCCACGCCAGCCACGCTGTTGGGGTCGTGGCACCGACGGTGGAGGGTAGGACGAGTAGCAGGGTGACAACGACGTCATCAGAAGCACATTTAAAAAGGTGTTCAGTTCCGGGTCAGGGGGACTCTGTCTACGATACTCAGACGTGACGGACTCCAGAGCAGGACGTCTGCAAGCCGGTGAGCAGGAGACACCAGACGACGGAGGACGTCAGCCAGTCAGCTGCGAGGACATCAGGATCATCCCACGACGGAGGAGCTTCGTGCGTGGTCGATAAATTATTCAGTGGCAAGTGAATCTCGTTTCCCAGTGCAGGCCGGTTCAGTTAGGGAAAGCTACGAGCCGCGATCTAAGAGTATAAACTAATTTAATGTATAATAGTATCTCATCTATAATATATTATACTTTTTGCTTGCAGAAACATTCCGAGTATTCCGTTCAAGCAACTTGCTACATTTTGTTCTTATAGTATTCTATAATTTATTGTAATTCATGCTGAGATTAAATTAGTAGTTTTGTAAATTATCTGAACTATTATTTGACGCCATCAAGCTCGCTCCCCAGGTATATATATAGTTAGCTGAGAGTTAACATAGAGGAGATAGAGATTTTAATAAGAGTCTGGTCAAGGGGTCAGAGCAGCGTGCTGTCGGGCGTATCGCCGCAGCCACGAAAAGCCCATCGTAACTCGTGTCACCTTATGCCCTTAAGTGGAATGAAATTTCTGTGGTTATCTTTGCCGGAAGGGAATGTTCTGCTCGTTGTCCCAGCCTCAATCGACAAGACTCTGAGTGCTGGAACCTTCTAGATCGGGCAAGCGAGGTTACTTGTGCCACGACGGGCCACCGAGCCGACAGTCTGGAGTTTGGAGGATTCTATAGTCCATTCACGGTTTCTTCGGCCTTTTTTAATCAAACCTTTGTAAAATCTCCCCATGTATGATGCGTTTAGTGATTTCCTAAATACGCCCTGTATCACGGAAATTTTTATACTTGTGTTCATAACAGTTTCTTTTTTCTGTTAAATTGAAATTTTATTCATATTTTATCTATAAAATTACAATGCTTCATTTATAAATAACTTGAATAGAAACAGGGAGAAAATAGGTATGTTGGTAGAGCCGGATGAGAAATAGTCCTTATAGAAAATACTGTAAAACTTAGTGCACACGAATGTAATGCGTTGTCCCTCTGGTGTAATTATCCAGGCGCAGTTAAGCTTACTTTGCGCGAGGCCGAGGAATATCCTGGAAGTATAACTTTGGCAGAGCTTCACAAAAGGCTGAAGTAACCGTGAATGGATTGCAGGTGTGCGAATATGGGAAAGCGACGAGCCAGCGGAGCGACGAGTGGCCAGTGGGAGTGGAAGTGTGCGGACTGCGAGCATATGCACAGTGAAGTGTGAGACTGACGGGCGGGACCACTGAACTGGATGTGTGAGTGTAAGACATCTGAAAGGCAATAGACAGATTGAATATTTATAAATAACGATTGTGAATTGACTGTAACCTACGTAGAGACAGTTATAAGGACTTTAATATTATAATAGAGATACGCACTAAATATTGCGCTTACTGTGAATAATAGCTGTGTGAATTAAATTAAGAATCACTCTTCGTTATTTCAATTTTATTAAGACCTTGATCCGTCACGAACTCAGATACGCCCCTCTGGCGTCTTGCAAAAACATGTCAATGATTAAATAACACTTTTTGTTTTTAGATATATGTCACTGCAGCGTTTGTTTCATGCCACAGAATGTCCCGTAATGTAACAAACAACACACGGACAGAAAAATATAAATGAAGAACCGAATAAAAACGAAAATAAGTCGAGACGTCTGTTGTCAACAAATACCTTATTACACACGTACTATTATGCAAAAGGATTGAAGTCAGATGTCGTAAAGGAAACGATTTTAGAAAGGTATATGCAAATAAGAGTGAGATGAATCATTGAAGACCACGCAGACGAACACAATGGCGAAATACACGTTTGCTTAGAAACTGAACAACACTAGAAAAACTAAGGAGACAAACACAGCAAGGCTTCCTACAGTGTAGTATAGGAGATGAAATACTTTTGGCGTCTTCAAGAACATGTACGAAATAAGGCACGAAAGATGTATTCTGTAATTTTCTGTGCTGTAATGCATAGTTATTACAATATGTAAGTTAATTCTGTCCTACTTTCTAGTTCTTTTATTACGTTTACTTTGTGGGTTTTTATCATTATTCTAATTCATTTTTTAGCGTCACAATTTATTAACTACATGTATTTTGATGCTAGCAAATATTTGCTTTCTTCTTTTTCATTTATTTGTATCCCTGAGAGTGTGTGTTCTTTATGCCATTTTGCAGGTTTTTTACAACTTTCAGCAAAGCTTTCTTTTGGCGTATGTCCGAAATGATATTATATGCTTCACTATAACTATCCCGAGAATCACAAATTATTTACATCCGTGTTTAATTCCTTGAAATATTTAAAAGTGTTACAGAGCAAATTTATAAACATTACGGAATGTATTGCTTTGAAAATATTATATATTGTATATAAAATATTATATATTGTATATATAAATTCTGAAAGATGTGTTTACTTTTTAAATCGCTACTCAAAATAAGATTTAAATAATAGCGACTTTGTTATGTTCTTGTTATAATATTGTTACGCGCTCACTGCTTCGCATCCCGCGCGAGCGAGTGAAAGTGAAGGGCAGCAGTTACCGTATATGGTATCGGTGGCGGCAAGTCAATGGAATTTTTTTAATTACAGGCGCGCACTAAACCAAGAACCACGTTATCTATTACTAAGCGAGCCGACACGATAATTCTTTTGCGGCGCGCGCTGCTATTCTTGGTTGTATTGAGTATCTGTATTTATATGAAGAATGTTCTACTGATTTGCTGCCCTAGTTTCTCTAAGCGTTTCTCGGGGCGCATCGAACTTTCCAGTTCAAGGTCAGCAGAGTATAAATAGTACAACGGGCCTCCGGGCTGGGATTTGTTGCTGGATGAAGGAGTGGCTGAATTTCAGCGATAGACGACGAGCAGCGAGGGAAGTGACCAGCGGGAGGGAAATCTGCGACTGCGAGTATCAAGCAGTGAAGAGTGCAGCTGGCAGGCTGGACTATTGGACTGGGTGTGTGAGTGAAAGACACTACAACTGATAGCAACAGAGACTGAAAGTGATTTAAGGATGAGCGTGAGTTCATTGACTATAACCAAACTGAGACGTCAAGGAGGACTCCAATTAGAGTAAAAGTAGACATTAAATATTGCGCTCATTGAGAAAAAAAAGTGGAGCTAGAAAGATTAACGCTGTAAATAATAGCTGCCTGAATAAACTAAAAACAAAATTAGTTCTTTTATTTTTATTAAGACCTCTATCTCTCATGAACTCAGATACGCCCACCAGGAATTCATGTACAATATGAACATATTTTCTTTGTGGAGTAAATTTACTTTTTTATGCTATTTTACGCGGAAATTTCTGAGACTTCAAAACACACTGTGAATAGTGGGTACCTCGAATGTTCTTAAAAATTATTATTTAATGAAGACTTGTTTTGGCCGTTTCAGCCACGAATGTTTGCGATGAAAATGTATCTTACCCTACATCCGGAAATTTTCAATTTTGCGTGAGGAGTATTATTTCGTCAGTATTGGTTTATCACTGTTTTCGACAATTTTGTTAATTTGTATCGTAGAGCTAAAGGAACTAATCTTATGAGGATAATGGAGTCTTTTATTATACGTTTTTAAACAATCATTCGTTTATACGTAGCATTTATAACTTAAAATTTTGTAATGTTTGTGAAGTATGTAACGTTGTCAGAAATATGTGCAAAAAATTAAGTTCCCTCGAGTACGGAAAATGCAAAACTTTGTTGTGTTAAAAAATGTAATCAATGGGCCTATAAATGGCACACACCTTACGCCATTGCAAAAGTGTGTAACAACTGTTGTCCATGTTTCCACACAGTCACGAAAATTTTATCTAAGTGTTAATTTGCTACGAATACTTGGCTCTGATGATACAACGGAAACAGCACTTTAAATTGCTAAATGATTTCGCTGGTACGTAAATACATTACCAAGGCTTCATTATAAGCGACCAGCCTAGAGAAAACATCGTTAGTTGGCATGACATCAGACATATTGACTTACTTTGGTTAAGAGTACTCTCGTGAATAACCGCTGCGGGAGAAGATGTAAAGGTGTGATGATGATATTTATTGACTGTGATGTAGGTAAACATTACATATACGTGATGCTGTGGGCATGGAATGGTAGTTCGCACGTCAATAGCAGTTCCGTTTGAAATATGGTATCTCATGCAGGAGACGACAAAAACTAAAGGCGCCGGTATTCAAGGACGATGTTTTCATAATGTAATACTTTATTAGTATAGGCTGTTCACGGTAAAGTGAGCACTTTTGGAAGCCCTCTTTAAGATATAATTGTTTGTACGTTGTGTATTCTTCCGCCTTATGTAAAATTAACATTGCCATGGGCCTCATCACTTTATTGATGCGTCGATCAAATGAAACTGTGAAATAATTAAGAAAGTAAATATTTTACAAATCTGCACTTCGATGCAACAAAAATAACAGAAATCGAAATAAATAATTTTAAGTTATCACATGTGATTGCCTAAGACTTTTTATTCCACGTTAAATCATGGAACTACATTCTATCCATCGTTACCAACTTTACTGGTTGAATGTCACTCAGTGCGCCCATTAAAAAATATGCATGCAGGGCCAGTGACTTTTTTCTAAGGTTCATTTCTAAAGTGCTCACTTTATCGTGAACAGCCTTTAGTAGACCTAGTGAACACATGAGCGCATCAAAAGAGTTAAACATTGATTTAAAAGTTAATGTTTTGATAACTACATCAGGAAATAAACACTGTATTGTAAGGATACAAGTTGAAACGAACATAATTTTTTTCCTACAGACTCCTACCCAGATATGAAATTTATTTGTATGTCTGGATATAAATGAATCTGAAACCATTTACTATTTAGATTAATCAGTTGCATATGTATAACAGAAAATAAGTATTAATATACTGTTTAATTACACTAAGCAGATTAACAAGCAAAAGCGCCACTGTATATTTTAAATCAGGTTGGTTAAAATTATTATCTTTTATCCATGAAGGTACTAAGAGCAAATGATTACTATACTGTTAATGTTGGAAATACTCTTTAAGACAATCAAAAACTGTTGTAATGTACAAATAGAACATTTGCACTAAAAAAGGGAAATGAAATGATTATCCATCGCGTGTGCTGATAGAATAACTAATTTGTAAGGCAGTAACATGTCTTGACTTTTAATATGTGTCAACTTATACTGTAAAAAATGTCGATGTTAACGTATGGAACAAATGGCATATGTGAATATTAATAGGCCGTAGCAAGAAGCCTTATATGTTATAATTTAAAATCAAGATATATATATATATATATATATATATATAATGAACAACACAATGGTAATAAAAATATCTGTATGCATGACCTGAACATGATTATGTCATAAAACAAAATGGTGATTCCCATGTTACTTTGATATGCACTGATGCTAGATTACCAGTGGATACTGAGAACATACAGAGTCTTAAAAAGCCGTGCACCTCAATGAAGGAAATTTTGGAAGCTAATCACCAACATACTATTTAGAGACAATATTAACAGTGCTTCATTTCCTGAAATACCATTTTATTTGATGAATATGTATGGTTATTATGTTTTCATTAGTTTATGTGCTAAAGTAGTACCTACGTTTAATTACTGCTTTTAATGATTTGTGTATGTATTAGGTATAATTTCAAGGAAATTAAATATTCTTATTTCTTAACAGGCTGAAACACTAGATTCTCTTAGTGTTGACTTTGTGATATAGTGTCCGAGACTTCTGAATGATAAGGAGTGAATAATATTTAATATAATTCTAGAGGTTGACTCAGATATTTGATTTAGTAATTTAACTAGCTAACCCGTGCGACTTCATTCGCGTGCTATTTTTGTAAAGTTATTAAAATTAAGCCCACCATAGTTTAATGAAGTTTTTATGTTTAAAATACTAATATTTCTTTTTTTCAGACTTAATGGAGTTATTAAATAAAATAAAACATGTGCGAAGCGATGGCAGGGTGTGCCATCGCTTCGCGCATGTTTTATTTAACATGATATTTAGGACTTTGAATTGATCTAGCCACTTTTTTATTGGGTTCTCTAGCCACTGAGCTACTGTGGCCCCCTTATTGGGTGCTCTAGCCATTGAACTACTGTGACCCCACTATTGGCTGCTGTAGCCCCTAACCAGCTGCGGCCCCACTATTGGGTTCTCTAGACCCTGAGTTTCTGCGGCACCCATATTGGGTTCTCTAGCCACTGAACTTCTGTGGCTCCCTTATTGGGTGCTCTAGCCCCTGAGCTACTGCGGCCTCGCTTGATATATATCTAACCACTGGGTCACTGTGGCCCCACTCGGAATAACTCTAGCCACTGGGCGAATACGGCTTTTTGGAAGGAAAGGTTTACAGCCCATAGACAAAAAAGAAAGGAGAAATAACGAAAATTGTTTTTAACAATGCTTTTTTTAATGCAGTAATCCTAAGAAAAGTTTAATCCAGTACCTATTTATATCCCTGATCATTTTTTCCGGAACAGTTTGAGATATCTCGATGAAACAAAGACTAAGTTGGTCTGGGGTTATTATTTATATACTGTGTAAATTTGATGTCAATACGTTAAGTGGTTTTTGAGTTAAATCCGTTCGGACAGACAGACACGAAAAAAATTAACATTAGATATGGCTTAGTTATCTATATGAAAAAATAATTACAAGTGAAAAATTCGGAAATCACAGACAGACACTTCTATTTTATTTAGTAGTATAGATATATATTAAGTCGCAGTTGTGTATTACACGTAAACATAAAGAAGCGACCACTATTATAAAATTTTTGGCTTACCCAGCGTGTAGAGACTTTACACATGTGTTAAACAAGAATGATTTAAATTCTCTATTATATATGTTATAGAATTCTAGCATACTTTGAAACAAGGAGTGGCTACAACAAGGCTTTAAGTGTGCTGTAGGTGGAACACATTGCCTTCTATACACACGCACACCCAGACGAATGAAACATTAGAGCTATAATTAAGTGGCTTTGCCGTTACACTCCATAGAATGACATCGTCGAGGAGCTGTGAAAGGTAGGCATCCATGTATCTTATATACGGCCGTTTAACAAAAAGCACACAAATCCAGATAGCACAGACACATATTTCGGCATTGGCATATTCTGTGTTGTAGTCAGGCCTAGAGACACAAACATATTTAACCTCACTCAACTTCACTAGACACAAGTCTCGGTAGAGAAATATAAATCTCGACCAAAAGATGTCGCACTGCGGCGAATATGGGCACACGACCGCCAGACATAATTATATCCCAAAATGCATTTGCTGTGCAGGTGCACACCTGCGTAGCGCATGTACAGTTCCCGATTCCGCCCCAAAAATGTGCGGAAATTGTGGCCAAGGCGTACATACGGCAGCTTGGAAACAACGCCCGCATTTTATTAAACTTGTGGAGAGCCGCCGAAATAACACACGGAATGAAATACAACAAACACAGCAGCATTACATCACCGCACACCTGCAAGCAGTGAACACTGCAAGTAGGCAGCAGTGCCTTCCTCCACCCTCTTCTTTGCAAAAACCGATCAATAACGCACAACCACGTGCTCCAGAACAGCCTCCGAAAAAGACTTGTATGTAGAGCAAGTCCGCGCACAGCTGAAGCTGCGTGATTGGCCCAGAGTCCAAGTCTCCAGCCAATCAGACGCAAGCCTCCACTTTCACTCATTCCAGCATAAGAACGGCTGGATGACATCTCCAGCATGCTGGAACTGGCTGAAATACTGCGTATGTGCGACAATGCCAACTTAACTAAGAAACTAAATCCCTACTACCAACCAATCCACGAGGCAACCACACTTGCAGCGAAACAAGTCACTCTAATTGAAGCCATAAGCCACCTGGGCAGATAAAATGGTTACAAATGTAAACAAGTCACTTCAAACACTGATCTGCAATGCCGCCGGAATAAAAAATAACACATATGAGCTAGAACTATGTCTGGCCACGTACAGTATTGATATAGAATTCATTACAGAAACTTTTCTTAAACCACAGCATAGATTTAACGTATGTGGATAATGTTACGTTGGCGTGAACGCGCCTTCAATTATATCGTCGCTTGAGCCCGCCCTATCACTTAAGTACAAACCAGGAAGGTGGTTGCTGCAAACAGGGCGTGCCACGCCAGACGCTGGTAAGCTAGAACCCCCCACTACCAACCAGGAAGCAGGCGGATTGCAACATGCGACGCGAATATCTGGCATTACAGTGTGGCAGGCGGCGTCTTTCTCCGTAGTGACGCCGACCAGAATGGAGGATCCCAGGAGCCGCTGTGCCGTTCGCCGCAAACAACCGCATCAGTCCAACAGCCTCGGAACTCAACGCAAGGTGGGACAAGCCCAGTTACTTTCAGGCTCTCATTAGGTTATCATAATTATATACAAAATGCTCCGCCGATAATATATAGATTCTTGTAATTGTAACGTTCTGTTAACACAATAATAGCCCGGCTTTGTTCCAGATAGTCTTCCGTCAATCTACCCACTCAGTGCTCTAGCTCTGGCTACAGTCCCCATCGTGATTCTCAGTTATAAAACCCCCTCGCCATTAATTACAAGTACGGTCAGAAGGCATGCTTTGTGACAATATACTGTTTACAGAAAACAGACCGCCCCACTCATGGAGGTGGAACAGCAATCTTAATTAATCATGGAATAAATCATCACCCAGTTAATATTACAGGGCTTACGGACATGGAGGCCACTAGCATAGATGTACGCAAAAATAATGCACACGTCTGCATGACTGCGACATACAACTCACCAAATACACCCTTACTTACACAAGACTTCGAGTAATTAATGGAGGTCGAAAGGTAATTTTTCATTCAAGGGGATTTTAAAAAGTAAACATACAAACTGGGGCTGTAGGATAAATGCCGATGGCAGAGATTTAAACACACATGCATTAAATAATATTTACGTTATTTTCGTGACAGACACACCAGCATGTTTTCGAAACTCAAGAGGCGCGCCTGATATTCTACATATAGCACTCACTAATATTGCAGGCACAAATATAAATATATATAAGAATTAATTAAGTAGATTCATATCACCTCTCAGTTTTAACACAGATACAATTTGATGTAATTTTCACTAATAACATTTTCAGCCATAAACTTATAACTACAGACTGGGAGCGTTTACAGGAGGAGATTGTAGAAGCTTTTGGACAGCCGCCATTCATAAAAGAAGCTAGTGAGATATATCCATATATAAAACTAGTTACAGACATTGTTGCCGATACCCAATATAAAAACACGAAATTTCTAAATAAAATACAATACACGAGGCAAATTTACTCTGATATTGATTGTTTAATTACTTTAAAAAGACAGGCGTGCAATCAGGCGCAGATAACAAGAACTCCCCAGGTTAGGACTGAACACAATAGATTAAAATTCCTCGTTGGACGTAAAGTTAAAAAGAGGAAAATAAAATAAATTTGAAAATATTGTCAACGAAGTCGCTAAAACGCCCAGGAAATGTAGATACTTACGCGAACACTCCGGGGCAGAAATAAACACATTTACACTCTATCATTAATTACCGATAAAGGGATTAAAGATACTCCAGAGGATAAAGCAAATACTACCACGGACATTTTTGAAAAAACAATTTTCCTCAAACGAGTACATAAATGACAAACATTTCACACGATATATTAAAATACAAGTTAATAATTACTTACAGCAGGGAATACATGCAGAACCAGGGGAAATTGCATTTTTCAGACCAATTAAAATAATTAAAACCCGGCCTAACAATAAAGCAGGTGGTACAGATAAAATAAATAGCGAACCGCTTAAAAATCTCACCCTGGAAGAATAACAGAATTTACTAGTTATATTTAATGCCATTTTAAAACATAAAGTATATACATACGTTTGGAAGACAGTAAGAGTAGCCAATATATACAAACTCTGCACTCCCACGAAACATATGCCCAATTAGCTTATTAAACAGCATGAGCAAAATATTTAAAAAAAATCGTATCAACATATTAACACGGCTCCAAAAACACGCCGATGAACAGAATACAAGCCCCGATTTCCAGTTTGGTTTCAGAGCAGGACATTCTACCGCTCACCCACTTTTAAAAGTCGTTAAACAATCCACCAAAACATCAAAACAAAAGCATACACAGTTATCACAATACTGGACGCTGAGAAGACATCCGACAAGGCCTGTATTCCGGGTTTAGTACACAAACTTATTAACTTTAATTTCCCTCATACGTACATTTGTGTGGTTGCTCACTACTTGTGGAAACGCAAATTTTAAGTGTTGTTAGATGGCTCTAAATCAACAACTACAGAATTAAGGGCGGGTGTACCACTCATCTGTGTACAAATGTACACATACGACACGGATATAATTAAACAATCAGCTAACTTAAAATATGCCCTAGTAGCCGTACAAAGACAGTTCACCGCATTAGAAAAATGGTACACCCGCTGGCGAATAAAAATAAATGCTGCACAATCAACCAACTTAATTATTACAAAATGCGCATCCAGTATGATAAGGAACTTAAAATCTGTAATGCTAATATTCCAAATGTTAAATCTGCTAAATAATTAGGGCTAAGTTAAGACAGATCACTTACATTGGCAGAACACATTAAAAGAATCACTAATATAGACAAAGGGAATTTAATACATTTATATCAAATGCTTAAAGCGGTTCGATTCCCTCGAAGGAAAAAGCTACAGCTGTTTAAGCACATCGTTAGGCCCGTACTACTGCGTGGCAGTGAAATATGGGGTTACACCGCCCCAACACACACAGCCTAGAAAAAGTTCAAATTACAGGATCAATTTCTTAGAGCAATATCAGAAGCAGGCTGGTGTACTAGAAATGAAACAATCAGATTTTAAAAATTGACTATATCGAAGAAGTAATCATTTCTAGGAATAAAAACCTTTACGAAAGTCTCAATGATCGTGAAAACCCCATTATAAATGAAATACCTGAATAATACGCACTCGAGTCACGGAACTATAAAAAAACCGCGATTATCTTAACATCTTAACCATGAATTCAACCTAAGGCTGCATCAATACTGTACGCTGGCGTCCCCACACATAAATAAATGAAATTAATGGGGTTAGTTAACATTCATTGCCCTCCACAGTTTGTAAACTAACCCCCCCCCCCCCAAGGGCGCAGGTGTATTAATGACTCATTTTAGAATTCTTTTACTGTGTATTAGGGTCGACATCACCGCCCATAGCGTGGAATAAGCCCGTCTGGAGAGCTTCACTACCAGTTACGGTGAGTTTCATGCTGTGGGACTATACTGCTAGACCACGGCAGAAGCTACTCTACACAGCTTTGGTTGATTTTAAATCACTTTACAGGGCAAAAAAAAAATGCAAAAATCTTTTTTAAAAAAAAGTATAAAAATATTAAAAACAAAATAAAAATTTAAATAATTCTCAAACTCAAATAAAAACTCAAAATATATTCAAAAACCAAAAATATACATAACATTATTGTTAAAATTTAAAAAAAATACTAGATTCAAGGTTGCATGACAGGTTGTCTAGTTCTAAGTAAAATCTACAAAAGATGCTCTTCGGAAGGCTATACGAGTTAACCCTAGTTTTGACCAGGCTTGGAAACAATCCTGGTACATAGGGTGCCAGAAAAGTGTACTAATAACATACAACTTTTTTTCAGAAACGCCACACGATGAAACAACGAGAGAATAAGAGCGAGGTCGGACTCTTGACTTTTCAGTGGCGTTAAGGACTGATGTCCCAAGCAGGGACGTCGATGAACAGCGACTCGGGTTGTAGGGACTCACCGACACACTACACGCGAGTTTAACTGGCCACTTGTAAACAACACTACAACATGTTCTACGGACTTCACGATATTACATCACGCCAGTCGGGAGACTGGTGGGGAGCTTCACTCCCTCGCCGATAACACCTACACGTAAATTTACTAAGATAACAACAATGGCTATACAGATATAAATACGGGTCCGGTGCCCAGCTAAAACATATACACAGCAGCCCTCCGCCGACCCAGTGATTAGACCCAAGTCTGTCGAGCTGCATTATCTGTTGCAACCTACTGTACAAGTTATGGGTACTTGGGTTCCTGGTCTCGTAACAGTATGGCCTACCGTGGCATATTGGAGTGAAAAAGAGAAGGGGGGGGGGGGGACCTCAGCTCAGACTACTGCGATTGTTTTTCCAGTGTCTCACCTGAAGAAGGGAACAGATTTCAGGCCCCGAAACATCGTGAAGACTTTTTATTTTATTTTGTGTTATAATTTTTTCGTTGTTATTTTTGTGGTTCGTATATTGTTCGTAGTGTTGAATTATTTGTTTTTATAATCTGTGAAGGAATACTTTTTTCCTGACTTGTGTTGCACTGTGGTTTTTTTTCTTTTTTGTGTGTGTTTTAGTTTTATTGTTCAGCTGTGTCCACTGATATTGTTTTCTGCATTTTTTTTTAAAACTTATGTGGTGTTTATCGTTCTCGTCATCGTATTGTTTTTCTATTGTTTTTTGTTGTCTGCCTTGTTTTGTAATAATAAGTTATTCGCCCGTGTTTTTTCCGTTCAAATTATATACATATATGTTTTTTTTATTGACAAAGGAACAGCTTTTCCTAATTATCTGCCTGTAGTGTTGTAAGAAGGTTTTTCCGTTTTTGTCTTCCTGAGTTCTGTGTTTATGCATTTCTTTAGTGGATGGTCGGCAATGGACACACTCCAATCACACCATCATGATAACATAAACTCACCATTGTCACTAAACTTCAAAGATAAATATAAATAGTCTCTCGGTACACTGTTAACGATGTTGGATGTTGTGCTTAAGCAGTAATATTATGGAAAGTTTTAACTCAAGTTGTGGTAGGCTAAAAAAAAATAATAACTGGTCGGGACTGGCAAACTATAGAGCGTATTGTGCGAACAAATGATGAGACAACAGTCATATCAGCGATTGTAAAGTAGTTCCGTCGTAGTTTAGGTGCAGTGGCCAATGATATGACTCTCTGTTTGGAGGTGATAGCACTCTGTTTTCATCGTCGTGCTGCTACAAGGCAGCCATTGACCATTGGTGCAACTGCTCGACGCTGTTTGTAGTTGAGCTAACAACATCATTATTTGACTATAGAACACTGGAAGCATATATTAAGGAGTGATGAGTCCCAGTACATTATCTTGCACTTGGATGGACGCGTGTGTGTGCGTGGACCTGACGGGTTCGTGACGAACGAAGTTTTCCTTGAGCGTGTTTCGTCGACAATTAAATCTGGTCACGGTGAGATGGTTTCTCTTCGTTTGGGTTTGGACCTTTGGTTTTAATCGATGGATCAGTGAACCCTGACATGCACTAGCCAATTTTGGACAATATCATGCTTCCAAAACTGTGACAAAAGTCTGGAACATTCCTTTACCTGTCCAAACACGAATTTTCTCATGTCGATAAAATGAAATCAACTGCGTCGTGTTTTGAAGACAACCCCTGTAGACTGCTTAACTCGCCTTCTCAAATTCCCGACTTTAATCCAGTAGAACGATTTTGGAAAGAGCTGGAGCGTTGTTTGAATGCTAGACTCACATCACACACAGAAAAGCACTAACTATTAACCATGCTACGGGATTAATGGAAACAAATTTCACCAGCCGTGTTCGAGAACTTCGTAGAGCCTACTTCGTTAATGATTGAAGCCCCTCGTAAAAATTGTGGGATGACTATATTCAGTGTCTTAGTACTCATTAACAAGTAACATATGCCAAGAAATTAGCAGGTACTTTCATATACCTACACTCAGCAAAGCAATTGTTGTAAATATATAAATCAACTGGGACATATTATTTTATTTACCCAGAAATACAGTGTCACAAGTCTGAATGGAAGTGTTTGTAAACATCAACTACACATAAGCATTGTACATTACTCGGCTCAAGGCAATGCGTAACTAAATTCCAATTAAAATATTATAAACATCGTTCCATGATTTTAACCTGGCAATAAGCAAACCTACTTAATAATTTCTTTGTCAGTTATTTGACGGAACATGGGACCAACGTTTACTTGACTGTTATTTTTGCTTAAAATATTTAAATTGTATTATTTGTTTATAAGTTCTCTAATTACATCGCGGAAACTACATAAAGTAAGTTACAGCGAAGTTGCATAGGCAAGTTATGGCAAAACGGGGACTTTTGAAAACCCTCTCATTTGAAATAATAGTCAATAAATAAATTTTATTCTAGCCCTAGGCATTAACTTCCGAGTGCGGTGAAATATACACACTGTGATTATTAATTAAATGGTAATATCTATTTTAAAAGGGGGCTAGAGGATAAAAAGTATCTGAAAGGAATAAGTAACTAGGGCCTCAAAAGTGCACACTTTACCGTGAACAGCATATAACTTTCTGTAACTTGTAATCTTGTGGTTCTAAACAGGTATTATTATTTCCATATTTTATTGTATTTGAACTCTAAATGTTGCAAAATAATTAGTTTAGTGGGTACAAACACATCCACAATTTTATGAACTTAACTAACATCTAATTTCTTAAATACCGCAATGTATATTGTCTAGCTTTAGAAGGGACATTATTTAAAAAAAAAGTTTTACACTTTCGCCATACCTGTATATATTCTGGTGTCACTACCAGGACTGCTGGGAAGATGGTGAACCAAATTTTCACTAGCGGCCCATAGGTCTGGTAGACGTTTCTGCCCAAGTCAGTGAGTGCTGTGAACATGACATTCAAGTTGATTTTATTGCAAGGAAAAACAGAAATATATCACACTTACATAAGAGACATTAAGATGCTGCATCTGCTGGGTACCTTTTGGAGAGCTCCCCGAAACCGTTTCTCTCTCTTACTCCCTCCTCTTTAACCCTCCCTCTCCCCACGTCTTCATTCAATCATTTATGTACAAGGTGAAAGAGTTTGTTGGAGATACGAAACAAATTTGCTCGGAGAGTATTCGTTTACACTGACAAATATTTTCTTTATTCAAATAATCAATAAGCTCTGGGTCCGGTCCAAACATCTGCATTCGTTCCCTTAAAAAAAAAAAAAAAAAAAAAAAAAAAACTTTTACATGTAATCTGATGACCCGAACATTTAAAGACTGTTCACGGTAAAGTGACCACTTTTGAAATCAACCTTCGACAAATGTCACTCCCCCTACCTGCGTATATTTGAACGGGAACACTGAGTGGCACTGGGCACCCAGTAAATTTAGCAACGACTGACGTAAATTGTTCTATGTCTTAACGTTGAATTAAAGGTGTTAGGTAAACATTTGTCAATACTGACTACACTTGTTGTACTTTTTGTTTCTTCAGTGCATACAAGAGTAAAAACCAGCAAATTTGTAAAATACGCACTTATAATAATTGCACACTTTCACCTAATCAACACATGAATAAATTTACTAGGCCCATGGCAATGTTAATTTTACATTTGTTGGAAGATACACAATGTGCATTCAAGTAGATCTTAAGCAGGGCTTTCTAAAGTGTTCTGTCACCGTGACATAATGTACATGTAATATTAAGTACACACAGCCATTTAAAAAGTACGTTCAGCTAATTGATTATGTTGCCGTAAACATTATAAATACGATAGTAGATTCAAACAATTCTTTTGTTTTGAGTGAATAAGAATTTTGGTTAGTTGAAAGCGTCTGATATATCTCTGACATTACATAATTTGTGGCGGCAACAAAATCAGCTTAGTCGAGTAATGGCATTTGTTAGGTTAGCTGTATGGTATTCGAGTCATATGATTGCCTTTCAATTTACAGCTTGATAGTTAATTTACAATTGATGTTAGAATCATGATAGCAACAGTATTTGTTAGTGTTTTTATTAGTGTTCAGTAACAGCATAGACAATCCTATCCACAAAATTCCAATAAAAAAAAAAAAAAAAATAACCTCAGTAAGTATTTTACGTATATGTTACAGTATCAAAAGAAAAAAAAAATACTGAATTCTCTTAAACATCGTGATGGAACTTGCTACGGCCTAGAATTCAAGTTCAAGCATTCTTAGTTAGAACCACAATCCTTCTCTCACTTTCTCTTTTGATAACTGAAACTTTGACGGTCATGAAAACATTTAGTTTCAAAAATCAAATCTTACACGTTTGGGGCAACTGAATAAGAACACAAATAATTTGGTTTCAGCAATAAAATATTTAACTTCCCCATCACAAACAATTAACTTTGTTTTGTACCAATCACATTTCGTTGTATTAAAAAAACATTTTTTAGAGTGACATATTTAATAAATATTGTAATCACTAAGTCTGTTAATAATTTATTGCTGTTTTTAATCTGAAGTTCTTTTCACCACTGCTAGATACCATTTATAAAAGTGACTGTCTTCTTGCATTTTCTTTATTTGTACAGTATTTTTCCTTGTGGTTTGTCTTCTGTTGTTATTTTTAATGAGTTCCACACAAAATGTTTCCACAGTTATGCTCTCAGGATCATAGAAAAATAAACCAGCTGTCTGTAATCCAGTTTTGTGATCCTATTCAACAGGAAGGAAATTTTACTTTCTTGCAGTTTCTTTTAAAACCACATTATCTAACTTACTTACTTTACAACTTGAGTTAAATTAGCAGAAAAATATTAACTTAACTGTAGAGTTTCCTTTATTTTATACCCTTGTCACTATGGTTTAAAAGTAACTTAAGTATGAGAAGTAGAATTAAAAAAAAAAAGTGTCACATATTTTTATAGCATTAAAAGCATTCGAGCCTATTTTTGTCAATGTTTCCTAGCATATTAAAGTTTTGTTGGGCAATATCGATGAATATTTTATTAAGATAACATAAGTTTATAAATAAGTTGTAGCTAATTTTGCATTTAAATCATTTATAGCGCCAAACAAACTTTATAAGAAATTAAAGAATTGACTATTACGGATATGGAAGACCACACAACCATCTTCAGCTTCAAGCCACCGTTCGACTATAAATATCTAAACCCAAAGTATCAGACGACAAATAGATGGTTACCAGAAATCACCATGGTCTAGCATGGGAGAGTGGATGTATGGACTATGAGAATATAGGAGATATTAGCAAGAACTACTTAAAACTGTGAGATATACGTATGTGAACTCGACCAAAAACGCATTCTAACAAGTGTATGGAATGGAAAAATAACAGATATTCAAATATATGGCAAGTGTCCTTCATTCAAACACTTACGTCCAATGTATGGCTATAGATCGCCATTCTTCTCAGCGGGAAAAAACTCTAAACTAATGTTGAAATGGTCGTTGCTGACTGACTGGGGTGAAGTGGAAGGTGATAGTCCTCCAGAATCTACAATCGATAATAAAATATTAATACTACAGTTGTTGGCATTACCTGCTATGAGGGAAGATTGCGGATTAAGGAGTGTAGTTTAGTGAATACATGTCACTGGTTTGTGCAAACCGATACAGTTTAGCGATGAAAGAAGACGATAATGAAATAACTTGCCCGTGTATGCAGAAATCCAAGTGTAAATTGAATATTAGCTAACTGATAACATGTTGGAGTAAACCATTTAGAGCGTGTCTAGGAAATAATTAGTAATAAATATTTCAGCAAGGAAGTGGATGTTTACCGAGTTGGTAAACAACCTATAACTGAATTGGTATGGAATCTATACTTTTGTTTGTTAAAATATCTGGCATGTAAGTTTCGAGACATTCTTTATATGTTTTGTGTAACTTGGGATATAACCTGAATATTTTGTCATGTGTATGATGTTGATTTCCTAATGAGTGATTCAACACGTGTGTGAAGTGTTTCTTGTGAAATAAATGCTTGAAAAATGAACTGTTTTGTGTCTCATTGTCTTTACCAAATCCCTTTAAAACTACATAAATGTGTGAAAATAAAATGCATTTGTAAACTCGGTTAATAAAATGCCTTAATAGACGAAAATTAAATTATAAATTCCTACAAATATGTTTGAATTTCAAACAAAAGTTACGAGTGGTGTAACGAGTTATATCTTACTTATAGTGATAAATGAATGGTTTCTACAAAACAAGTGGTAATTCTAAAGACAATACTCTCATGGCAACATCAGACATGTTGCAAACAAAGTTTGTATATCAGTAATACTAACTTAAAAGTATGCACTGGAACGAAAAGTCAGAGGAAAATACAGGAGAACTCCGAGAAAACCCAACGAGCAGTGGCATCGTACGACACGATTCATATGTGAAAGAAAAATCGTATGTCATGTAAAAAATCTGGACTACTTATCTTTGTGAAACAATCCTACTTCAGATATTCCTTTTCGACAAAACGTTCATACAGCTTATATTACCCCGAAACGAAGTACGTTAAAACATACAAAATTGTTTCAAAGGAAAAAAAATCGTTTCAAAGGAACAAATGCATTCGCATTCGTACACAAAGAAATTAATAAATGTTTGGTTTTTTTATTTAACACGAGGTAGATTTTATTTCGGAAGCAATATGGCTGTTTTGCAGCTAGTATGCAGAGCGTGGTTGCAAGCATTGAAGCCATGATACAGAAATATGCGTGGAAGGCCTCATGTGGTTTGCTCTGAGCGGACAGCCGAGTTTAAAATAAATTTGTTTTTCGCCTTGGAAGGCATTGATCCTCTCTCATCACGGTATCGACATACCTTATCGTCTCCAGCCCCAACCCCGCTGTCCACCACATTGTCGCCGAGATATATTTTAACCGAGGCTATAGAGGGCAGCAAAGTCTAAAATAATTTTTTTTTCGCCTTGGAAGGCGAGGTCATTACCCTGCTTCAGCCAACCCCCCTGAGCATGGGCAGTGCCGTTCGGAGACCAAACGCCTCCCTCAGCGACACTCGGCGACTCTGCCGCAACGACGTGAAAAATTATTTCCCATCGATCGCTCGTAGGCCGCCTATTGTTCGCCGAGCGCATTGCTCCCACCCGCTCCTCCATCCATCCGCCTTCACTTACAACGCCTCGACACATCCAAGCGTTTCGCAAAGCCCTATCGCATACACGATGTCTATTTACATAAAAACATATACGTTACACCTAATGTTGGATAGTTAAATATATCAATTAATATTCCCCAATACACTATCCACAATATAATTCGGAAGAGAAAATCGTTATTCACGTAATCGGTAAATATAAATATATTTATAATAAATATATATACATACTCCCTAATAGTGTAAACATTGCTACAGTTAATATAAGAGACAAATGTCTTACGAGAGAAAGACATACAATAATAACATTAAGGTGATGTTACACTTACAGGTAACCTAGTAGAAAATGAAATAGCATTCAGGTAAAGAGGGTTGATCTCAATTCCATAGATATAACAATACCTGTGCAGTATCTGTAAGTCTCCTTATGGTGATGTATATAGTTTGCATCCTAACTGCTCAGTAATGACATACAATATCTTTAACACGTATTGTTTAACGGAAAGCAGATTATTTTTTATATACAATATTACATAAATTACGTTATGTATAATATAGTTCAACTATAAATTAACCGTTTTAGTTTACTCGAAGACGAATCCCACCTTTTTGGAATAAAGGTGTAACACACTAATTTAAACTTTAGCGCAAATCTGTTGGTATTTCCTTTTCCAGACTATAAAATAACTGAAGTTAAATTTATATCTTTAAGGTATTACACTTACCTGTGAAAATGATTTAGAAGTGATAAGTTAGAAACGGGAAGGTGGGTGTATGTTTGTGTATTTGGCTTGGTGTGTGTGTTTCAAATACTTATTTAATATTGTTTCAGGATAACTCATGATACTTCAGAATTTTCTTTCAGCTATAACGAGGAAACTGGTAAGGTCTCGTGAATATCAAGTTAGATGCAATGGTTTCGGAAAATTGTTGGAATGTTATCTGTACTCCTATATTTTATTATTAGTTAGTGATCCTGTATAATAATAATAATGAATAAATGGTAAACGAATACGTGTTTACGTATGTTATTCTCCAATTGGTTTAATTATTCACTTAATACCTATGTTAAAACATTTATATAGCACTGAGAATTTTTTTTTCATTTGATAGAGAGGGAATGCTTACAGATAATGCAGATATGTGATTCCTCAGGATATATCATAGGGGCTGGAGAAGGGAGGTGAGGAGAGGGTCTGGGTATTCCGATACAGTTTGAATCTGTGGCAGTGAGGAGGGGAGAGGTGATGCGTGAATACATAAAACCACTTCACTGATATATTTGAAATTTATTATAAATAGGAGTGTAGCATTCGCGTTCTTCCACTGTTTGACTCGAGTGTCTATTTCACGTGTGTCTGCATAAAGATGTCATCCTTCTATGAGGAGTATTTCGCAGGTTTACCTTCAAGACAATTTGAATAGGAAATTATGTCTTTTGATTAGAATGCATTATGTGCAAATATGCCATCTACAGACCCTTTGATCAAGATGTTATTAGAGTGTACCACATTGGAGTCTACTGCATTGGAGCATACTGCATTGGAGCCTACCACATTGGAGCCTACTGCATTGGAGCCTACCACATTGGAGTCTGCCGCATTGGAGTCTACCGCATTGGAGCATACCGTATTGGAGCAAGTTATGGAAACAGTGGGGGAAGTGATCAATTAAGAAGAATGGCAAATGCAGTGAGTGGCGAATGGAGAGGTGGGAGAAGGGAAAAAATAAACCATTAGATGTAACCATTGACAACGTGCATAACGTTGTTATAGAGGTTAGAGATCCAACTTTATTTAATGAAATAGCACAATATTAAAATTTTAACTTATTATGGTCTCCACCCCCACCTCTATCTCCAGGGCCTTGCTACAACTCTGTGACCCCTCCTCCCGCTCCAAAACGATGAAGAAAGTTATGTTTGAGTCTCAATTCTAAGTGTCTATTGATATAGGATGTGAATATTGTGAGTTTTTTGGTAAATATGTGTTTTTTTTTGTAAATACTCATCAATTAATTTTTGAAACAAGAATATTTTTTTGTTAATATGTTGTGATGTGTTAAATTTGGAAAATCAAAACAACACGTAAGCAAATAAACTTTCATAGTAAAGTGAATATCTGTATTGTTACTTATTTTCTTTAATACCTCATGTCGTTTAGGTGCTTTTTTTATGTAAGCTGACAACGTGTGTTCCGACTCTTTAAAAGTGTATGAATTAATGATGAAGTGTATAAAAGATTCAGAGAATGAGCGATGACAATGTTTGAAGGGTGAAGTGAATGTTTATTACTTTTACACATATATATAAGTATATCCTACTAAAGTTTATATATATATATGTATATTTGAACTCACTTGCTCTGTTGGTTAAACAGTTGTATTGGTTTTGTAGTTAAATTTATTGGTTAGGTGTTTATAATTTTCAACATAAAATTGGCTAGCTCTCTAAGGACACAGTCGGTGGAATGGCTTCTGAACTTTTGTTAATGGAGATGCCTGTGTGGGACACAGAGCGGAGGAGGGGAAATTTTCTGGAGAGGGCACTCAGGTAAAGTTGTAACGGTGAAATCCCCGTCGCACAGAGCTAAGGAATGTGTAGTAATGCTATGCGACGTCTTTCAGCCCCTAACATTAGCTGATTGCGTGCTACAACTTTCGCCCCGCTTGCCCTGTAACATTAGTAGTAGATATACGCGTAGAGTGTGCCGTCAAACTTTATTTAAATAAATAAAATCGTATGAATTAGTTTCCAAACACACAAAAGGTAAAATGTGTTGTATGTGGGAAGAATAAATATTAGCGAACACAACAGGGTTAAACACGCAATGATCAATCACTCGCCACATCGAGTGTTGTCCAATTGAACACGTAACAAACATATAGTATAAAAGTTTTTTACGGCTAAGACTCAACACAATGATACTTGCTGCTATACTTGGAGTTTGGTGAAACTCCATCTAACATACATACTTGAATTAGAAATATTTACGATACTTCGTACATGTGATTGTGACTACTCCGAATATCCAAACACTTTTTAAACATTTGTGGAAACGTCATTATTTATATGTTAGGCTATTTACTAAGTTTGGCGTTTGTAAAGGAGGTTATTACTACAGACAGACTTTTAGTTAAATACAAAGTAACTTAATACTTGATTTGTTAGGTATCGGGAAATATTGTAAAATAAATTTGGTTTTTAATGTCACGTGCCCAAAACATGGCATGTGATATAAAGGATTATTAAAATTTTTAACTGTTGTTTACTCGAAGCTCTAAGCGGATAGTGTGTGTGAGAGATCATATGTGGTTTGCTCACAGGGAAGTTTACACGCAAATGCGGACAATACCGTATTTGATTTTCTTGGTTATATATTGTTATGGAACATTACTTGAAAGTACATCTGAATGTTAACACACACGAATCTGAGTATGTAAGCATACTTGTATAGCATACTTTGAAATTGAAGTTATAGTAACACACGTTTTATTATTGCCGGTTGGATATCTTATATTAAATGTTTATCATATCTTCGAGTTATGTAACGTTAACGCTAACATGAATTTGCTGTATATGTTTTATGAATACATATATTTTATTAAATGAGACTTGGGCGATAAGTGTCGGCGTGCTCTGGCAGTTGGAAAACACGTTTAGAATATCAGTATCTATTACTTTTTTATGTTTACAGTACTTAATCATTTTAAATAGTTACGCTAGAACAACGACATTAACGATTTTTTTTTGTTTTTTAAAAACTCAAACATATAATATATAGGTCTGGGCAATGGAGTGTTGTTAAGGGTGAAAACCCTCCTTTTTGCAACTGCACGACTCACCCATTTTCGTGCAAAACGCACGCAAAACTATCGGAGGCAGCGATACAGTTCGAGGTGTGTAAGAAATACCAACACTTCCTGTAGGAAATCACATACTGGCAGACACCAGAAACAATCAAGCAGTTTCAGTACTGTAAACTTATTGGTGTACTGTACATGTTGTTTACATTCCTCTACCATCGTCTGTGCAGTCGGCACAACAGCATACCGTACACGCAAGTATGTAGTATTGCCTACCTGCTAGGCGTTGTAGGCTATCGCGTCAGCAGATAATTTGTGAGCGTTTTGCACGAAAGTGGTGAGTCCTGGGCAGTTTTAACAAGCGAACCGGTTTTTGTTAAATAGGCATCACTGTTCAATAAACCCGCATGACACTATCATTGTTCTTGAAGGTAGAAAATATGTATGCAATAAGAAGGTTGTCACCCACGTTATTTTCATTACAGTGGGAGGCATTTTTGAGAGCTTTTCTTAGATTGAAGATCCCGATGGCATAAAACAATGTTCCGAAAATTCTAGTACAATTTCACTTCGTTTCTGACATTTAGCGAAACTATACTTTAAAAATTCGAACTTGAAGGTCTTACATCCCCCCTTAATATAAAGTGTCTCATATAAACTTCTTACTTGGTCTTGTATAAGGAATCATATCACGAAGTTTGTCGGTCGAATTTAGCGCCATTCTCTACATACACAAGCCATACATTCTGCGTTCCTTGTACATGGGCTACGTAGATGTTTGCCATGTCCTGAAAATCGCATTTTTAAACTGTATTACGATAATCTTTGTTGGAAATATAGATGATTATCTTTGTGATGAAACACCGTCCTATAGAATTTTTTCGTAACATTTCTACAATTTGTGAAAGAGTATTTAAGATTACTTCTCATCTTGGGATCGCTGTCTAATGACATATCTTAGTTCAAGTTTGAGAGTAAATAATAAATTTGGTGCAATGTAAATAGTATTGTCCATTTAATTTAAGTGGGATGAAGTTTGATAGGCAATGTGAGCAGTCTAAATAGTATGTAAACAGTAAATTCTCTCGTTTGCGAAGTATTATATCAGTTGATGAATTTTCTGTGGGATGTAGTGAGTGAGTGAAATGTAATATTATCGGCACGTGTTTACTGCTTTAGAAAACGGCGCGTTCCACTATCTTCCAGCCGGCGTTCACTATGAAGTGACGCAAATATAATTTATGTTTCGAAATTTAAGTTGGTTGGTCTCAGGAAACGGGTAAAGTGATGATTTTACTGAATAATTCTGCAAGTAAATTATTTCATATTACACTCTAAGTTTGAATAAGTGATATGAATCAGTGAAATAACATTCACTGGAAGTCAGTTGATAAACCATTGTCGACTGGCAAATCAAGGAAATGAACTGGTAACAAGTGACTTATGGGAGTGGAATTGTCGACATTCAGTGGGAATCACAAATAAATCAGTGAAATTCTGCTACAATTTTATTTGGTTATCAGAGACTGATTCAGGTGCTCAATTTTCACTATTTTCTCGGATTTGGCTCAATTCTCAATGTTTCAGATTTATAGCGCAATGACAGACAAAGGTGATTTTATTGAAGGAATTGTGCAAGGATTTCCACAGAGAAACACGTGTTCAGAAGACTGCACTAATTACAAGACTGTGTTGCCCATTTGCAAACAGTGTTATGACCACCAAAAATGAAAATGTTTTTTTTTCCCCACCATTACATTCCTCGACAAGCCATTCATTAGAGAAGCAAGATATTTTGCTGCAAGGTGTATTAAAACCGTGTGAAAATCCAGTAAGAAAGTTGCCTGCAAATGCAAAGTATGTTATATCCGTCAGCAATACAGAAGCAAATAATGTTTTGTCCAACATCGAATATGTTTGCAAAACATATTTTGTCCAATGTAAAACATACTGATATTATTATTTACTGTTGCATATCGTGTCATATCCTTATTATATTCCTTGTTTGTTTTAAATTGTCCATAGGGAAGGATAGACTCTCTTTGCATGCCAATGAACAGGAAATATTTTTTATTTACATGAAGATACATTTTGTGTTTATAATATGGGTGTGATGAGAAACTTTGTGTGGCTATGCTGCCAACAGTGTGTATTAGCTGTCAAGACAATGTCATTGTGATAATGCTTTCGTGGTTTTAATTAGAGTTTGTGGCCTTTATTTTGTTATAAATCATTGTAGGCCTAAGAATGATTGAGGAACATAGATTGGCAGCCACTGAAAGTAATGTAACACCTGCTAAACCAGGGAAGTCGCGAAGAAAGAGGAAGAATAAAAGATCGTGGCGAAGAAACAAATCTAAAGGAGTGAGGTTAGTGCCAGTTTGATCCTGTTTTAAGAACAGGCTACACGAGATAACACTCCTATTGTAATATTATGTTTACTATTGTTTCAAATATTCTACAAAGGGTTTCCCGAAGCGTAGAAATTGTAACCACCCACAATACTCACGATTCAAATGCTGTGAAATATCTCTGCAAGATGTAACACGTAGCAACCAGAGATTTTACCAGGAACCCGACAGGCAGGTACAAAATGCATTTATTTTAAAGTATGCAACAGTTGAAACACCAACCCGAAAACGATCCCGATGTGATTCTTTTGAAAAATCAGTGACAACAAAATTTCATCTGCTAAAAAAAAAAAAAAAAACATGGAAGCCGAACAGTGAACGTTCAACTATGTAGACAGATGTTCCTAGACGTTTTGCAAATAGGAAGATTACGTTTTCAAAATTTATGTAAGACATTTTTGGTGGAAGGTGTTTTTCCTGAAGAAAAAATAGGTGGTGACACTCGTTCTGTGAAGTACGCTGACAGAAAACAATCGGTTAAGAGCTTCATTGAGAAATTTAAACCCATTCAGAGTCATTATAGGAGATCAAAAACTGTAAGCAAGCAGTATCTTCCTAGCAGTTTAAGCATTACTGCAATGTGGGAGCAATATACTGGAGACCACGAAGAAGAGCTGCGTGTGAGTATGAATATTTTAGATCCATATTCGTTACTGACTACAACATCAGTTTCGCAACACCTGCAACTGATTGCTGTTTACTTGTTTACAACTTAAGGAAGTAATGAAAAACTGTACAGACCATGAGAGAGTAGGTGACCTGAAAACAGAGCTAAAAGTCCATGAAATGCGTGCCAATGCATTCTATGGATTATTGAAGATTCTTGAAGAAGGTGTGCTTACTCTAAGCTATGACTGTCAGAAGAACTTGGTTTAGTCCAAAGTTCAAGACACAGCTGCGTATTACTCGTGCCAGTTGTATTTGTATAATTAAACAATCTGTCAAGGATCATCTCATGATTCTCAAAGTGTTAGGAACACGTTTTGTTATGTTTGGACAGAATTTAGCTTCAAAAAAGACCCAAACGAGATAGCATCTGCCTTGTATCATCGTCTACAGAATACTGACCTGGTGGATATTCACAGCATCCATGTTTTTGCTGACGGATGTGGTGGACAAAATAAAAATATGAGTTTGATAGGCATTGTATCCAAGTGGTTTGTTGAGGAAACCCCTCGGTCACTGCAGAAAGTGCTTTTGGTGTTTCCCGTAGTAGGTCATTCGTTCATCCCGCCCGATCGTGTGTTCGGAAAAATTGAACGCGCTTTGAAGAAGATGCCAGATATTATTGACCCTATTGAATATGAATCTGTGATTAGCAAATTCAGTTCTGTTATTCATGTAGGAGGTTATTGTTGTGTCTATGACTAGAAATCAGCAGAGGATGATGTTCTGAAACCACCAACCGCGTGGCATTTCCAATTCCAAAAGTCGAAAAGGATTATTCTGACACGCTCCAACGATGGGAGTGTTGTAGTCCAGGGAGAGCCAAATTTCATGATAGAGGTTGGCCAACCAAAAAGCATTGTAAAGAGGGGGAAGCGTCTAACAAGTCTAAAGTCGACAAACATAGCTAAGGGTATTCGAATTGAAGGATCTAAACTAGAAGATGTACGCAGGTTGCTGACAACACATTTTGGCGATCAGTGGGAAAGTGCGGAAAGACTAAGGTATTACAAAACTGTTCTACAAGATAATGAAAAAGTTACTGCAGTTGAAGACAATGATAATGACTTTGATGTACTTCCAGATGACGATTCAAATCACATTTAAGTGTGTTTAGTTATGATTTTCAGTGTCTAACAAAAACCTTCTTTGTAATACGTCTTCAGTTTTTGTCTAAAGATTATTTTTTTTTACAAAACTGTTTAATATGTCAATGAAGACGACATGAGGAACAGAATAAGACAATCATTTCGATTCTGGGTTTACTACAACAGATCGATGCATATTGTTAAAAATCCAATACTGTAATTGTTACTTTGATTTTGGGTACCACACCCAAGTTTTTGGCATTACAATGGGTTAATGGAGTATAATGGAAGGGATTTACAAAATGCCTATTACTATTTAAACAACACTCCTCACTCAATCGAAATGCCGACACAAACTCATTTGCAAAATGTTTTAAATCCATACTACAGATGCAAATCATGCTATGTCCATTCATTTTCTCGGTTCTATAATTTTTCTAGTTAACTATAATTATTACGGCATTGCAATTCCTTCTCTGTTTTACATTAAAACTGAAAAAAATTTTATTTACAAACCTACGTGCATTGCTTTGTTTGTGACAGTTTTTCCTGATTTCCCAACATATTTTTAGCATGGACATAACACTGTTTGCAAATTGGCAACTGAAGTAGAAAGTCAGCGTGTTTTGTAAATCATGTACTTCTAAACAATTACTATAATGTTTGAAATTCACGTGGCCTAAAAAGGCTGTACTTTTAACTATTTTGTAATGTAAAAAAAAAATATTCGTTTATTTGGCCTAAGTATATTGTAAATCCACGAGTGTATATTTAACTTCAGTAAAAGTGTATGTTTTTTTCGCATGTGTAACAACAGCGAAGTATGTAACGCGTTTTGTCCTGACATTGAAGTTAAAACTTTTAAAGTTATAATAATTTGAATGTTATTTCCGCATGAACAAAATTTTCCACTGCTTCTTCAAAACAATATGAAATTCAAAATGACACATTTTCGTATGAAAGGCAAAACAATGCCGTCTCACGAAAACGTTAAAATAAAGATTCCCATCAAACCTTTTTTTCCCCCTCAAAATGAAATAAACAGAGCACGAGGAAAATTACTTATCCATTACAAAAATAAAAAAGGCTGGAATGCCTACCTAGCTGTAATATCCTGCACTGATTACTACAATGAAGTTAACTAACACCAGACTTTCTGTGCTTGCTATCACAAGAAACACGAGAAAAATGCAAGTGTGTTTTAGACTCATAAAATTCGTTTACAAAACGTTGTACCTTGTTTTCTTCACTAACAGAACAGCTGAGGCGGAACTGTAAAAATTTACCCCACTTACATTAAATGGGCAATACTTTGATAAAAGTTGAAAATCAAAACGTAAATAATATGACTGTTAACACTTAAGGTAAAAAGAACCGAATACGACTTAAAATAGAAAAAAAAAACGCTCTTGCGTAGTAAAGCAACGCTGAGATAGACTGTGTTGCAATTCGGAAGATAAATGAAGCGTTATAAAATACTTTGACAAATTTTAATATAATACACGCTTTTGTGAGGCCGAATGAATTAAATTACTATGAGTGGACTTTCTTCACTGTGATTTTCATTCTCATCCAGGATTCTCCCAGTATAGGCCGTAGGCACGAGTCATGGAATGTCTTGCCCAGTGATTTCACTTGATTTGGCCGAGAGTAGAATGCTTTGACCGATCCTGGCACATGGAGAATGGAGAAGGATTGAGGATTATGATGTCACAGTGAGCGGCGGCCATCTTGTCCCAAAATTTTCTGTTTTTCCTTCAGAATTTCCAGTTCCAATTTACGCTCTTACCTACAGAAGCAGAATGTTAGTGCAAAGTCAACCCAGGAACAGTTGAAATATACTGTTGTAATTAGCAGGAAAGTAAACTGTCCCTCGAGTCGTGGTTTTAAATGAGAAAACAGGTTGATATAGGTAACACATAAATGTACCTGCAAAGAAGTTACACATAGGAAACAATTGTAAAGACTGTTCACGATGAAGTGAGTACTCTTGAAATCAGCCTTAGTAAAAAGTCACTGCTCCTACCTGCAAATATTTTAACAAGTGCACTCAGTGACACGCTCCCCCATTAAAGTTGGTAACGATGGATGGAGGGGAAAGTATGTATCTGTCCATGACTTTGATCAATCAGACCCGGCGTCCACAGTTGTTCTAACGAACATGAATGTTAGTTTTGGCTGTCGCTGTACTCTGACGAAGCTCAGAACCCAAGGATCGTCCGTGTGCTTAAATGATACGTAAACCGTGCGGCGTTTTACTAGTCGTGGTTGTAATGTTTCATAACGTTATAGCCGAACACGCAGCCTACAGTTCATTCATTGGTCGTGATAACTAAACAAAGGCCTTGTAAACTACAGTATTCATCACACATTTTGGTTTGTAACATCTCAAACCTTGAATTCGTTTGGGTCTTAAAAGTTTCCATTTCTGTTACATAAACTGAATAACTCTTCTCAATTTTCGTGTATAAACCCAACAAATTCAGCATGTATTGATATCGCTTCCAGAATTAGGTTCAGAAATATCAAGCCCAAACTGTACCTTACGTTCTCGAATTAAACGAATTTCTGAAATTATTAGATCTCTTATTCTGTATTTAACTATCGGTACCGTGCTTGTAGTTTTATATTATTTACTTTTAAGTTACATGCCTACTGCACTTTGTAAACAACATTAAATGGAAAGTAGCTTTTATAAAATGTTAAACCACTAGGTTCACTCATAATAATAGTAGTATAGAGTCAATAATCCTAAAATATACTGACTAGAATTAACAAACCCATAGAATTGCATAACTTGGAATTGTATAGGGCTTTTTAACGTCCCCCGGTTTTATGCTGGAAAGCTTGGCAGGGGACGGCTTACAGACTAACATGCCTTACCCGGGATTCGAACCCAGAGCCTCTCGCGCCCCAGATCGGTGGCGCATCAACCGACTGGGCCACGGGAGGTCGTCATTTAAAAAACTACCAGCAAATTAATTACTAATTGATTACTGCTGCTACGTGTCTTGAAAAAAGGCCGAATTGTATTGCCAAGGTTACAAAAAACATTTTTCTATAGCTCTTAGTAATGTTAATAAAAAATAATGCTCAAATTCTGGTTTGCATTTAATATTCACTTATTTCCATTGAATATCAATTTATGAAATGCTATTATCCTGCACAGTGTTATATCTTTGGAAGAAAAACATTGTGGCATGAGTTATGATAATTTTCATACCTACATCATCAATGTGTAAACTAGTATTGAATTTGGTGGCAAAGTATGAAAATCGCTGACACCTAGCATATACATACTGTTCTAAATACGTTTCCCAGCTTCTCATAAAACAGCCAGTTTTTAGAAAAACACCGGACTCTCTCTATGACTACACTACCACTTTCCCTGATCCCAACGGAAACAGCCAGTTTTTAGAAAAACACCGCTCTATCTCTATGACTACACTACCACTTTTCCTGATCCCAACGGAAAGGATAAGTATTGTAACTTGGGCGAAAATGCGTTGCAGGGTAATAGTGCATTTGCAAAACGAAACTGGTTATATGGTCAGACATCCAATGGAAAAATATTGTTTTTGTAAAGGTAAAACTATCGGAAGCACCGAAAATTATATAAGATTAATCTGGGGTTGACAAGTGTAGTTTTACTAAGAAGACAACTGAATGTGCAAACATTTTTCAAAAAATAAAAGTCGATAATTTCATTGTAGCCCACTAAATACCATTTTTTTCAGGGAGGGGGGGGGGTGATTTCTATTTAATCACACGCTATAAAAATATGGTTTGATTTGGGGAGGGGGGGCGGTTTCTAGCTGGCTACAACAATAGCACGGGGCTTGTTTCAACTGCCGGCCGCCACTGGAAGGTGAATTTTGATTTAAGTTGGTGAACCGAGTTATATTCCCGGCGCGGTCGCCCCAGGATATTCGCATGTGGGAATCGTGCCGGACGATGCTCCTGTGATCGGTGGGTTTCCTCGGTGATCTCTCTTTTCCCCCCGCTCCTTCATTCCGGAGCTGCTCCATATTCACTTCAATCACCCTCATCGGGTCTCAATACCTCGATGTTAAGAGCCGCCCAAATCTCATCCCTCACTCGAATTAACAAATGTAAATTAACATCCTTATTTCTTTAGAAAAAAATAGTTAATAAGTAGTGATATCTAGTATGGTACAATAATAGATAAATTAGACATATATAAATATTACAACAACCCGTTCATACATCCAACGTGAGAAACACACTTTATACGTTACAAATACACCAGGTATGAGTTAGTGGTCTAAATTTTTTTGTCGTCGGATTTTGTTAGTTACTGCATTATTCTGAGACATGCAAATGTTGATATTCAATGGAGCGTAGATGCGAGGTGATATTTGATAAATAACTATAAGGGAAGTAGTACACAGCCACGTAAAAATGTGTACGTTATTGTATAGGCCATGCATTTTTAATTTCTAGAATATAATTTACTAAGTTTCATATTTGATTCACAGATTCTAGCTAAAGCAGTAGCGATTTTTAGTACTCATTGAAAATTCGCTTTCAGTAAACTAAAAACGATGAAAACTTGCTCATAAACGCATGGTTTTCAAAAAATATTTAATTGGTGCAAAACATATTTTGGTTTTATTACTAATAATTGAGTACTTATTTTATAAACTTTCTGTTATTTTTCTACCTACGGCAGTATTTTATGAAACATGCATACCTTATGTATGTATAATTATTATGATTTTTTTCAACAATGGGAATTATTTTGCGAAATTATTGGGAAAATGTTTTAACTCGCATAGTTAGTATTTTAAACATCTTATAAAACACAGAACTAATATTATTTTAGATTCAAAATATTTTTGAGTTCAACGAACGGAGAATTTATAATAATTATGTTTTGTATATTTTGATTGCCATGAAAATATCTATGTTCTACGCGAATAAAATGTACACGAAATCATCTGCACCAATAAGTATTTTGAGATCCCGTCCCTTTCCACAACTGCAAAAATTTAATAACGGAAACACTCGTTTAGAACAAATATAATACATACCTACTCAGTTAATATAAAGAGTATATTTACGTGTTCAATTCTAACTTACTAGTAACATTTATGATTGTTTTGCTGTAAATATATTTCCTTGTCATCTTGACACTCAGTCAAAATATAGCAAAACTAACTTCAACATTACTGAAAAACTATATTTTTTTTACAACTCGAAGAAAAGAAAACTTACGTGAAAAAAGCCCAGGTCTGGCGGACCTATAATTTAGTCGATTCTGTTAAAAGACAACATGAGGTAAAGAGTTCAGAAAGTCAAATAAGAGAAAATCGTGATTTTTTATTGCGTGTGTTTCAGGCCGATTGGCAGCTTACATATGTTTCGCTTTGCATCAGAATGTGTATGTTAAGTGCGTGTATGGTAAGTATAGTCTTCTCAATACTTGAATGCACTTATATCTGATATCGTAAATGTTTTGCACTTAGGTGAAAAACTCTGCTGTTGAATAGTTATGTTCTTTATCAATTACCTTATTTACTTTATTTACACGAATAAGATTTAGCCTTGCATATAACAAGTAACTGATATAACTATTAAGCCTATACTTTCCTCTACTGTAAGTAATTTGATAATGTAGTCAGAGGCGTCAATGATAATTCGTAGTCTCACCTTTATAAGTGGCAAACTATTGATACTATTATTTAGTGAAAAAGGTATATATTTGGTACTTACTTGAGCACTCTAAATTTGATGTAAATCGTTCAGTGTTACCAGATATACGACACTAGAAGAGCAGGACTGTAAATTTTGGAAATAAAAGAGACGTTAATAAAATTGTATTGTCACCTTAGTGGGTACTATTCGGTGGCAAAATGTAGTATGTAGAAAAGTTTATGAGATGTGCTATTTAAGATTACATATTTGGACGACATAATGTTTCACATGGCGGACTAAAGCGCTTATATATACTCGTTTTCATTCCACACGCCAAATTGACAGCGATCATGCCAAAATGCCTTAAAATCAGTTTATTCCGCAGGCGTGATACGTAGCACAAATTATGAGGCAATCACTTTGAAAATAAATATCTTATACATAAAAAAAATCTGTAAAATACTCTGATATTGATGTTTGTAAGTCAAATTATTTAGTGACTTGTTTTGATAGTTCCTGGAATATGGTATTAAATCTTAATTTTCCGTTAGGCTCTGTTTTGAACACAATTTTAGAAAATAGGTGATAATATAATATGCAGTTTAATGTTGGCGTACGTGCTGATAGCATATCACGTTTGTCAGAAATGTGTCCAGTAATTATGCAGATATGCCAACTAACTGGAAATATATTTACAGTCATTATTTACACAAACTGAGCTACTAAAACCTTAAGTTCGTTTAGCCCAAAAAATCACTGATTGTGTGGAAAGTTTGACGGCAGTCGATTGAGTAGTCCCCGAGATATTATCGAAAATGCTATATTTGTTCAGGTGGTGCGATGTTCTGCAGTGGCAGGCAAATGAAATTACAATGACACATATTTCTTAATTTGATAATGGAATTGGTGAACTGCCAATAGATTCAATATTTTTCAAATCGGTTGAATGTTTTCTGAAATATAACACCTAGAAATTTTTATGACCGCTAATTAAAAAAAAAATCGGCTTCAGGATAAAATATAAAAATCGGATGTCCTCAATAAGCATTGTAGGTTTTAACGAGTATGATGAAATTCGGTGTACAGGCACAAGAGTTGTTCGAGGGGGAGGGGGGGTGAACCAAGGGGAGACACACCAACACAAAGACAGAAACATGCAGGTAGATAATCCCATAAGCCTATATTTGATTCGGAAATTATGCTAAGTCACTTATTAGTAAAACGAAATATCAACTACTGAGAGTGTAAGTGCGCCACGGATGTATTCAAAATACACCACTGTCTTCTTGGTAAATTTGATATTTGCAAGTTATGTCATTTATTAGTTCGAACAGGGCTCCCAATCTATGGCTTCAGAGCGAGCAGTAACAGAGAACAGAAAAATGCCGCAAACAAGATTGTTTTTAAACCTGCAACGTTACAGAAAATCTTAATATTATTCTAAGCGTCTTATCTTAATTGTTGGCCGTGACACATTGTAATACGACGAATGGTTGAATTTCACATGTACATGTTTATGATGTGTTCTGTACCAAATTAATTAAATGCCGTTAAAACCGGCGTATAATTGGATATCATATGAATTTTCCTTTGTTGTGATACATTACTCATTATTTACAATTCAAAATTACCAAACACGGCAGAAAATTCGGAAGTGTTTCCTGGAAGAGGCTTTGAAATCCAACATCTGAAAATCTAAAGAAATATCAACCTCACTATAATTTACGGTAAAGATGTAGTAAAAATTCACAGTTATTTTATCAGCGCTGCGTATACTGATAGGAGAAATAAAATTTTACAATTCTACCCTTTAACCTGGTTACCATGTTAACCAAACCAAAGTACTTCTGCCCTCACAGTCCAAAGCCTTTCAAAGTCTTTTCACTGATCGTCAGATACTATTATATTTAACACTACGTTGAATAAGTATACATCCCATATTAAAGTGCTGTTTAAAAATTAAAAACAGTGGGAATTTGAAACGTTACGTAAAAATAATAATTTTTTGTATGAACTAACATTTTAAACATACTTTTTAAATAACATTATAATATTGAAATACTTGAAACAAAAGCCACAGGTAATATCGTTTGAGTCGTGTCTATACTTGTAATAGTATATATAGTTAGAGATTTCCGAGGGTAGTGTGACAAAATTTACTTGACGATTATGTAAAGTTCACGAATGAAATAAATTTTTTGAACTGTTCCGTGATCCCACAAAATCGTAATTTATTTCATTAACATTTACTTACAATACAAATAAAATAACATGTAATTTAAATAATGTTATTATAATTTTTTTTATATTAATTTTGTAACTGTTTTTAAAATGTAATGCATTAAGTTGTCATTGTTTGTTTGCGTGTTGCAGAGACTAAAATTTGAACACTACTACATACTGCCGACTGTTTACATATGTAAATTATATAATTAAATAATCCTTTGTGTTATAATTTGATAGAATATTTTTAATATAATTAATATCATAGTTTCAACAAAAGCCTGTATCAACAAAATATTTTTTGATAGACGTCTTGTTTTAATTTACTTAATATAATCGGGTCAAGAAATACTAAAATCGGTAACATTTTCAACAAAAAATGTTCTTTTAATATAATTAATATAATGGCACCAACACTTTCATCAAAAAATTTTCGTAAATAAATTTTAATTTAATTTTTCACAACCCTTTCCTTGTCAGACAGAAGTGGTAAAAACGTAATTTTTATACACACAAAAATTGTATGTTAAATAATATTTTGTAAACTCTGGACTAAAACAAATTTTTATTTTACCCTTAAATAATCCTGCGAATCTCCACATTACAAAAAGGTTTCTTCATGTATTCCCAGTACATAAATTCGTAAAATTATACTTCCACCAAATATAATTATTTAATTGACAGAAAATATACTGTTCGGTTGGACAGCGGTGGTTCGAAACGCAAAACTACAGAAAACGCCTAAGAAAAATGTGAGATATTTCGTCCAAAAATTGTGGTCACTTGAGCAAAATATAGGCCATAGACGTGATGATATACCGTGAATAATCAAATGATTACTTTTTTTCTCATCCTTACAGTTAGCAAATATTGCATAATATTGCTAAATGGATAGACTATATAGCTTATATTATAATTCGTTTCAGTATGCAAAGAAACATTTTAAATTTCTATGGCATCATTTTTACAACACATGCGTGTAGCAAAAATAGAAACAAAAAAGTTAATATTTATTTCGCTTGACGTAGTAGGCACTAATATCCACAGCAAACTGACAAGCGACTGTAAAATCCTGAGACACAGGAAAAGGACAGTAAAAAGACTAGAGAAGCACGAGTACAGTTGCAACGCGTGTGACGGCAAAGCCTTGACCTTTTTAAAACGTAACGGGCAGAAAGCTGAGCAGAAACTGAAAACTATAATCTTACTCCCCGCACAATGGCAGATCCGGTATAGACATTCAACAACCTCAGATTTATTTTTACCTACACTCAGTGCCTTAGGAGCGGGATGAACCCCGACATTTTTTGTGAAATAGTTGTTTGCGCGAATACGTGTATCTCGGTAAATAAATGTTATGCAAATACAACTTTTGTTAAGAAAAGACTTATAAAAAATATCTATCCTCCTACTTTTTTACTTTTGTCGTATTAAGTTTATTCTTGGAGAAAAAATTCGTGAAAATTGTCAAATGTGGCATTTTTAAAGCTTTCCTATGCAGTTTCCTTAAGCGGTAAGAGAAGAGTACAAAGATACGGGCGTAGTTTAATCTCTGGGATTTCATCGCGTTCAATAAAACCTATGTTACAGATCTAATTTGCACAGTATGGCGTTACGACGGAAATACTGCAGGTCTTGCGCGTAGGAGCAATGACACACTAGGCGTGCGTGTTAGTGTCGCCTCTATCGGTCCCTCGCTTCTTGACCTTGGACGCGGGGTTCCCACGGGTGTCCTTCCCATTCTTGAGAGCTCTATGTTTTAAGATATTGTCTGTGAAATCGTTATTCGCGCTTACACCTTTATCTCAGTAAAGAAAAGTCCAGGGAGTATGACTTTTTACCAGGAAAGCTAAAAACTTACTATCTAAGGCTGTATAGTTTCGCTTTTACATATAAAGCGCGCGCGTGTGTGTGTGTGTGTGTGTGTATATATATATATATATATATATATATATATATATATATATATATATATATATATATATATATATATATATATATATATATATATATACACATAAATGGCCTGCGCAGTTTGTTTAAGAGGTAGTACATAAATACGACACGTGTGTAGTTAAAACTGTGGGATTTCATCTCGTGTAATGAAGTCACGTTATTACAGATATCGCCTGCACAGGACAGAGCAAGGATTTAAACGCTACAAACCAGTTCAGCGTCTTTCGCGTAGGGGCGATGAGGCGCTTGGTGCGCCTGTTAGCGTCGCCCGTATCTGTTCCTTAAACAAGCGAAACAGATTTAACTAACACTATTTTGTGATATACTGTTGTGATGTCAACTTTATGAATTAACAGTAAAAGTTAAAATAATTAATTTGTTTAAACTAGTAATATTGAGAAACACTGCAACTAAGAGTATGTAAGGGTTATGCGACAGCATAGACCTTAGGTAGGTAATGTCCGCTGCGCGTAATCAAAGTCTAACAATTTCTTCGTGGGGATCATACTGACGCAATCAGAATAACTACAGCAGTTTGCCCTAACAAGAGCTGAGTTAATTTGTGATATTCTGCTCGGCTCTGAACAGCCAGGTCCTGAGAGCCGGCGAGCGTAAAATGAGATTTAAATGGAGCAGCGGTGGAATGCAAGGGCGAGGGAGATGGGAGATCCCCGAGAAAACCCGCCGGCCAGTGGCAACGTCGCTTCGTTTCATACATGCGGAAGTCCCGGTTATGCCACCAGGAATCGAACCCGGTTAACCTTGGTAGGAAGCGAGTAGCCTGACTATGTACACAACCGCGATCCCTGCACCGAGAAAAAGGTTTTGTTGAATCAAACAAAGTTTGTTTGGCGCAACCAAATGAATTGTTTGTATCGTGACAATGGAATGTTTTGTTGTTGAAACCAAATGATTCTGTTGTTCTTATTTAGTTGCACCAAACAAATATTTGGTTGGTGCAACTAAAGATCTGTTTAGCTCTACGTACATCACACAGTTTCTGGCAGTAAAAGGAAACATTTGAGGGTGGACCGAGATTCGAACCTAGATCAGCTGAGCACGAGCACAACTACACCTTAAGAATATTAGTTAACGTGTTCGCTGATCAAACCGGAATGGTTTTTGAATACATGCATACTATTCAAATTCTGGTCAAAAAGCGCAAATCAATATTTCAATTTCACTTCTTTTCATTTTAGTCTTCTCCTGAACTTGTTGTATTAGAATGTTTATACCATTATCAAACATCAATAAATTGACTAAAAAACACCTAAGCTATCCCAGTTACCACAAAGAATACAAACAAACCTCGAGCTGTATTTTCGAATGAGGGCAATCAAATGAAAGATCAAAGGAATATGTATAATTGATACAACCAAATATTTTGTGGACAGTCTATTTTGGCCCAACACAGATGTTTTGATAATTCAAGCGTTTTTTTTTAGATGAACAAATTAAATTGTCTTGTTTTTCGAGTTTTGTTTACTCAAAAAAATATTTTGTTGGGGTAACGAAATATATTTTTGACTTTATGCAAATAAATATTTTGTTGCAGCTCTCAGTGCACTGTAGTAATAAGATGCGGGGAAAAAATTCCGTGTATGTTGAGTATGGTGCAGGGAAAAACCGCTATACTACAGATGAAATACGCCTATTATGGACCATTCGCGCATACTTCCAACACTGACTTCACTATCGGGAGTACAACTATCAGAGTTTCATGGTCAACTCTGATGGACGAGTTTGTTTACATTTATATTTTCAATAGCCCAGGCCTTATAAATGAATAAAATACTTTGACTAACTTGATTACATTGTGACTGAATTAGAAGTAGGTTAGCGGATGTGTATAAACAGACCCGTAGGTAGAGCTTAGCAAACGGAGGGGTTGAAACTTAATAACATAATAGGTATGTACATTCGGAAACTTTGTTTTTAAAGACACTATGGTGGGTTTAAATGACGAAGGGCTTTCCTCAAGAATTTACAATGTCTTGACAAATAGCTTCTTCTTATATGTTAAAATGCACTTTTCTTAACACTTCCTATAAAACTTCAGTTTATCGATTTCAGTTTAAAATGTAAACTTTCATAGCAAGAATTGCACTGGTCGAAGCGGATGAATATTCACTCATCACGATCTTTATATTAGTGCGTTCTTTCATGTCAGAAACCAAATATGTATGTACGCAATTTCACTAGAAAGTCGAAAAATTATTTTCACTACATGATCGTATGTGTATTTAGAGTGGGTGGAAATAATATTATCATGAATATTTCCTGGTTTAATATGACGATTCGAACATATGGCTACCTTTCTCGCACTATTGGATAATTTTTATGAAGTTGTGTTTCAAATGTAACTGGGCGTCCAAGCGAAGGGCTTTAACCCCGAAACACCCGTCATTATACACATAAATCCCTGTGTACCAATGTCAATAAATAGTGATTTTAGCCTCGCTATTTTCAATAGTTCTTTTGGCATCTAGGAGCAATCTAATTTCGTGACATGGGGAAAGGTTACTGCGCAACTCGTGTGCGCACTTCGTGCTAAATTATTTGTATAGTCAATTTACAATTACTTCCAACTTTTCTGAAACCCTGATAAAGTTATACCTCTAGGCTACACCTCCGCCTCATATAAACAAAGTTTAACCAAGTCTAGAAAATTACACCAAAGGGACAAAAGTCCGCATTCGTGCGCACTCTATTTTGCATAAAGATTTTTTCTTACTAGGCATTACCAACATACACATCATCTCACTGCTTATATTCGCATTTTTTATAAATGAAGTATTATAATTCACATAAAAATATAGCTAAAAGTGGCAGTTAACAAATAATAATATTCTTTTATGTTAACAGAAGTATAAAATCATATACGATGTATTTAGAAAACAATCAAATACCTCATATGTGGGTGATTTTTAAAAGGTTTGATTCAAAAGGGTGTATATACGGGAATATACGGCGAATAGACCATAATGTGTAATGCGTATGGTTGCCAGATGTATGTAATGCTTTTCTCGGAACAATTATGATTTTGCACATTCCGTCCCCGTATTGTTTTTATTTGTATGCTAAATGATAGTTTTCTTTTTTCTTTAAGAATTTCTGTAAAACATAATAAAATTTGATGTAATGACATTTTTATAATGATTGAAGTATCATTTGAAGAAAAGTGCATTATTTTCAAAGCTCCATTCTTGCATTTTAATAATTCGATTTCGTGAATTTCGTTTTCAGTACAGTAAACATAAACAGAATATGTTTTCAAGTAAAAAGAGTATTTTCATAAACATAAAAAAAAATAAAAAAAGTTCAGTGAACTTACGGAAATATGTAAAAACTGTTTATATTTTGCAGTTATAATGTGACATAAGCCTACAGTGGCTTTCTAAAGCTGTACTTGCAGACAAAAATGCTCAGTACGGCACATTCAAACAATTATTTATAAATTAATTAAAATGAAATTTTAGCACTCTTCAAAAGACGTTTGAGTTTGTCACTGTGACACAGTAAATGTTCGTTATGAATTTAATTTTTTTTTTTTTTGTTGGTGTTTTGAGTGCCCTTGAACAGCGATAATGCCGTATAGGAACACTATTCATTCAGCTAGGATATATATGAGGGATGCATCCCGGCATTCGCGTGGAAAACGAAATGAACGCGAGTCTAAATGTCTACCACGGCGCTAGCTCGCATTGGTGCAGCGGAAACGCAATGCCTCCAGCAGCAGGCATTGAGGAGGGGTTACTCACTGCTGTGGTCGGTGAGCAGGAGGGTGTGTCCGACAACAGGCGTGGACGGAGGTCCGGGCAGTCTCAGCACGAGCAGCACTGCCCTCACGTAGTTGGCGAGGTAGTAGCACAACACCGCCAGCACGACCACGTACAGACAGCTGTGTAGGTCCAGCACTCCGCGCGCCGACATCTGCAATACACACACACACACATATACCCTCACTGCTTCTCTACGTCAAGGCCAATCCCTAGGAAACTATATTATGTAAACATCTTAAGAGTTATATGGACCTGCACTTTTTTTTTTGTGAAATAGTTGTTTGCGTGAATACCCGTATCTCGGTAAATAAATGTTCTGCAAAAACAACATTTTGTCAGAAAAGATAAAAAAAAAAAAAAAAAAAAAAAAAAAAAAAAAAACAATTACCTAGGTCTCTATTACTTTACTTTCGTCATATTTAGTATATTCTTGGAGAAAAAAAATTTGAGAAGATTGTCAAATATCGCATTTTTAAAGCTTGCCTGTGCAGTTTCCTTAAACGGCAAGAGAAAAGATCAAAGATACAAACGTAGTTCAATCTGTGGGCTTTCATCGCGTCTAATAAAACCCCACTGTTACATATCTGAATTGCACAGTATAGCGCCACGACGGAAACACTGCACGCCTTGCGCGTAGGAGCGATGAGACACTAGGTGTGCGTGTTAGTGTCGCCCGTAATGCTCCCTCGCTTCTTGACCTAGGACGCGCATCTCCAACTAACTCCTAAGATCACATACAGCCATAACGAAGCACTGACAGTTTTTACATCATTTCATTAATTGATATGTAAAATCAGCAAACTATTCGCAGGGCGTAATTAGTGCAATAACTCTAACGGAAAAACTTGAAAGGGAGAAAATGGCAAGGGTTTAATGAGGGTAGTGCAAATCTCACAAATTATAACACAGTACACGTGCCACCTATAAAAAACAGCAGGATAATGAAACACTACGTTAACAGTGGCACAGCATTCTACGCACTGCCGTAAGTTGCACAATAGTGGGCTTGCATTGTGAATAACAGATTCCTGAGTCTTCCTATGTTGTGAGTGGAGTGGAGAGTAGGCGGCTCTTAGCTACTGAGAGCAGATGATGCTGGTGTGGCGTGAGAATGTGGCAGCACCGGAATGCAAGGGTAGGGAAAATGGGCGATCCCGGAGAAAGCCCGCCCTCCAGATACATCGTCTGCCAAGTTGCCCACATGTGAAAATCCGGGAGCAGCCCTGCCGGGAATGGAGCCCGGTTCGCCCTGGTGGAAGGCGAGGATTATAGCCGCTGATCCACCGCGGCACCTAAAGCTTCATCTGATTCAGTTGTAGCACAACATAATGTAAAAAATATTTTCCAGACAGAAGTTGGTAAGAATGAAAATGAGTTCAAGAAACAAAAGGAAAGCATTGTATATGGCACCTGATTGGGGGATACTATGACAACTTTTACGTTATGATGAAGTCATATTAACTTCGCGCCTGTTAAGTTCAACTTTACGACGCTCCTAATTAAACTTTAACAGCTGCGCTTTCTACACTTGGACATCACATTAACGTAATGTTAAATGCAACGATCTCCGTGTATACTTAAATGTAAATTGGCCTTATCACGTATAGACTTTTCACGGTTAATTGAGCACTTTTGAAATCAACCATTCAAAAATGTCACTGACCTCACCTGTATGTATTTTTAACATTGACACACTGGCTGGTATGCGCCCAGTAAAGTTGGTAACGGTGGAGGTAAAAAAGTTGCATCTCTTAACGTCGAATTAAAAATGTTAGGTACATATGTGTGAAAACTGGAATTATTAATTTTGCTTTATGTTTTTTTTTTTAAAGCTATTAAGTGTAAGAATTAAGACATTTGTAAAATATTTACTTTTATAATAATTCCACAGTTTGCCTCGACTGACGCACGAATAAAGCGATCAGGCCCATAGCAATGATAATTTTACATGATGTTGGAAGTGTACACAACGTGCGTGTAGTCCAATCATGGTTACATACAACTTTTCGGAAGCCCTGCTAAAGTTCTACTTCCAAGATATTCCTCCGCCCCATACAAACAAAGATATCCAAGTCTAGGGAACTACATCGCATTTGTGCGCACTCAGTTTAATAGCATTTTGCATTATAACTATTTCATACTAGGCACTGCCAAAACATACATTTTCTCTCTGATTTTATTAATATTAATTATAAAAGAAATATTATAATTTATAGTTATAATATAAGTGAAAGTTCAGTTTAACCGAAAATAAAATACTTGCATGTTATCACAAGTATAAAACGCTTGTGATACATGAGTTACTTAGGAAACATCCAAACACCATAAATGGTGAGAGTTTTCAAAGGTTTGATTAAAAAAATTGTGAAGAAACAGGGAATAGACTATACAAGAAGCTCTTCGTCAGGGATTTCAAAAGTTCTCAGTTTAGCAAGAACAGCCTTGAGTGGTTTTACCGTGTGCGCGGGATCTCTGCACCCGGGGATGTCCAACCTCGAGCATGTGCTTCTCTGAAGAGACGCGGTCCGTGTCGCGCGGAACGCTCCTTGTGACGGGCTAACTGCAGCGACGCAGGACGCCACGACGTCGTTCTGTTGACTGCCCCCCCACCACCCTTTCGAGGCACTGATCTCATGTGTGTGCCTGCACCAGCTTCCGCAACGTCTCTCTCGCGCAGTCGTCGACAAGGTCAAGCTCGCGCTGCTGTCCACTTCAACTTGAACTTGGCTTGGCTAACCTCCTGCATGACTGCTCAGCTATCCCACTATTTACCAGTCAACGCACACTCATGGCGAATCCCGTTTTCTGCCCCTGCAAGATACACCTGTTCCCCAATTTATATGTCACATATTTACAAACTGCAACACGCGCGGGTGTGTGTCTATAATATATATATATATATATATATATATATATATATATATATATATATATACACACACACACATATATATATATATATATATGTATAGACACACACTCACCAGTTTCAAAGTTTATAACAACACATTTATTTTATTTATCAACTAAGATTTTTCCTGTGTTTTTTTGGCATATACGGGTTCTTTAAACGACAGTTATAATAATTTAACTAAATTATTAATAATGGTTTCCCAATTTATTTACAACTACTCCACAAAAGGAATATTTCAAAATCAATACCGGTCTTCTGAATCAACGTCCCTCGATGGTCCGGTATCCGTTCTCTATTCGCTTAAATTCGCCAGACTGCCGACTCTCCAGATGCGGCGATATTTATAGGGCAGTTTCCCTGACCCATAATTTTCTTCACACATTGGGTTGCGTCGAGAGAGGTTATGACCAGAAGGTTATTGCACATACTCTGAAGTCGTCGACATATGGCCCGGGGGAGGGGATATACAGTGATGCCAGCCAACTCAGCAGTCTATCATTTCCCGGCCTTCCTGGCGACGTAAAGAAGGTTGTGTCCACCAGGAAGATGGGTGGGGGAGGGGGTGCAGGCGGGTCACGAAGATTCAACACATCAATGCGCCTAGACTGGCCGTTCGTAACCAAAGTAACATGACACCTAGCGCTGGAGACCCCATATAACACTACCTTCGTAGAGCACCAGTCGGTCGATGTGGACAACCTAAGGCTTTACCCGAGAGCCCTGTCGACAAGTCCAATAAACCACTTCACTGATCTGCTCCAGGATCCTGTACGAGCCTTCCAAACATTTCTGTAGCTTCATGCAATATTCCTTCCGCCTCTATCAGTTGTACAGCGACACCAGCGTCCTTGGAAAACCTCTATAGGTGTTCTACGCCCATTACATATTTTCATTCTGTCACTATTGATTTTGAGGTGCCGCCGGGCAAGCTCATGGATGTCGACTAACCTCTGATGTCATATTTTGTGATGGCAGCTTCTTCGTCCTCCGGACGCCCAAGCAGGAGGTCACCAGGAAGGTGAAGCTCTCTCCCAAACAGAATCCTTGAAGGTGTTAGCCTCGTGGACTGCCAAATAATATTTCAGGAGAAATAATGGTACACCGGGTTCCCAATCCATTTGGTTGTCTTCCACAAAGATCACAGTACTGTTCCAGAGTACGATGTAGCATCTCAACCATCCCATCCAACTGGTTCGAGTTTTCTTCATTCTTAAAAATCCTCGTTTTGTCTTGGGACAGAGTGGCTTCCAAATTTGACCCTTAATCTGAGTGATGCTCGAATGGCACTCAAAAACTTGGAAGTGCTCTTCAAGTGTATCGGCAGCCATTCTTTGGAACTGGTTTGTATCTGGTAAGTCCTCAGGCCACTTGGTGAAGTAATCTTGAGCTACTAGAAGGTACCGACTCATCCGCTCAGTGATGGTAAGGAATTTAGTATATTCATTACGATTCTCTCAGATGGGGACCCAACATTGCACTTCTGAAGGGGAGCTCACCTCTTAATCCTTGGATCCTTTCTTGCAGTACATATTTCACACAGATGGAACCATTCTCAAAAATCCTCCCTACGATGGATCCAGTAGAATATTTTTCTAAGTTTGCAGAGGGTGTTATTTTCACCCAAGTCCCCACCTACTGCTGTATTATGCAGTTTTTTTTTTTTTTAGCACTTTTGGGATTCTACAATCTGGTAGGATCGATTTAAGTTCATGTGTTTCCCATCATTACTTTCCCAGTTCCTCATACAATTCTTTAGTACAATGGATATCCACTGAGCTCAGTATGCTTTGACTGACGGGCCCAGAATGCATATCTCTTCCCACCTTGGTCGATATTCATATTCCTTCTATTCTAGTATTAGTTGCAAGGTGTGGGGTCATTTAGCTGATATTTCCTAATGTTCTCGTGATCCCATGCAGGTGACCATCGCAAGATACAGATCCTTGCATTGTCGTCTCCTTCGGCTTAAAAGATCCACTACACTTTTCCTCCTAGTTTTCACAGTGATGACAGAGTGGTTAGCATGGTCTCCTATAAAATGAAACTGCATTGCTGCGAACGCATACAGACCTGTGACGTAATTAAAAGTACCATTCTTGCAGGTCCTGTACCCACCAGGCTATTTGAACTCCGGGGTACTTGAAATTTAGTAGACAACATTATGAAGCATGATCAGCTGTCAAGTTAAGGTGTCTGCCATAAAGGATGGGGTGATCGCATGTATTTGCTTTCACTATAACCAGAAGCTCCCCGTAGTCACATATTTATTTATTTCAGGTTTGTGCAGCACCTTACTGAAGTATTCCGGGGGCGTCTCCTTTCTATCCAGAATCTGAGATAGCACAGCCCAAATGCTTACATCAATAGTATCAGTATCTATAATAATTTCTGATAATTAATGAAAAGCAGCTTCACGCTGATTAATCCAATTATACTTTCTTTTTGCTTCGGTTTTTACATGCAGTTATTTGGCAATCGAGGTGAACTCCGGCGCAAATCGCGGGTAATAAGCACATAAACCCAGGAAACTACGCACTTCAATTTAGACACTTGGCAGAGGCCAAACTCTTAGTCAACTGGTCTATTTAGTGACTGTTTCAATCCCATGCGCCAACATTACACGTCCGAAGAAATTAACTTTCTTTTAAAGGAACATGGCATTTCTTTTAAAGAACATGGCATGTCTTAGAAACCAATTTCAGGTTGATAGTAGCTACTTTCTGAAACACGAACTCTAGGAATATTGCGTGCTCTTTAAAGGTCCTAACTGTGACAATAATATCTTCTAGATACACCTATCAAATGCCTGGGGGAGAGAAGGCCCTTAGATTTAAAGGACAACAAATTTGGCAACAACCTCCCGTGAGATAAAACGATCTGACATTGTGTACAGTATAAAACTTCTTCCAGTTAATTTTCTATATTGCAATGTAATTTTTCACCCTAGACAAAGCACGGAAAATATAACTTATATCAAGCTGCAAATACAGAAAACATCGCTACTACACAAAGTTTCACTACGCATTTGACTCTTTACTGAAATAAATACATAAACGTTTTCATGGATGTTTAAAAATAATTTATACAGTTCATAATTCTTACATAGATATGCTTATGTGATACACTTTCCAGCCATATTTTAGAGTACGGAGAGCAAATGCGGTGCGAATGGAAGCAGAGCGAGTAAGCCGATCTAAAGGCTGTTCACGATAAAGTGAGCACTTTTGAAATAAACCTTGGAAAAAAGGCACTGCCCCTGCCTACATATATTTTAATGGGTGCACCGAGTGACATTCGCCCAGCAAAGTTGGTAACGATTCATGGAAAGTAGTTCCATATCTTAACGTCGAATAGAAAGTGTTAGTTAACCATTTGTGATTACTTAAATTGTTTCTTATGCTTTCCGTTTTTTTAATGCATGAGAAGATTTGTAAAATATTAACTTTCCTAATAATTTCAAGGTTTCTCTTGACCGACGCGTGAATAAAGTGATGGGGCCCATGGCAATGTTAATCTTACGTAAGGCGGACGAACATACAAGATGCATACAAGTAGAACTTAAGCAGGGGTTTCGAAAGTGCTCATTTAACCGTGAATAGCCTATAGGCATGGATACACATGCGATGGAATTCTGACCGCAGCGATAATGGGGAAGAGTGGGACGCCATGTTGGGTTCATCTACCTTTTGACCATTATTTTCACATGAGAATAGTTTATGAAAATTAAACTTTGATAAGGCACACAGAACATTACTTGATTATGACTTCTCGTTATGTTAAGGCTCTTACAGTCGTTCTCAGAAAGTAATAGATGATTAAATCCTACGTATCCCACTTGGTAAACAAATAACGGAACTTTACTATTATTATTTTTAATGCTATCTTCGAGGCCATGTACTATACCTAGTGAGAGAAAAGAGCAGAACTAGACTGGTCGGAAAACCGAACGGCCGTGGCCAAACAAACCTGCGGAGCGATGATGCACGCCAACTTGTCCGCTGCCGAGAATTCTCAAGTTTGGGTTTCAGGTCACACGGTTACTTGCAGAAAGTACAAACACGACAGGATCTCCCGGCTACAACTGTCTCCGAACCATTTGCAAACTCGGCGGTCGAAAATCGAGTCACGCAAAGGCCAAACACGCGAACTAAACTATCGCAATGCGATTACGAACGATCTCCCATTGCACACTGATCGAATGTGATGATTACTATTCTTACAATACATGTTAACCACGTGTGCACGCTCGTTGAAATATAAAGAGTTTATCCTGAATTCACGTTCATAAACGGTCGATGTGGCGAACACTCGAGTGAAATACACCAATCGCAGTTCATATTCATTTATAAAAAAGTAAGAGATAGTGTAAAATTAATTTTTTTGTTATACGAAACTTAAAAAATAGTTTGAATAAATAGTTAGGAATGCGAAATTATTCACACAGATAATGTTATTGGAAGTATAGTTATATTATTTCCTTATAGGACAAATCATGATGATGGATCTGAAATAAACATCTCCTTGTACTGATAAAATAGCCCGGAAATATTCTGAATACGTAAGTAAAAACAGCGTTGCTTAATGATATGGCAGCAAATGTACACCTGTCAACTGGAAACGACCGTCCAGTTTGAATCGCTTTTATGAATAGCGTGAAATTATTATTTTCTTAAATTCGATCACTATACTTACGAAACAAAACATTATGGACGGTAGTTCCAAAAGGTATACACTTCGTATTAATAGTTGTTAGGAATGTTTTTTCTTCTTACTTTTGCTGTCAGTGACTGTAAAAATGTTTTTAGGTGTTAAACTCAAATGAGGTTATTTAAGGAACAGCAAATGTCTTTGAAAGCAGTTGAATTTATTAACGGTACTGTAATTTCTAAAACAGAAAACGTTTCGCAAAGACAATAAATAATACATGATACTTTTAACGTAATATATAGATTGTTTCACAGTTTCATGATTTTAATACAACCACTATTTGCAAGTGTAGTTCTTCCTTTCCCCTGGCCCAATTACAGAATAGTCCCAAGTAACAATATAAAACGTAACAGCCGGATGTGAAAGAATAGGAATATTATAATTTTACAAATGTAATGTCCAAAGTTATTACTATTCTGCATTTCATGCACTTACCCTACATACCACGGGTAGTAAAAAAATATTGCTATGTTATATACATATGAATTTAAATATACGTAACCCAGACGGAGATTTTGTAACACTATTGTAATTTTTTTGCTGCAAAATTAAGTAAATTAAATGAGAAATCGTTCTTGGACGCTACGTTCTTTCGAAAACCAAACATCAGACATTTTGCGCGTGTTAAATTGTTTGTAATGGCTACGACCACGTGTTTTTCGCAGAAATATTTCGAGACATTTGTACTCCAAATCACTTTAGTTCATATGCACTTTCGGGTTTGAATGTCACGTGCCTCAAGTATCTACCCGCGAATCATAGACGTTCAGAATCGGAATACTTCATTAGGATTGGCCCAGTCAAATAAGAACATGTCTTCTCGCGTAGACGCGCGGCCACTAACCAATGTAAGTCGTGGTTGTAAACGTCGGGTATTGAAGTCTAGTATCATTACGCAGCTGAATGTTTATTTTAGGCGAACACGTGACAACCCAAGCATACCTGCGGCTTTCAAAAGTGCTCATTTGCCAGCGAACAGCGTATAAAATGCTTATTCTGATTCTCGTATGCAAGAATGCAAAACAGAAAAAATAATTACGTAAATTCGGGGCACCCAAAATTACACCTCACAATTTTGAATAAATTGGGCAGAGATGGATGGAATTACTTTCTTTAAATCACTGCCGACTTTACTGGAACATTCCTGTTAGCGTGTCTGTTAGAATGTATGAAGTTAGAGGCATGGAATATGTTAAAACTTTGAATTAACCACGATTCGTCTATACCATGCTCGGTGCACTTATGTGACTAAGTTGAGAAGCAGTTATTGTAAAGCAAGACATCCACAAGACAACGCTGGATTAAAAGGCCTCTGATTCGATATCCTAATAGGCCATTAATGTGTGTGCTACATTTACTGTAGCCCTCCCAACCCCCCTGCCTATTTGTCTTTGCAAAGAAAGTTGTTGATTTCGTAATATCTTATACGGGAATGTTGTGCATTTATTAATTTGTACTGCGAAATTAGCATTTCACTCAGGGCTAAAAGAGCTATGGTTGGAGGGGGTCAACAACAAACTACATCTATGGTGTATATGCGGTTTCTTAACACATTTGAATCATACCTATAAAAAACAAATCACCATATGTATGATGTATTTAGTAATTTCTTTAAAAAAAAGTCCTGTATCATAAGCGTTTTATACTTGTGTTCAAAAAAGTACCTTATTTTTGGTTTATTTGTTTGTTTTTTTCTTTGTAAATTATAACATTTAATTTATAATTAATATGAATTAAGCAGTGATAAAATAAGCATGTTGGTAATTCATAGTAATAAATAGTTCTTATGTAAAATAGCATTACACGGAGTGCGCACGAAAGCTGTGCGTTGTCTCTCCCGTGTAATTTTCCAGACTTAATTAAGCTTCGTTTGCATGAGGTGGATGAATATCGTGGAAGTAGAACTTTAGCAGGGCTTCAGAGAAATCTGAAGTATCCGTGAATGTACTATATATATATATATATATATATATATATATATATATATATATATATATATATATATATATATATATATATACAGGGACAAAGATCTTTTGGGTGGACAGTTAGTCCGAATGTGTAAGAGGAAGACGCTCCTCAGTTAAGCTGGACTCACAACCATCCGTTTCACCCATCAGTCGCCTGTCCGTCCGTCGATCACGTGATCTTCGACCAATCGCAGGGCAACTTTTTTTTTCTATCCGTCAACCCGTCAAATATATCTCAAACTTTAACTTTCGGCGGACGGACGGATGGGCCACCGCCTTGTAATATCATTCCTTGAACATGACTGTCGGAAAACAGTCACTTGTTCTTTTGTCTGAATACACTTTTTAAATGCACAAGGCAGTGAAGTTGTTTACGTTTTTACGTTTCACCTTTGAATTGAACTAAAGATGACTCGTAGGTTTTTGGATGAAATGCTGATAAATTACCTTAGGAAAAGAGAACGTATTTATTACATTCATTAAAAATATTTGTTTGTGCTCGAGAAAATTAGTGTTGTTGGGTGGTAACACTGAAAATTTTCTGGCCCAACGGATCGACGGACGGCGGACTGTTGTGAGTCGCTTTCAATTGACGGACAAAAAGCAACCGATGGCTGATTGACGGACGGGCGACTGACGGAAGCGACAGATGGTTGTGAGCCAAGCTTAAGCCTTCTGACAAAAAGAGTCTGCGTTAAAAACATTAATAAAAACCACTAAATGAGCATCTAGAAACCCCGCTGTCATATGATTCGTTTTCAAATTTTCCTCCGCGTATGTTGGGCAAACACATTTTTCTACACAGTTACTCACCGCTTGATTCCTCTTAGTTCACTTTCTGTTTCTGTTATAGTTAAAATTTTACTTTCGTTGCCAAACAGTCTTAAAATTACGTGGAGCATACTGTATAGAGTATGTAACACTGTGTCCCTTACAGTAGTAGGACGAGATTTTTTCTTAGTTTTTGTATTATTCGCATTAAATGAATAGTTCGCTGCCACGCTGTTATATTAGTCAGTGCCGGATATAACTATAAAGTCAGCCCATAGTAATAATCAAGTATTTTCCCACGTCGTGTTGAGATTACGAAAATGTTATGTTCACTGCGGCAGTTCCGACGAGAACAGTTTCTGACTCCACCATACGAACCAACGATAAGCTTAGTACATTGTTACGATGTGTGGAGTACTTCGCGTTTTTAGAACGGCAAATTAATTTTAAAACGCAACAATGGGTGAAATTAGCCACAAAATTCTTACAATTGGTTACTTTTTAAAGAAATGTAAAATGTGGTAACGATTTCGTCCCGGATTTACGATTGAACCGATGACACGGTATACGTTCCTACAAATAGGAAGCAAGGTTCGACTTTCATTAAAATTATATTTAAAAAATTGAAATAGTTTTGTATTCTACAGTATTTTTTTTTTTTTTTAATAATATGATTATTGCTCAAAATGGTATTCAGTGGGGAAATACTGTGACATACTTAGTGGTCATTATTAAACAAACAATTCATTTTAAATACGTGCCAAAATCAAGCGAAAGAAAAACAGAATTTAGGACGAAAACAAACGATGGCTGGAGTTTACGGCAAGTACAATCAAAATGGTTTAATTGAAGCAGCAAATCAATTTTTTACAGATTTTCTACTTACATAAGGAAACTAAATTTAAATCTATTGATGCCTCTCTTTATTCAAGAATGGCGAGCTTTATTTAATAGATTGCAGCCCATTTACATGAGTTCTCAGGATCGCAAGAGTGTATTTAGTTTGATTACAGATAATACATTCCATTTACATGTTTTACAGCACCCAGCTACAAGGACAAATGTAATGCAAAGTACTTATGATTTGCACTGTTCTAAACGGGTAGATATTTAAATAGAACATATCACAGCTACAAAAAGACCATTTTATCTTCTGCAAAGCTATAAAATTTTACTGATTTAACCGTTTTCCTTAGGGCTATTAAATACCCTTATTCTTGAGAAGTATTGAGAATTCAATTCAACTAGTGTGAAAAAATAATTGGATCAAGCGAAGAACTACACAAAATGAGTAGAAATTGTTACCAGCCAATTTAGTATAGCATTATTTCTGTGCCCATAAGGAGTGCATAAAATACAATTAAGCTCTGAATATAATTCGAAAACACTATTGCCATTAAGTTTCAGAAACACTCGGTTCCTCTCAGTAACTTGATACACCTATTTGACAAGCGTGAGAAATTTTGTTGCGCTTAATAGCTGACGTCTTCACTCATGCGGAGGGTGAAAAGCAAATGAGACAGCGATTGAGTGCAACGGTGGGGGACGGTAGCATCCCGAGAACACTCCACTCATCCGATAACGGCAACGTCCGTTATGTTTCCCATACGCTCTTGTTTGGTATTCACATCAATATTTTCTACACATAAATTTAAATCGTAATGCACTGCGTTTCTGTATGCATTAGCGTATTTTCCGACAAATTATTTCACGGTAAACTGAGCACATTTAAAATAAAACTTTAGAAAAAAATCCCTTCGTCTAACTCTACACATGTTAGAGCACACACTGACGTGGAGGTCCCCGGTTAAGTTGCCAACTAATATATTAACATATTCCTAAGAAGTGACTTTGTATTGCAAGTGCAATGTTTGAATTTATTGACACTGAAGTTAATGTGTATGTTTGCTGCCTATTTTACGCAGTACATCGTGTAGGTTCGTGGACGTCGTGGTGCGTGGCTGCCTACACTCGAGGTACCAGCCAGTCCAAGAACTAATGCACTGTGATATAGGCTGTTCACGATAAAGTGAGTACTTTTGGAATTAACCTCAGAAAAAAGTAGCTGCCCCTACCTGCATAACGGGCGCACTGAGTGACATGTGCCTAGTAAAGTTGGTATCGATGGATGGGAAGTAGTTCCGTATCTTAACGTCGAATAAAAAGTGTTATGTAACCATTACTGATAATTTCATTTATTTATTTCGCTTTCTGGTGTTTTTTAATTCATCGAAGTGTAAAAATGAGCAGATTTGTAAAATATATACTTTTCTAATAATTTCACAGTTCTACTTGACCTACGCAAAAATAAAGTGATGAGGCCCATCATAATTTTAAGCTTACATAAGGCGGAAGAATACACAACGTGCATACAAATAGATCTTAAGCTGGGCTTTCAAAAGTGCTCACTTTACCGTGAATAGCCTATATTAAAATGTACACTGATAGAAAAAAATCCTACGCCATGAAGGAATTAATTTAGTGCCACAAAACGTGCAGAGCATTTATGCAAATCCCTTTTATGCATTTACTTGATTACTATTTATGGCTAATCACACGTGATCTAGGCAGAAAACCAGCACGTGAAGCCATCGTTTAAGCCGCTACGGTCGCGTAAAGTGAATGTTTTGTTAGCTACTGTGTCTGGAGAACGTAGAAGGCGTTGTAAAGGCTTTATTTATTATGCTGTAGTACGCAATTTCGTAAAAAGGGTGAGTCCACTAGATATTTAATCTTAGTTCTCCGTACTGTTGGTTGGCCCTCGCGACTCTTTACTGAAGAAACGCAACGTGATGCAACAATTGTCGGTTGTATTTGGCTGCAGTGGTCCCAGGAAGGAAATGTGCATGTTTGTAGTCTGACCAGTGTTCGGAGAAGGACGTTCGAGCGCACAGATAGTCGCCTCAGACACCACACCGTACCACACGCTCTGTACACGACTGACGAATTTCCGCCAAGTATGTAGGCTGGTTTGGATGTTCTGATATCAACACAGACAGTGTAGCGCCAATTGTCCGACCAAGTTTGTTGCCCGGCCGTCCTTTGCGGACTACGTTTTACAGCAGGTCGTCGTTTACCAGCGTATAAGAAAGGCGTTAGAAATTTTTAAATCATCATGTGGGGCGCAATTCGAGCTTGACTCAAAAAATTACAATTATCGACACTTACCACCCTGCTGCTACTTTCTAATAGACAAAAATTGAGAGTTAATGAAGTAAGATGTAAGGCGAAACATAGACCTATTTGAGTTTCTGGACATGTTTGAGCGTTTCAAGATTTGCTAAATGCTGCAGGCTGCTCGTATTACTATTTGATGTTTCATAGCTTTCGTTTAAATTGTTTGAATAGCCTAACTGCAGCAGGAAATATAATTTTTTAGTTACAGCTGCGAAGATTCTACGTGTATAGCCCCGGCGTTGTTCGTTCTTGAAACCCGAAGCTGCTGGAAATACTGAGAGGTTCCTTACCTTGTACGTGGGGAGTTAAGTTCCTTTTCATGTGACTATGGAACGCATTCATATATACCGATTTCACATTTCGATACAAATAGTTGTCCGTGAATATAAGGAAATATTTTTACAGTTATGCAGCCCGGTATCACACTTTATACGTAGTGCACTGAGAAAAATGTTTTGTTGAATCTAACAACGTTTGTTTGGCGCAAGCAAATTATTTGTTTGTGTAGGGGCGATGAAATACTTTGTTTCAGGAAAAAAATATTTTTATTGTTCTTATGTAATTGCACCAAACCCGCGGTTCGAACACAGATCGTTTGCGCCTGAGAGCTACGCCCTAGGAAACTCAGCTAAGCGACTACCAAATCTGTTTTAAATAAGTACATTTCGAATATTGGCTACTCTTTTACATAGCTGCATTTTAGTTACCTGTTGAACGTGTTTTATAAGGATGTTTATTGTATGTCATTATTAAGCACCAATAATAGCACAAACTAGCCTAATTGTCACAAAAAATAAAAACAAACGCACGAGCTGTATTTTGAACGTATGGAATTAAATAAGCATCTCAACGAATATATACTGTTGATTAAAGTAAATATTTTTTGGCAGTACTATAATTTCTTTTGGCGGAACACATAGGCTTTTTTAATTCAAAAGTGTGTTTTCTTCGACGAACAAAATTAATTTTGATAGCTATTCAAGTTTTGTTTACTCAACAAGCTACTTTGTTTGAGCAACTAAATATATTTTGGCCCTAGAGAAGCAAGTACTTTATTGAGTGGAACAAATATTTATCGCAGTGTGGGACTTTCGATGATGGTAAAAATAAGATGCGGATTTAGCCAGCACTGGTTTGCTACGCGGCTGGTGTGGTGCGGTAGTTTCTTAATAGTCCATTTACAGTTCCCATCCTACTTTTCTGAAGGGGCCCTCCACCCCCCTTAACGTTCTACTTCCAGGATACTTCTCCGCCTCGAAAATTACACCCAAGGGAAAACACACTCCATTCGTGCGTTCTCACTTCAATAACATTTCCAATAAGAAGTATTTCTTACTAAGCATTACCAACACACCTATTTCCTCTCTGTTTTATTTATATTAATTGCAAATACAATATTATAATTTACAAATAAAATATAAGTATAAAGTGAATTAAATTAAGAATAAGCTTTTTTTTTATGTTAACACTTGTCTAAAACGCTTGAAGTGAGGACTTTTAAAATCAACCTTAGAAAATAGTCACTGCCCCTACCTGCATATATTTTAACGGGCGCACTGAGTGACATGCGCCCAGTAAAGTTGGTAACGATGGAGAGGAAAGTAGTTCCATTTCTTAACGCCAAAGAAATAGTGTTAGAGTAACCATTTGTGATAACTTAATTTATTTCTTTAGCTTCCTGTTTTTTTTTTTTTTTTTTTTTTTTTTTTTACATATCGAATTGTAAAAATTAACAGATTTGTAACACATTTACTTCTCTAATAGTTCTACAGTTTCGCCTGACCGACGCATGAATAAAGTGATGAGGCCCATGACAATGTTAATTTTACATGAGGCGGAGGAATACACTGAGTGCGTACAAGTAGATCTTTCAAACGTGCTTATTTTACCGTGAACAGCCTATGATGAAACAAACCGGACACGTCCTACATGGGGTGGTTTTTTTTTTTTTTTTAATATTTGATGCAAATAGCGTGAAGGAACCGCTAATGGTCTGCAGATGTTTGTCGAGCGATATGCGGGAGTTGAGGGAAGGTATTGCGTGGCGGTGCGAGCTCGGCCATTAAGAGTCCCTTTCATGCGAGTGGTAAGTGATACCCTCGCTGGGAACTTCAGCTGAAGAGTGTCCCATTGTGTGGGGACACAGCACCGCGACCTTCGCAGGTCACGTGCCGTGTGTTAGGCCGGGCCCGGAGGTCTGTCGCCGTCGGCCGGCGCTGTTCCCGTGTCTGCCCGCATGCCGCCCAGTGTTGCCAGGTCTTTCGGGAGGGATTATTGTTTTCGGGGCAAAAAATTATCGTCTCCTGAAGAAAATTATGGTACATTGTTTACTATCAAACCAATTCGTTTTAAAAACTCTCAAAAGTTCATAAACTGTGTATTATGTAACAACATAGATCCTAAATTAAAAAAAAAATCACATAATACAAATTTTACACACGAAACCAAACTGCACAAAATGTTTATAAATAGGTATTTAATTATATAACTCCCCTATTGGGTGAAAAGATGCAGTTCCTGGTAAACATGTTCACTATTTCATTCTTGCAAATACATATAGCATTCTGCCTCGGAAAGAATTTTCTTTTCGTTACGTTCGCAATAAAATTATGGTACATTTGGCTACTATCGGCAAATGGTTATCGTTTATGGTACGAAGGCAAAAAACTATGGTACACAACGATAATAATGGCACGGGCTGGTAACAGTGATGCGGCCCACGCAACACTTGAGTGAGCGAGGTCTTTAGAGCCGACAAGGGAGAAGCGAGGTAAGTACGGAGCAGCTCCGTAATGGAACGGTGGCGGGGCGAACGGGAGATCCCCGATAAAACCCGCAGACCAGTGGCATCGCCCGACACGATTCTCACATGCAAATATCCGGGAGTGACCCCGCCAGGAATGGAACGCTGTTCGCCCAAGTGCGAGGCAAGTAGTCTAACCACTACAACACCACGGCCCTAAAGAGGAAGTATCCTTGCTATCTTGGATTTACGTATTTTCCACCATACCTTAATTTTCGGAGACAATAGTTAAAAACCAAGCTGCTCCAGACATAGAGAACAACTGAACAGATACATCGAAATACAAATTATTTGTCTTGTATGGTTATTTTCACATATGTAACTGTAATAAAGCACTACCCTATTATTTAATAATCTCCATCGCACACGGGAAAGTGCAGGTGTAATTTAATCACTAAACATTAAAAAAAAATCGTTAAGTAGTTTTCTATGTCATGTTTAGCTTTGATATTTTCTATGACTACACTGTTAAAAAAATATTCCCTAATTTTACGGAAAAGTACCGGTAAAATTTATTCAGAGGTGTCCGTAAACTTTCCGTAAAATTACGGACACACTAATTTTCGAAAACGGACTTTCCGTAAAATTTGCGGAACCTCTTCGTTAATTCCCTTGTTAGTTTTCTGTACTTCCCGTTTAAATAATTTTCAGTATCTATTTTCTTTTAATTTTCATTATGTGGGTGTTCCACTGTGTATAAAAAAGATATTTAAAAAAGTTAAAAATTCTTATACTTAAGCAAGATTTGAACCCGAGTCAAAAGTCTGCTAGTTCACGACCTTAACCACTTTTTTTAAATCTTCATTTCACATTGTTGTGACATTTTTGACGTTGACGAAGCTCTAGTGAGACCGACTTGTTGGCGAATTCCCAGTGGGACAATCGAGCTGAGCATCCGCCACGTCGGAGGCACCGGGGCGCGAACCCGCGGCCCTCTGACTGCAAGTCGGCCAACCTACCCCTGAGTTATGTGGGCAGGGCAACGATTCTTACATGCAAATATCCGGGAGTAACCCCGCCAGGAATGGAACCCTGTTTGCACTTACCTACTATGCTCACGTAGTGAATATGGTATAACGTTTGAATTTCTTAGTCACATAAGCAACTTAGTGTATTTTAAGTGTTGCTAAGTGTTACATATGCCTGTTGCTAAGTTTTAATATTTGAAAGAACAGGTCTTAGTAACATCGATAACCTTAACTGCCGCAGAACTTACAATTTTCTGGTTACATTGGCGAAGAGAGTTTCGTGTAGACTCCGCATTGTTCGTGCCCGATACCCGAAGTTATAGGAAATGCGGAGATTTTCCGTATTTGGTATTTACGCACTTAACTCCGTTTTTCCTCATTATGGATTAGGTTTCTGTATATTTACTGTGCATTTTTGTAAAAATTTCCATAAATATACGGCAAAATTTTAACAGTGTAGTCAGAAATTTTCAATGTGAAAATTTGTAAGGAAAATCGAAGATAGACTGGGTGCTATCCCCTTACGGTTGGGCTTCACCTATTTGGCAGCAATTCTTAGTTTTCGTGTCGTGAAAATTAAATACAAGAGTATTAAACAACTTACTAGTAAATAGCAAATTTGCTATAACCAAACGTTTCCAATTAAATACAAGAGTATTAAACAACTTACTAGTAAATAGCAAATTTGCTATAACCAAACGTTTCCAATTAAATACAAGAGTATTAAACAACTTACTAGTAAATAGCAAATTTGCTATAACCAAACGTTTCCAATAAAATACAAGAGTATTAAACAACTTACTAGTAAATAGCAAATTTGCTATAACCAAACGTTTCCAATTAAATACAAGAGTATTAAACAACTTACTAGTAAATAGCAAATTTGCTATAACCAAACGTTTCCAATTAAATACAAGAGTATTAAACAACTTACTAGTAAATAGCAAATTTGCTATAACCAAACGTTTCCAATAAAATACAAGAGTATTAAACAACTTACTAGTAAATAGCAAATTTGCTATAACCAAACGTTTCCAATAAAATCTACGAAACTGAAATTATGACACGAAAACGAAGAAGTTATGTATAATCGGTGAAGCCGAGCTTTATGGATACAGAGATAGAATGGCGGCGTCAACTGTGAACTCCAATAAGGTTTATTCTACTCAGGTTGGGAAGCTCAATGCTTTTTCATTACCAACTAGAAATTTTCGCCGCCAGGGTGCACTGGCGTCGTATGTGTTTCGTATTTTCCCGCTTTATCTGCAAGCAAATGGGACAATAGCAATTTTTACAAAGGAAATATAACTGTGTAAAATATTCGTATTCATATTCTGTCAGAACGTAAGTATCCTAAATGATTAACTTTGATCTTATAACTAGAAGAGAAACATAACGAAACATGTTCTCAAATGTCTTAATATTCCGTCGTAAAATGGATTTAGCAAAAGGTTAGATTTCACTTTATTTAAATATAGCCTCTGAATAAAAAAAAATAGGGAAGTGGTGAAAAATTTCAAGTTTAGAGCTTTCCTGAGCATTTTCCTAAAGGGAAAGAAGGAACTTTTTCATGATGCCTATATTTATTTCGAACATTAAAGTTTTTTTTTCTATTTGAATAAGCTTTCTTATGAGCGCTCAGTACCAATCACAGTTGTATTTTTATAGTTCGCTCTTATAAACCCCATTGGAAGGCGATAATAATAGTTACTAAATAAAAAAATCGGCTGGGGCAAGTAAATAACACGATTAGAGCCAAATACGAACTTTTACATACAAATACATGTGATGCGTTCTCAGAAAAGTTACCTAGGGTGAAAACGTAAGTAAGTATATAAGGTTGAAACGTCGGCAGTTGTCGAGATATGAACGGAAAATGCTGGCAGTATAAACGCTACAATGGTGCGACTTGTGGCCAAATTTTTTCTATACCAAACTCTCCCATAAGAAACACCAACACCGTTTTGTTCTTTACCTAAGTAGAATAAACATTAGCTTGACCCACACACGCCAGCAAAATGGCATACAGCAAAATGGCAAAACGTCGTACAACCATTCAGCTCTTGGATACTAACTTGCCAGGCAGCAGCCCGACCAATAGAGTATATTCCATAACGTGCAATAACCAATCAGAGCCAAGGCCAGTTCCCACAGTTTCGCGTGACCAATTAGCGACAGAGTCCTCTTACATCAAAGAAACAGGCACGCCATTTTGCTACTGTGAACTTATCAATTCTGTGTCCAGGCCGTGCAATCGAGCCAAACAGACAGTGAAGACAAGAACAGGTTAAATTTGTACGCATATAACAACTATAAGACAAACCCATAATTAATAGTATTATTCCATAAACAATAACAGTAAGCCAAAGTTACATCAACCATAGAGTAACCAAGTGAAACAAATACAAAAAGCAGATAACAATGAACTGGAACAAATTTCATATCAATAATAATGGACAATGATATTGGTAACAAACATTGGTTAATCTCATATGTAGAAAAGATGCAGGGTCCTAAAAGCTTGCAAGTACGTGATAGTGAGAAAAATATATATATATATACAAAGGAATTGCGACGGTATTTACGTTGAGGAACCCCAATCTCGGAACACTTATTTCGTGTGTACTGGACCGGGATTGAATCCACAACCTCTGTATTTTGCTCTAGATGACAACACAAACGTTCTTTCCGGCCAGAACCAAGTAGCATTGGTCGAAGGCGTTGAATGTATTTGGCGATGAGACGCTACCAGGATGAGCGCACGCGAGGAAAACAGTTTCTTGCGGGTGCAGAGTCAACAGGCGTGTTTGCCTCGACTCCACCTGGAGCAAATACGGAGCTGGTCGTCAAATGGATGGCCAGCGACGGTGCCATTAGCTGAACACACAAGCATTGTCGCCGTCTGTTTTAAGGCAGTGATGCTTGACTCTCATGTGCGCAATGTCTTCCAATACTGCAGCTTGATTAAAACCAGAGTGAAAGAAAAAACAGTTGGCATACAGAGGACTCGGTACGTTGAAGAGATAAAATAGGAGAGAGGAAGTGCTTGTATAATCAACAAGCGATCCGCTGTAGTTGTTTCGAAGGTGTACATCGTACTTACCACTTTGGAGTGATGATTAAAAAGGGAAGATGGAAGTGCTTGTACGAAAATCTTGATATTCGCTGTAATTATCTTGAAAGTATACCACCACCTAGCTAATCGTTGGCTGTTTCGTGTAAAATACATGTACTAGAGGACATGAGCCATAGTCACATTAAGCATACAAAGTCATTAACGACTCTACTTGTAACACATAAAAATACGGGCAGAAAGTTTTAAAATTTTCCTTTTCAATCGTTTCGCTGTTACTTCTAGGAACTTTAAAACTTAAAAGACGGTTCAGTTATTTTCTTCCAAGCAAGAAATAATGTCCTGGACGCTATGCTTAAATGCAGAGCCTAACAATGTGTGTAGCTCGATCGTGTTGACTCCATAATTACCACGGCTAAAAGATTTTTAACTGTAAAATGAATAGCTAGCTGTTGTCACTGCAACTTGCGCAATGATATGGAACATCAGAGGGGAACACTACTGAATTACAACTATTGCATTGTAGTGACATCGCTTTTCTTATGAGTATACCTTTTGCCTGCCCTCAGTTATATCGTGTAATACTGTTACTGAAGATTTAAATTTATAAGACATATAAATGGAATGATATCTGACACACATCTCAAGAAATTGCAAGAGGTAATTTAATTTTTGAAGTAACGATAGCAGTAATCATATTAATGAAAATTTAGTGGAGTTAATCAAACGAACCCGTCCAAAAAAATTTTATCATAAAAATTTTAGACACAATTCCCCTTTTCCGAACTTTACTTCTTCAATGTACATTCTTGGAAAACTCGGAACATTTTCACCTATCCGCTAAACAAATTTTGTGTGGTTACTGGTAAATTGGATTGGTTCTTTCTTGTACAAGTGTACACGTAAGGAGTTGGGTCGTACTTCATACTTTGACATTTTGGACCACTCTCGTCATCAAATTCGTTAAAAATGTGTTCTTAACGTTTTGACCGTAATTTATACCACGAGTGTAATAAAAAAATTCAAACTGGAATCCGAAAAAATTCCGAAAAATGTCAAAAACCTTTTAACATCTCTATAAATTCTTTGGTGTTGGTTCCAATTGAAAAATTTTCATTGTTCAACATATTTTGATATGAATAATTTTTCTCTACTATACATAAATAGATAACATCTCATTAACTGAATATTCATTGAAGTAACTATACAGACTGGAATTTCTGGTTAATTTTTAAAGAGTAGAAAATTATCAGCGATGCCACTTTGCAACTGCGAAAATATTTCGAATAAGCACAATGTAGTAAATAAAATTACGACATATAGCATCGGCAGTCGAGAAAATATTAAAATTGCATTACCAATTGCGGGAAAGATTCGTGTTAGCACGACCTTAAACTGGTATTATTAACGGTTTAATATGTCTCGTGCAACAGGAGGTAGGAGAGTAAATGCGGCTAATGCGCATTTCTGCCCTTTATTTTCGAACAACCTGACACATATGCAAATTCATAGCGAGCGCTTCTTGGTAGTTATTTATGCAGAAGACCTCAAAAAGAGAAAGTTGTGCAATTCTAAGCCGTTTGAAGAAGTACTTTTGGTTATGAAGGCAAAAGTGGTTGGGTATTACGAAACCTACTCGAGCTGTTGTTTTAAGTTTCACCTTGAACATGCGCGGGTATTTGAGAGTCCGTGGATAACGGCGTGGTTGTCTTCCTACTCAATGACAGCCAATTAATGACTGCAGTGTGAGACATGGTATCTTCATGATCAATTATGGGGAAGTATCTCAGTGAAACGAACAAAATTAATTATAACAGCGAAGTTTTCCAGGACGTATTTAGACTATTTATATATAAGATGGACAGAGTAAAGGACGGAAAAACATAGGGAATTAATGAAGAGGTTTTGGGAAGAAAGGATAAGAGAAAAAGGAAGTGAAGCAGTGAATTACTCAAGTTCACACGCTCTCCTAAAGGGAAATAATCGGAAATAATAATATATATGTATATATATACTATATATAACCTACTTATATATATGTATATATATATATATATAAGATGACAGAGAAAAGGAAGGAAAAACATAGGGAATTAATGAAGAGGTTTTGGGAAGAAAGGATAAGAGAAAAAAGAAGTGAAGCAGTGATTGACTCAAGTTCACACGCTCTCCTAAAGGGAAATAATCGGAAATAATAATATATATGTATATATAATCTACTGATATGCCATTAAATGGTCAGGATGACTGCTTAAAGTCTCACTCAAAAACTAGGCAGCACGCTAGTCGAGTGCCTTGCGGATAGAGACAATGAGACATATGATGTGAGTGTCTGGGTCGCTCTTTATACCACCGCATTTGTAGGCGCCTAAACACACACACACACACACACACACACACACACACACACACACACACACACACACACACATACACATACACACACACACATATATATATATATATATATATATATATATATATATATATATATATATATATATATATATATATATATATATATATATATATATATATATATATATATATATATATTGGTACCTTGCACACATCGCCATAATATCCAACTTTCAAATAAATCTTTAGTACTGACGGCTAAATCATCATTGGCATGTGTGCTATTTGAACACACTTCCAGCTCTACTAAAAATCTAAATTTGTTTTCTTCCCCCCATGTTTTTAAGTGTTTATTTTTCATTCCCTTTACTGGCTTCGTACATGGCATGTCCCTAATTCTTTATAACCGCTTGCATAGCAATGCCTCAGAATAGGTAGGTTTACAGAAATGAAATGCCGTGGTGGTTCCTAGGATGTGGGGGCACAGATTTTCTGCACAAGGCTCTGAGACCGTTCTTGCGTCGATGGGCAACTGCGTGTTGAGAAAGATTCCTTATTCCCTGGGCTGGCAACTGAGCTGACTGGCGAACGCCATTCTGACATGTTTCTGGCCAGTGACGCCATTTTTCTGGGGTGTGCGTCTGGACTTCTCTGTATAGCCGGCTATTTCACTTATGTTTTCTTAGGTATTCCGTAGCAGTGCGACCAACTTCCCACAACACGCACCACGTTTTGTAGTGGAATCCAAATGAGAAAATAATGTGCAGGAGTCCAAATCACTTCGGGCGGGTCGGTAGAGTTCATTATCGCTGCATGAAGGGGTGAGGTTGTTCAGTTCAGTCTCAAAGCAAGTAAAATAAGGAGACGAAGCTCAATGCTATTTTGGTGGTCCGTTATTTTCCTCTATTAGGTAGTATTTGCTGCCAACCGCACAATTGAAACATAATTATTTCAATTTTCAGACAGACGTTTTAGTTACTGCTAATAACAATTTGGTTGAAATGTTATAATTAAATGCTGTATTTACAAACGGTATAATGGAACATTATACCGTTATATATATATATATATATATATATATATATATATGTGTGTGTGTGTGTGTGTGTGTGTGTGTGTGTATGTGTGTGTGTATGTGTGTGTGTGTGTGTGTTAACTGCACAATTGTTTGTTAAAATGGTACTTGTACATATTTCTTTCTTTTAAAAAGTCACTGTCGCTGTTATCAATAACTCTTGTACCATTTATTCTTAGACAATCAGCATTTGAAAATTTAATAAAGCTCATTTCCAATTCCTGCAATATTGATTGTAAACATCAACTCCATCTTCTCCAGCAAGGAACATAACAACGGAAACAAAACAACTCAACAACGCCAGGTGCTCACAGTGCATTCCTACATAAAATTTATGTATTTTATGAATGATGATGAGAATAATTAAACATAATTTACTTGTGACTTAAGTATATTTAAAAATGAAATTATATTGTTCATAAAATATTCAGATTTCTTTATTAATGAGCATTATTGGCATCTTTTCAACAATTGGCGAAGTCATTCTACCCTATAATTTAGTTACGCACGAAATCCCTATAGATTTTCGACATCCTGAGTTCAGTAATGACAGCGGCCGAGAAAGGTTGGGCGAAAGCTGCTCCGCCTGTGCATATTACCTGTCAAAAAATAACGTCAGGCAGCGAGGTATTTAACGGCGCGGTAGTAGATAAAAATGTTATCAGTTTGGTGTGTATGACGGCAGCAGTGTCGCGTGGTTTCTCTCCCTCCTGCGGCATGCGTTCGGTAGAGCCTTCCACTATTCTGCCTCTCCTAAGATCCTTCCCTCAAAGCCGCCCAAAGATTATTTTCTCGTTTGAGCTTAACTATACGTGCCCCTTAGTCATTCGTGGACATTTGAGTCCTGGGTGATAAGGGCGACACCGACACGCGTAACCAACGCCTCGACGCCTCTACAAACAAGGTTCCGATATGGCGTGCAGTATTCCCGTTGTAGCACTGGAACTATGGCACTTTAAGCGGCTACCCTTTCATTTTATTAGCGCAAAGTCTGTAGCAAAGTTCAACACGTGGCCCTTTATGTTAACGATCGGTACATTTTGCGATGCAGCAGTGTACAAAGGCAGTTATTAACAATGATCGTGAGCTCGTAAATTGTGTTCGTAATGTACGCGGTGTCTTGAAAGTAGTCTCCGTAAAAAAAAAAAAAAAACCGTATTTCAAACGTACTGAAAAGCAATTTAAGCCCCAGGTGTATATTCCTCTTAAGCTACAGGCTTCATACTTGAGCACTTCCATTTCATGCTAACTCTACACACTTTCTCTCCTACTTCACTCTCTTGTGGGCGCCTTTACCGCTACGAGATTATTTATAAGTTATGGGATTTGTACTTGACATGTATCCCACCCTCATTAACAGCTTTAAGCGCTATGTTGATACTCATTCTTTCTCTTTGAGCCCGTGCCCTTTCCAGTATTTCCTGAATGCAAATACGCGACAACGTTCTCACGAAGTGTGTGTGTACCTAATGACGCCGCGACACTTGACTGGCGTACGTCAGGCATGTACGCGCCTCTAGCGCGTCCTTCCGTTACCTCTTAGTGGGAACAAGCGTACAGGCCGCGCAGCCTGAGGAAAGGTTTTGAGACAGGTATCACGCTCGCCCATTACCCCATCAAGTGGCCAACATGCGCCTGTCATGCGCCTGTCGTTTGTGGCTGCGAAGGCTAGTATAACTCTACAGGTTGTTGGCAAACTAACCCGAAACATTTCGGGAATAGATTCCTTGTAAAAATGAAGTAGACATATGCAATACAACTTACAGTCTAGCGCAATTCATTGTGTGCCTTTTAAATGAAAATGGTGGCTCCTAGGAATATGCAACAAAATGACTTTTTTCTGTATAATAGGTAATAGACATTACTGCTGAATAAGATGGTATCAAAATTCTATACAACTTAAAGGTAAAATCATTGCTACGCCCTAGAAACAAATTTATTTCCGCTAGACCAGTATGTGACACGTTCCTTGGAAAAAAAAACACGCCGTCCTGTCTACCGCGAGGCCATCTCGACCTACTGATTGCTCTTTCTTATAGGCTATTCACGGTAAAGTGAGTACTGTTTAAGGCCTTCTCAAAAGGCATTACTCCCTAAAAAATATATTTTACTACAGTCTCAGACGTTAACTTTTGGGAATGATGAAATGTGTACACTGGGTTCATTTGTCATATTGCAATGTTTATATTAAAAAGTGGCGGAAAGATAGAAATTAATTGAAATGAAAAATTTAGCAGGGCCTTAAAAAGTGTACACTTTACCGTGAAATAGTCTATACTCCCCTTCCCCCTGCTCCTCACATCAGTTCACACCAGTGAGCGTCAATTACCGACGTCGGTGCTGGTGGTTAAGGCTCCGTACACATATTCGTGAAGACGTACATTAGTAACTGTTCACGTAAATATTAAGAATGCCAACACAACTGTAGTCATTCGTGGTTACTCACAACCATCCTCACATCCCTGACTAAAGTTACACGTTCGGCTTTTTCAATAGGTACCCATCCGCCACGCGCGAGCAAAACGTAAACACGTCTGAAAGGAAATGCCGAGGAGGAACATAATGAGAACAAAAAATAAATTTTTTTTTTCATACACTGGAATGTGTTTTTAACGGAGCATTCCTGAAATCCTAAATTTGCTATAAAGTAGTTAACGTTTACTTCACAAATAACACACAGAAAATTATTTTAATCATATTTTACATAAGAACTGTTTCTCAGTAGCCAATATCAACTTACACATTTTCTCTCAGCTTTAGATTTTCATGACTACGAAAAACAAAAAATTAAAAATAATAAAATGTTACTGTAAACGGAAGTATAAAATTCATGTGATATATGATTCATTAAGGAAAGATAAACAATAATATCGTATACAGGGGCGAATGAAAATATATTACCGGCAAAAAGACGAGATGCTGTTACTTCCCACTTTTCTGAAGCCCACCTGAAGTTCTACTTCCAGGATATCCCTCCACCTCGTTCAAATCAAGATTAAGCGAGTATAGATAAATACACCAAAGAGACGGCGCACCGCATTCATGCGCGCTATGTGAAATACTATTTTGCATAAGAACTATTTCTTGCCAGGAATTACCATCAAACCTGTTTTCTCACTGTATTTATTCATATGAATTATAAATTAAATATTATATTTGTAGATAAAATATTGAGTTAAATATAAGGTACTTTCACGCTAACAGAAGTATAAAGCGTCTGTGATACACGTAATACACGGGGTGATTTCTTAAAGGTTAGATTCAGGAAGTGTGAAGAAACCGTCAATAGACTATACTTCAAACATATTTCTAGCCTGTGTTGTTTTCTTTGTGTTATATGTTGGTCGCGTTTACATTTTTTTTTCGTAACTAATTGCAGTGCTTTTTTTAAAATCTATTTATTCCCTCTAGGAATTTTCCAGTGTTGTAAACGTATTTATTTTCTCATCCATAGGTTAGTTGTCTTTGTTAAGTATTCTTTCGTGTTTAGTTTTGTTTGTTTTTCCATGACATACGACCGCATCACAATGGCGAATATCCAAAAATCTCCATTTAGTTAGACTATACAAATCAACTACACTCGTAACTCTTCAGTATGCAGGGTTGTGGACGACTCTCAAATATGAGGGACAAGGGAACCAGATGTTTCACCAGCGGGACTTACCTGACATCCCAGACTGCCAGAAGAATGAATGCGATTTAAAGTATTATAGTTAGAGAGAGACGACGGAATTCAATGGCGAAAGAAATTACAGGATAGCTTTAAAAAAAAAAAAAAAACATCTACAACATTCGTAATGTTTTTCCCACATGCGACAATTTTCCCCTCTCCAATCAATTAACCCACTAACGCTTTGGCAAAAGTGGTACCAGATTTCGTAAAAGCTCGTGCAAGATCTGCCATAGCTGCCGTTATACCGGCCTGTAAGGCACCCGTCATGGCATTTTTTCGCCTAGCGAAGCCAGATTTCATCCCAGGTTTCGTAATTGAACCTGTTCTATTTTCCGTGGCAGGTTCCATACCGGCTTTCGTACCTGGTCAATCACACTGCAGTTCAAAGGCGTACAGCGCTCCACGCGACACTCCGTGAAACCACACTGCAGAAAATATTTCGTGTGTTTAGAAATGGCGGCGAAATTGTGGTCAACCGAAGATATCATCACTTTATGTGAAGATTACAGTAAACACCCATGTCTTTTCAATTCAAAACTCGATGTCAAGAGCAGCCTAATATCTCTCCACTCCACTCCACTACTTAGAACACCACGACCATCGTCACAAGCGACAAACTGCAGCACCTAACAACAACTTTCGCTGAGTGGAATCATATTTACTGTTTACCACCTACTAAATTTGCGGGCGCATCGACTGTGCTCTGTTCCAGTACGCCAACTGTTGTCTTGTGATATAACTATTCCATACCAGCCTGCATAGCTCCCGTGCCAGGCCTTGTAGAAGCTTGTACAAGAACCAAGTACAGCAGCAGGTATCGTGTACTATCCGCATAAGGTTGGGCTTAAATTCTCGTCGACAGCGAGGTCATTAGAGACGGAGAAAGTTGAACAAAGACGCGAGAATCAGCCATGGCATATAGCGACGAACCTTCCCAGAATTTTCCTGGAGTGATTTGGGTAAAACCTGCAAAACCAAAATCAGGATGGTCGGACCTTGAATTGAACCCGAAACCTCTCGAATCTGATGAGTCTGTCTGTTAACCACGACATCATCACAGCAGTGGTGCCAATAACGTGTAGGATAACCGAATTTACGTTTTATAAAGTTTGATAACCAATGCAACACATTCATTGTTCCACGACACAGTAGACTATTAGCGATCAGTGATTGTTTCGTCGAATCTCGTTTTCTATTCGTAAACTTTTTTTTTTTTTTTGCGGAATTAGACGTCCAAAATAATTATAGCCTGACATATAGCTTTGAGGGCAACGCATTTTTCATCTAAAAGAATAGGCGAAATATTGCCTAACACTCTAAAACATTGCTGAGTGAAACGTGTGACGATCATTACTGGACACTGCGTCAACTGAAATGCGGATTATGTACGGAATTTCCATGCACTTGTTTTTTTTTTTTTTACGTAAAAATGGAAAATCATGAATGCATTATCACTGGAATGCTAAAAACCGAACAGGTGTGAACATCATGGCCAAGTGTTGGTTTTTGTAACTGACACCTCAGCCACGATATAACTTCAGTATACCGAGCAGTGTGTATTCGGCCTCTCGTCTCCTTGGTTGCGTTCAAGGACTTTTTAGTCGTAAGCAAACCATGGTAATAAAACAAACAGCATTGTTAGCATTGGTACAGGCATAGATGATATAAAAACAGGTAGTAAAACTGCCGGTTTCTTCTAATGTAAGAGGATGAGTTCAGAGCTTGTGTTCCTAAGAAACTATACTATATATTTAGGAGATGTCAGTAAAGCGTTTAATTTCAGTGTATTTTGCGCTACATCTGCAAAATAAACCATATTTGTTGTAAAATTAGGGTAACATTTTATTAAAATTTATCCACACTCCAAATATAATATAAGACCCGAATTATATTCGCTTGAAAATTATATCAGATCCTAGAGAAAAGAGCGCAACTAAAGGGTATTTACTCTCGTAAATGGAACACATGCTGCGTGATGGAAAAATAACATCTACACATTAAATTGCTCTTCAAAACGTTCTATTTATTATCTTCTAAAATGTCACGCTTACTACTCAACAGGAGCGGTTCACAAATTATATAGCTTAATACATTTATTCACGTTGCCGAAATAATTTATATCTTTAATACTGACTTCGAATGCGTAACCGTTAAATGTGGCATATGTAATTACTGCTCTATAAACCCGAAGGAGTGATATGTGCCAGTTAAGTACTCGTCACTGAAAAGTCAAGAGACTGTTGCAGACATAAAGAAAAACGGGATAGAATGCGCACCCAAGATGCGCAGTGACTAACCCGTGTCCCAACTTTGGACTGCTTTTATATAAACGCAATAATTATAAACGACGTTGGTATGATTTGAGGTTAGAACACTGGGTATGTAAGAAAGTGCTTTGAGACTTCATCTATCCAATATTCAAAGCAATAAGATTAAGTTCAACTTGGTAAAAGTGTTTTATTCGGATAAAGGGTTGTCTTTGGAATATTAAGATACCACCAAACACGTTCATCACTGCTGAACATGTGACTTTGACAGTTGTGTAAGACTGGGGTAGGTCAATGTTGGGTACATGCGCAGAAGACGATGACCGGTCTATCTCGTCTCTAGTCTGTGGTTGCACACTGGCGAGACAGTCTAGTTAAATGGCAAGAAGTGTGTGGTGATCATGTGATGTGGTATTCATATCTGGTGACGCAATGTAGGATGTGTTTATTTTCTTTGTTCACTCGTTCTTGAGATGGAGGCTTCGATACTGTGCACTCGATAAGTTACATGAGAATTAGGCTATTTGCTGTCGGGACTAACAAAATTAATTTAATTCGTAATTCCGGAAAATATTGCGTAGGTGTTTGGATACGAAACTCCGGCCAAAAAAACATTACGTATACATCACGCGTTCGCAGTGGCTGCTCTACTCAAAATTCTGTTTCAATACATAACTGAATTGCCACTAATGTTTTGATTAAATGCATTGGTACAATGGCGTTCAAACACCAAGCGTTTAGTCAACTAAAGATATTTCAAGCTTCAAAATAAAAAATGCCTATTGTTCATTTAAGTGGTTTTGCAAAGTTTAAAAGTTTTTGAGATATTTAATATCTCCTACATTTTAACAATTTATTCAAAGAGTCTTCATTGTACGAGATGGTCGCTGTTTACAACTACCTGCAATTTTACAATAGCATGAAGCAAACAAACTTGTGTATCTGTGAAACTTACACACTGCAATAATCAGTAAGATGTAAGTGATTAACACTGGAGATGTTTTCAGTAACAAAAATATATATACATTTGCATTGCGGGGAAGTAATATACCATGAATCATAGATTATATTTTAATTCATACAAAAATTTCACAAAATATCTCAAAAAATTAATGAGAGCAACATAATAGTATTGCTATTTAAAGATACAGTAAGTACCAAATTTTTACTATTACAATTACACATTTCTACATATCTTTCACATATATTTGTACATGTGATTGTGTTTTAGTGGCTTTACAGTGTTTGGTAACTATATAGTAAAACATGTTTTTTAGTGTTTCCGTAAATTAACTCATGGGTTTTCTTACAAAGCTGACGAACCTTCGTGCAGATATTATGATGAAACGTTTAATGAATGGGCACTTAATGAACTAAACAATGTTTCCCACAGTACAAAATACTACTCAATTTGCCACCCCCAAAAATAAATCCAATGAACCAAATTATATTATGTACACTATTCTTTGAGAAAATTGCAACACCCAGAAACAATTTCCCGAATGAATTGTAACTCGGGGACGTGTAGAACAATATACCAGTAATAAATGATAACGATTGCAGACAGCGGGCGTACACGTAAGTAGAGGGAGCGGGGCCATTCTGGGACACATAGTACAATAGTGACCTAAGTCGCATTTTGCGCAAAAGTGGACTAAGTGTCCTATTATAATATGCAAATGAGATTAAATAATTGGTTGATTAATTTAATAATTAATATATTTGATTACTTAGATTAGCCGATTAATTGAATTGATCAACTCGATTACTCAATTAATAAAATAATGTTTTAATATTATGTTTTTCCTGAAGAATTCTTTGCTATTGAATAATTCTTTTATTGATAAGTGGAGCAGGATCGATGTGTACTCTGTGACGTCCTGAAGTCGACTGGCCAGAGGGGTAGGTTGTAATTGCTTATGTAGGAATTAATGTTGGTGTAAGAGTTTTATAAGTAGCATTTTTTATTTGTTTGGAGTACTTGTGACTGATATGCACAGCAGTCTACATGGCCAGGTCGAATGTCTGGAGGCATACTGGGTATTTAACTATTCTAGATACAGAATGAAACTGTTTTCCTTAGCAAAGTAACTGATCTCCACTTTAATCATGTAATCGACAGAACCAAAAACGTATTCATTCTCCAAAGACTTTAATCATGCAATTACCGAATGGAACACAAAATTTATATTAATATCCACAAAACATATCTGTTGATTAAACAAATTAAATTTAATTAATGCCCAGCTAATATAAAATTTCAACTCCCCAACATGAAGTTATACTTACACGTACTTCACCCTCAAATGCTCTATAAACATGCAACAAAACACAGGTTAAACCAGACAAACAATCTTCCACCTAACGCCTTACAAAAATCATTGATTATGCTAAGAAAGTAATTTTTCTGCACACAAATATTCAAGAAAATGACTTCCCTCTTACTGCACGTTAAAATCGCAGCAATTCCTCAATATGTTTTCCGATAGTCATGTACCTTTCAAAAATCGTATAATTAAATAAAAATCGAAGCATTTATACGAACACATGAGAGAAAACTGTAAGTGTATGGGACGTGTCTAATGCCTTGTGTTATCAAATGAGGCAGGCCAGGCAGAACTATCACCTCTTGTGAGAAAGCAACTTTTCCACCCACCCGCCCCTCCTCCTATTCCGATCGCACGACACGGTCAAAGAAATTTCTCACGATGCTCGAGACCACACATTTCGTGGTTTCATGTGCATCCTCCAATGCATACTCGACAAATGCAAGAATCTCAAATCATGCCACCAAAAAAGCAATAGATTATTATGCTAACTGCTTCGCGTGGCGTAGAGACAATGCAGGACAAGGAGGGGGAGAGTTTACAGTTCCATCTGCTGCATGCAGACAGTGCCAGGTACCGGAGACCATCCCCAACTTTCTCCACAGACTTTTACTGTGCATGCGCGTTCCTCCGACACCCCACCCCCTTACCCAGGGCAGATGCCTCCACCTGCGATAAACATGGCCCCGAAAAATATGGCCGACACTTCCCCCCACCTCCACCCATTACTAGGACTCCACACCCCATCAAGTCACATAGCGTGGCACCGACAATACAGCACTCGCTGTAGCCTGCTACGGCCCTTAACAATGCCAGTGTGGAGCACCCTCACAACACCTCCTCCAGCATAGCTCTCGCACTCACAAAGAATCCACCCCCCTTTCTCGCACCAAGACAGGTGGATGGCGCCGAGCTGGCTACCAGGTAACTTTGCTGGCCATGAGAAGTAGCATTCCCAGACACCAAACTTACCGAAGATTTACAGGTCTAAGGCTGCTCCAGCAAGGAGAATTAGAAACATCACTAACATGATCCCTTCACGTCTACAGTAGAACACATTTATTCCATTAAAAGATATATTTCAAGTTCAGGAAACTTTTACCAAAACATTTTTGCTAGTTAAGGTTTTCTGATACCAAACAAGTTGCTATTAAATTTTTTTCTATCCAAACATTTTGCTACCTAACATTTTTTTATGTATGTGCGTTTATATTTTACTACAAAACACTAATTTTATCTGTAATAAGATTATTTTAATATTCACCCATCCAAATATATCAGAAATGTACATGTTTTGGACAAATGTCAATATTTTGAACAAATAGCACAATGTCAGGCTGGAACAAGTTTTAAAACACCAAAATCGCAGATATTTCAATAATTTTTTAAAACATCCGATTTCAAGCGATTTTAACCCAAAAACCATGGCCATTTTAAATTCATGTGGTATAAAGTAGCAATAAACTAATTTTTATTTCATTTCTAAGCCAGCAGCTGTCGAAGTCAGATCATGTCGGGAGTGTATCGCCGAGTGGGTGCATTAATCAACAGATTTCTCCGATTCATTCATCAGTCTACAAGCTTCAACAGTGGTAATATGCACAATGGTCACTGATGCGATAATTGCGATGAAGATTGTATTAGAGTGTTTAATGCCATTTTATAATATGGACAAAGCAAGACACTTTTAAGCTTAGATGTCGAGAACCTCTTGTTGCTACCTAAAGAATTTCTAGTTTGCGGGACATGAAATTCAACACGTGTATCCATTCCTCTCAGAGGATTTAAGAGGCGACGAGGACATAGTCTTGTATTTTCCTTGTGATGAAGGTTGTCCGTATGGTACACCGGCTTTCTTCAATCAACCAATTATAGTCCATTTGAGGAGAGATTGCATAATGCGAAGATGGCAAAACATAATGGAATTTGCTAGTAATTCTGTTTTGTCAAGAGATATTTCCAATATTGATGAAATTTATTCGGAAGCTACAACTGAACTTTTGTAAACAAAATTAGACTTGTTAGAACTCTGTGATTGAAATAGTTTAATCATAATGTGCTTTACAGAAGGTTTCGAAAATTATCAAGACAATTATTTTATAATTAAAGAACTCGCAATTTCTTATGCAACTGACGATAATGAAACAAAAGTGTTATCTTTCAAAGACCCGACACCTTGGGATACCTTAAATCAGGAATTGAAAGTGAGTTTTCAACATCAAACATACCAAGTACATGGTTTGAAATGGGACTCTGGTGATATAGCTTATGAAGATCATTTCTAGTACGTGAATGATGTGCTTCTCGAAGAATACTCTGTATATGTGTTCGGAAATATGCAGAAGGAAATTCTAAAAAGTCTGACTAGTACAGAAATGGTAAATAATAAAAGATATCATGACTGTTCAAGCATTAATTCGCTAGTAAAATGATACAACATTAATCATGATGATAAAACAATGTTCTGTTCGCAATGTAAAAGCGAAACTCTAAGAGATTAGTTATACCAGCATCCTACCTATGTGTAAAGATAAAATAGAAAACTTTCAAATTGACACATTCAATCCAGAGCAGATGTATTCCAGTATTACTCCAGGTTACAAAGGTTACAAGAGAGTGTGGTTTTCCTATCTCTAAAGAACATATACTCCAAATTTCAAATGTGTAATGGAAATGAACTTTGGAACTTTGCGCAAAGTTCTGCAGGAAATAAATATACAGAACAAGTATTGTGTTATGACCAAGATGATTGTCTGGTTTTAAACATGAGACCCAACAGTGAGCTACCCTGTTCGTCATGGGATCTGTGATTTAAACACAGGAGTGAAGAAATAATCACAGAACCAGGATTTAGACAAATTAAATATAAACTCAGTACAGAGTTTTATGACACTCCCACCACATGGACTGAAACATGTAAAAACAAGCAACACACCATGCAAAAACAAGGAAGTAGCAGCATTAAAATGTCATGTTGTGGCATGTGGGAATGTGGGGTTTGGAACAGCAATGTTTGTGTTTACAAATTTTATTTAACCAAACTGAAATTAGGAAAATTTCAAGATAATGATGTTTAAATCTCCTCAATGGTGCACTCTCGTCAAAGTGTGAAAAACATGTATTCTTAGAAGAAAAAATATATATATAACACACACACACACACACACACACATATATATATATATATATATATATATATATATATATATATATATATATATATATATATATATATATATATAAAGAACAAACATACAGCAGCAGCACATCCGTTATGATGGAGAGGTTCGACTCAACACTTCAATATGCCAGCACTACTCCATATTACAGGAGAGTATGGTATCAACAAAGAAGATGGTCCACTAGAAATTCAAATGTGCAACAGAGAAGAACATTGGTGTTTATCGTTAATCAGTCCGCCAGAAACTTTTAAAGTGTTCGACGTTTGTTATGGGCGAAGATTTTGTTCTTTGTATAATATGCAGCCTGACAGTATGCTACCTTGTAATGAGAGTCAACTAGAATTTGAAGCCTTTTCTGAATTCAAAACTAAATGCACATCATGCATGAAAATTGATTACTTCATGCAGCTAGAACATTGTGACAACAAGAAACATGTTATGCAGATAGGTAATCAAGAATTAAAGTCTCTGTGTGGCATGTGGCAATACAATGTTTGGTTAAGTAAGAACACTTAAATAACAGACTATATAAAGGAGAGCATTTAATATTAAAGTGTCAGTCATGGCTAGCATCTTCGACCCTACAGTCGCATACAAAGTTCTGCAAATAGGCTACAGAAGAGTATTCCTTAAGCATGGTGGTATTCTACAAATTAAAGTGTGTAAAAATATCGAACACTGGTGCTACACTTTCGATTCCAGTCTCAGCATTCACTTTGGCGATGGCGTAGAATCCAACAATTGTACTGTGAGATATCTCTTCCCCAACAGTAACTTACCATCTACATTTGAAGGGCTGATGTCAACCAGCCTTACCAAAGAATTGGAGGAAGAGCGCAGCAATGGGGCAATCGCCTACCAACTCACCAGACCTCATCAAGGAACCACAATTTATTGGAAGGAAAAGTGTGACGGGGACATCCACAACTTTATTTTCAAGTAAGTTTGTTTGGTTTTTCCTTCAGTGTGTAATATCTATGCCTGTGAAGTTGCAAATTTAGAATAATGTTCTCTACTACTTGTAAGTATGCATTTATTCAAAATGGCTTATATTCTGTAACTTATAGAGTAGCATATTCACATAAAGTAGTTAAGGAAATGTGTGAGACATTCATTTCAAATGTTCATATTGGCTTGGTTTTTTAACAACATGTAATGACACAGGTAATTTTGATTCCAGTTTAATTAACTGTAACAGTTCGAATTGTATTGTAAATCAGTGCAGACCATATAGGCTAGAGAAAAAAAATAACTTTGTAACTAAGGGTGAACACATTGTAACAAGCTTTTGTGAGGAAGAACAGAATTCGAAACATCTGATCTATACAACTTATAACGTTTTACCATTTCAGTATTATCAAACATGTGACAATAATATTCATGTGTTTGTACACAATAACAAAAAGTTTGGCGACTTATTATGTACTGGGTCTATTTCTTCAAAGTGTTATGTACATCAAGCAATAAAATGAGCAAAATTAAAATTTAGTCCTCAAAAACATTTTAATTTGCAAAGTTAGAAAATCAATTTACATGCATGGTTCCTTGCTAATTGTTCTCAGTTGGGTGTTGGATAGCAAGCATGTAACATGGCGTACTTTCATCCAAGAAATCCCTACATTAGTGTGAAACAGACAAGTTTAATATATCATATACATTATAGTGTTCTGGAATTCTCAGCAAATTTACGGAGTCCTATGACAAAATGTTTAATTCTAAGGTTATTTATTTCCTCCTGGGAGATGAAAAAACCATGAATTAATTCAGTACAGTGATGTGAGCACATGTCCTGTTTTTATATGACTGCAACAATGCTACTGCCATCTAGTATTGAAGATGTACACTCACATTATATCAAGACATATCCACACTTGTTTGAAAGTGCAGTGTTACACTCCCCTGAATGTAAAGAAGTGTCTATTCAAATAGACAGGATAAAACCAGGATGTAAGAAACATTCTCTCCTCGAAAGTAGACTTGAAGAAGTGTATTTGGTTCCATTTTTTTTATTTCTGAAAACTTTGTTGATTAAGTTGAAAATAGCTTATAACTTTTGTAACAACCTATACTTGCCTGTGTTAAAATATTTGTGGATCACCTTGTGTTAAAATATTTGTAGGTCAACTTGTGTAAATTTTGGTAACTATGTTTGTTCCTTAAAATTTTTTGCATATATTTTGAAGCATCCTATACATCTTAAATGCATGTGTATTTTTTGAAACAGTATGTGTTTAAATGACTGTTTGAGTATATATTGTGAGACACCTGTATTTTGTGAAATATTAGATGTGTTTTTAAACCACCTATAAATGTGTAATATTGATATGATTGGTTGTTTGTATTTCAAACAAAATATGTGTTTTGAAACCTCCTATACATGTGACGTTGGAATGATTGCTCATTTGTATTTCAAACAAAACTTTAAAGAAAATTCCAATTTTTGTACAAATTATTAAATAAATATGTGGGTGTTAAAAACGAATGCATTTGTGGATATTTATTATACCTTTAGAAAATATTTTGGTTTCCCTAAGAAAAAAATTGTTCTGATTAATAAAGTGTGAAATGTTTTGGCTTCCCTAAGAAAAAATCACTCTGATTAATAAATAGAGAAAGAGAAAAATAGTGTATGATTGTTGTGGAAATAAGTGAAGTTCAGCAACTATTTTAAAAAAAAAAGTATTATTATGAGAATAATCACTGAACTGATCGTTCTTAACTAGAAAACACAAACTTATGTCTTGAAAGTAAAAATATAATCGATTGCAATTTGAAGAAAAAATACTAAGGCACATTAATGCCTAAACGAATAGCAGTTTTAAAAATGCCATACTATACTTAACAAATAGGCTCAAATGCTGTATATCAATTCTAAAGGATAATTTTAAAAGGTTTTTTTTTTTTACATAAAACCCTAACAAGACAAGTTGAAACCATTTTTAGCACTTTACATTCAAGGTTTCAGAAAGAACCCTGTTGGTTATAAATTTTATTACATGACACGTTCGCAAACCAAGCATGTTAGTGGTTTTAAAACAACTTTAAACAGAGAATCCCTCTCTCAATTATGAGATAAGCCCATTAAATAGGGACAACCAAAGGGCACACATAAAACTATTAAGAATTACTCCCTAAAATGTTTAACAAATTTCAATATATTTCATGATATTAAAAAAATATCTGAAAGTATGTGAAATACTTTTACTGAAATACCTTATCTAGAAAATATATTTGGGTGCATTTTAAAGAAACTCTGCTGTGGCATTTCAGTCCGAGAGCAACATTCATAGATTGTTTGTGTGTATCCTGCCCTAGACTTCATGCTACCATGACTTCTACCTACTCCAAACCACCTCTGTCTTCCATGCTCACATAGACCCGATTAACTCTGTTACAAACAGCGCTTCCACACACATAATATATTTTTCATAAACAATTTTCCAACACAAGTAAACAAAAATAGTTGTATTACATACCCAACCCCCGTGGCAATGTCCAAATATGCTACAATTTGGGGTTCTGGGTTCAATTCTTGGGTAAGACATGGACTATATAAGCTGGGTTCAAATCCCGGGTAAGGCATATTTATTATAAGCTAGGTTATATTCCCAGGTAAGACATGGGTTTGTTTTCCGTGTAATATAATTCAAACTCCTTACACAATATTATAAGAATAAACGATACACTCATGCCTGCAATGCTTGTTACATAATTACAAGTTATATAATGTTCAATTAATAGATATTTCAAAAAACTGTACATGCTGCATTACAAAGACTATTAAGGTCCAGATTCGTATAACATAACAAAGTATGTATGAAAATTCGAAATTACATGTAAATGTAATAGCTAACCCAATAAATATGCATATTTCGCATTGAAATATGTAAGAACTCAGTACAATTGTAAATGGGAAAATTCCAAAATGTGTTAATTAGTTAAAATTCTTTAAATTTCGCATTAAAATAATTTAATTCATTAAGTTAATCATATTTACTTTACTAACATTACATTTTATTATTAAATTCAGCTATTTCCCCTGTCCGTGTTGGTTCCCCGGGTGGGAGGGGAGAAGTGTGTCAGCTTATATACAAATGTGCAGGAGCAGATGCCGCTGTTCTTTATCCAGTCACCATGGAGAATGGACCTCCTCTTCGCTCCTATGCTCCATCCGCAGCTCTCGCCAGCCTCGCTCGCCTGGCCCTGCCTAGGAGGCAGGCAGCCACCAGCGGCCAGCCCTTGCCGTCTAAACTGTCTAGCCTGGGTGGGCGGCCACTGGTGGCTCTCGCCAGCTTCACTACTACACTTAGGTATGTAAATTGTATTAACATTTGGAGCTTTTTTAATATCTTTACATGTAGTGCTAAAATGTTCAATACCTTTTATGATTGTTTAACGAATTGTATTTAATAATCATGTATATATTTTAAAAAATTGTTAACTTTTTATTGGGAGTATTTCTAATTCTTTTTTGTAACTTCTTGGACATATCAAAATGTTCTATCAGGATTTTAATAAAATAGTTTAGATTTGTTCATTTTAATTTTTTTTTTTTTCGTAATTATTTCGACTTTTAGTATTCCTACTTAGATATTATAAAATCTTTTCCAATTTAGTAACTTTTACCAACTTTTGGCAGATTGTTTAATCTTTTGGTAACATTAAACACATTTGCATAATTATTTTTAATTTGGTTTTTATTATTCGAAAATTTTAAGAATTCGCTTAAAATCACTAACTTTCAAAATTTCTTTACGAGTTGGTTAAATTTTATTTGGGTTTATGTAATTATCAATAATTTTGTTAGTTTTGCACATTTTTAAGTAATTTCATGTACTTTTTAGCATGTGCTGGTATGTGTTTGATGCAGCAGTTAAAAACAAAGAAGGAACTATGCCAGGCTTATGCACAGTGTGTCTGGAGGGTGCTAAGCCCTGCCTGTGTCTATGTTCTGAATATGTTGTTTCGTGAAGAATGTCTGCGTGAAGGATGACTGGATCTTGAGTAACTCTAATAAATGAGATTTTTTAATGTGTAATGGGGTGGTTTGGGAATGTAATTTTAAATAGTTTCAAGATTTTAAAATTAGGAGTGTGACTAAAGGGGAAAGGTGTTTGAATAAATTAGAGGTGGGTTGTTGACATCTATTTGAGAGGAATTTCATAGGGTTTAGAAGGAGATAATGAATGACTGCCATAGTATTGCTCTATGGACCTAAGGTGAGACACTATCTCCTTTCAGGCCTTCTCTGCATTGTAAAATGCTTGTAATTCTGTTAAAACCATCTAGAATAAAATACCAAGTACTCTGAGAAAAAAATATTAGTGAGTAGGTGTATGAGTGCAGGGGAACGATGATGTTATTTAGTTAGTTTTAAGAGATTCAGGGTGGGCTGTTGTGTGTGTGTTTGGGAGTGAATGATGGAATAAATAAAAGAAATGGGAACTATGCCAGGCTATGCACAGGGTGTCTGGAGGGTGCAGAGCCCTGCCTATTATTATGTCCTGGATGTGTTGTTTGGTTAAGGATTTCTATGTGATGGATGGATGGACAATGAGTACTCCTAGCAAATCAAATGTTTTGATGTGTGATGGGGTGGGAAGTTTTAAGTATGTTATTTAGTTGCAAAAGTATAGAATGTTAAAGATTAAAAAAAATATTTAAGTAATTTTTAAGATAGTTTTCAAATTTAAAATTAAAAAAAAATATAAACAAGGGTTTTAAACCTGTAGTAACAGATTAACCCCCCTTGCTGAGAATTTAATTTTATAAAAAGCTTGCTAATTAAAAAAATTTTGACAGTCAAAATAAAATAACTTGATTAAGTTCCATATAATGTTGCATTGTAACCACAGTTAACATGTTATCAAACATAGAACTGATCTGTCTCATTAAAATTAATTTTTTTTAAAAAACAAACTTTTAAAATCGACATTTTAAAGGAAATATTTTATGATTGCAACATTAATAAAATTTTATTTACATATGCAACTTCGATTAAGGGACATTATAATAATATATTTTCTCTTTTTCCAGAATTATGCAGCCCTTTACATTTTTTGTGGTACTGAAATTAGTGTATTGGGAAACAAAATTTCTTTCATGAGTGACAGAAAACATCAATTTTTTGCTACTTTGTTGGACAATCTTTTCGTTAGCAACACAGAGTCTGAATCTGTGTTGCAAATGAAAAGAACATCTATTACAAGCTGTCAGGACATTGTCGTTTCGCCTAAACGATGTTATTTCATTATCTTGTTGGATGATCTATTCTTGAGTGAATAGAGCTCTGATTCACACATGAAAAGACCATCAGCTGCAACAGATCGGAACACGATCGTTTCCCTCAAACAAGGAAAAGTAGATCTCCTGGCAGACAATTTGTTTCTATCTGACATGGAAAGTTCTTGTGAGACGGATAGTGTCTCGTCCATGTTAATGCCGAATTTCGAGTCGATTAGAGAGGCTTCGTCTAACAAAATGGAAAATAATTCATTTTCCGATTCCTCTAACTCAGTGGAATCATCATTGCCTGAATTGAGATATCAACTTTTGGCGACGGCGTTCGCGAGTAGGCTGACTGACACACAGATATGTAATAATCAAGTAGAGTCGGATGTGGATTTTGAAAGATTTTTCATCAAGGTGCAGGGTCCCTTTGTTAGAGTTAACAATGGCATCACCCTGGCCAACAACGCTTAGTGTCAACATAGTGGTTAAATTCTTGAAATCATTATTGGTTGAGGAAGGTACTATGCAGATGTTTTACTATCAAAGTAAATCATTACCCATCCTGCATTCAAATGTTGTCGGCAAAATCTACGATAAGACAATTAAACCTTATCTCACAAACAGGCTTGAGGAATTTAGTGCTCGTGGTAGTGACTGGAGTCTGCTTCTAATTCTGCATATGGATGTTCACATATCGTACTTTAGAGCATTCACCATTTGTGTTGCTCATACTATGCTCCCCAAGTTCAGTGCCAATAAGAAAGTCTGCATTAATGTGCAGTGTCCTGAGGGACTGTGCTTCCATTACATTATTATTTGTTCCCTGACACACAAACTGTCCACAAAATGACTTCATATCCAATTCCTCATGAGGATTTGGTTACTGAAGGTCTATCGGATTCTGTAGTGCTACAGGATATTCGAATGTTCGAGGAGAACAAATGCTATTTGTATCAATGTCTACTCTGCAGTAGACAAAGATAGTAATATTTTAGCAGAAACTTTCGATAAGAGAGGGTTTATCATACCAATGCATATGTCTCCTGTACAACATACATGTTATGTAAATGTATTGGCCATTTGCGCTTGTGGTAATGACGTTTGTTTGCATTTTGTTTCCATTAAGGAACTGTCAAGGCTGCTTCACACTCAGTTGACTAAGAAACATAGAAAAATATTTGTTAGTGATCGTTGTCTCCAATACTTTAGTATTGAAGAGAAAATCGCAAACCATAATGATCTCTGTCGGTAACATAAGGCTGTTTGCAATACTTTTCCTACTGGTGATGATAAGAACTTGCAATTTCAGGGTTACTGCAAAAATAAAAATTGGGTTTCATCCTCTATTGTGACACAGAGTCATATTTGAAACCCTTGACCACTTACCTCCCCAATGATAATATGGGTAATACAAATACCATCAACCAACATGTCCATATACTTGTAGCATTTTGTTTGTTTTTTACAATTCAGCATTATATAACTACTTTGAGTTTGTGGGTGATGATTGTATTAACCAGCAAGTAGATAAATTTGTTGAATAGATATAGTGGGTTGGAAAAATATACAGCATGATTGTTCCAATGAAGTCAAAAATCCCTGCTGATGAAGCTATGATGGCGACTCAGAAATGTTGTCATATTTGTAAGAAGGAACTCTGTACAGACTCTGTGGTCGACCATGACCATCTGACCAGGGAACTAAGAGGTTGCATATATAATAAGTGCAATTTGAACTTCAGACTGGCCAAGAAACAATTTATTGCTGTCTTTCATAATGTGCAAAACTATGATGCTCACTTTCTCATCAAGCCATTGGCTGAACATCATGTAACAAAACACAACAGAACCATGGTAATCGAAAATCCAGGTAGAATGGAGGTGATTGGAATGATCCTTGAAAAGTACTAGTCCATCACCAAACATATTCCTAAGGGGATCGACTCAAACAGAAAGGCGCAACATTTCAAATTACGTTTGATTGATTGTTTTCAGTTCATGAGCACCTCACTGGAAATTTTGGGAGGTAATTTGAAAACTCTGCAATTAGGTTTTGCCTGCTCGATTTTTCCAGACAACACCCAATTTGAATTGGCAAAAAGGAAAGGAGTGTTTCCTTATGGCTTTGTTAAGTCCAAAGACAGCATGGTGAGCACATCACTCCCATCAAAGGATGCATTTCTTAATGTAATGAAGTCAAAGGCATTAGAGATGAGGCTTACGCTCATGCCCAAGCCACATGGGATGTGTTCCACTGCATAAACCTGCTGCAGTATGCCATTCAGTATTTACATGCGGACACTTGTTTGCTGGCAGACATTTTTGAAAATTTCAGGGCCATATGTTTGGCTCAATACAGTCTAGACCCTGCCATGTACATCACAGCCTATCTCATGCATGGGACGCTTTATTGTCGATGACAAATGCGTGGCTGGACCTTTTGACTCTCCCTGATCTGTACTTTTTTGTGGAACGCATGGTTAGGGGCAGTATTACCCAGGTTTCCAGAAGGCATGCGGAAGCCCATAGCATTTACATGGATGAAGAGTCCAATCCCAGTCTGGCATCGAAATATTTATGTTATTTTGATGTAAATGGCTTGTACAGCCAGCAATAAAGAGCAAGCTTCCTATAGGTAATTTCGAGTGGTCGAGGCTGATGTGTTTTCATCGTGGGATTTTGCGAACAAGGTGAATGATGGGGACACATGCTTTTTGGGGAAGGTGGATTTTTCATTTCCAGACTAATGCCACAATGTGGTATCCAATCTGCCTTTGGCTCCAGTAAATGTCATACCTCCTAAAGGCTCGCATGAAAATCTACTTTTGACATTCGTGCCGCAGAAGAATTATGTTATTCACAGGGAAACACTGCGACAGTACTTAATGTATGGAGCCACACTTGACTCTGTTCGTCGAGTTTAGCGATTTGAGCAGAAAACTTGGATGGCTCCATACATCGAGTTTAATATTGACAAACGTGCTCAGCCTGCAAACAACTTTGAGAAATAGTTTTTTTAACTTATGAATAATGCCATCTATGGAAAAACTTTGCAGAATGTCCACCATAAAAGGGACATAAGAGTCATTACCAGGTATGATACTATATATGGAGCGGGACAACTGATTGGGCATCCTCCATTCCAGGCACGACCGATCATCGATGATAATATTATACTTATCGAAATGTCAAAGAGCTCTGTTACATTTAACAAGCCTTTGTACACTGGAGTTGCCATTCTTGATCTTTCCAAATTAATCCTTTCTGAATTTCAATACCAGTACATGTGTCAGAAATTTCCTCTGCAATTTTTGCACTTTTTATATTGTAATACAGATTCGTTGATCTATGAAATTGCCTCTAGAGATGTCTATGAAGTAATTACCAGTGATTTAAAGGCAATGTTTGATACATAAAACTATGTGCTCGATATCCTGCAAGGATTCTCACACGAGAACAAAGGCCATACCAGACTGATGAAGGATGAATGTGCTGGCCATATCACCACACACTTTGTAGGTTTACGTCCCAAGCTTTATGCATACATTGTTTCGAATGAGCAGTGTATATGTAAGGCGAATGGTGTAAAACCTAACGTGCTGGAATCCCTCCGATACAAGAATTATCGAGATTGCCTCGATAATTTCACCAGAGGTCTGGGGAACCAATACCAATTCCGTTTCCATGGTCACAAGGTTTACACCGAACACGCGACCAAAGTAGTGTTATCAGGTTTAGACGATAAGTGCTTCATTGAGCCTGATGGTATATCGACTTTACCCTGGGGGCACTACAGGATCACAAAAGTAATTTGTTCCCCAACTTAAGTTTCAGCACCATTTTAAATATAGGGCTGCCATCACCACTGCCAGCACTGCACCCAACACCACAGCCTGCTCCACACTGTAATCTGAATCACAGTTGTCTTCAAACCTACTGCATTTGCTGTATCGATTCCACATATTTATTCAAAGCTACTGCTTTGCCTTAGCTGCAGGGCTTTTTTTTAACATAGATGCATTAATCCTTGTTGTCCTTTATATCACCCAGAAATTACTCAATACAGCATTGGATTACATCATATAAGAATCTACAAAGTGCTATGAGTGTGTGGCATAGTAGGTGTTGTGTGTATGTGTATGGGCTGCTTACCCGGATATGATATAGCAGATGCCAAACATAGTGCCGCAATGGACAACACCCCGAATCGTCATTAGATGTAAATAGTATATGATTTTTAGTATTTAATAGATGTAAATTTTAAACTGGCTGTGAATTATAAGGGCAATGTCCCGAATCACCTTTTGCTGTATAGTTTTTACCATTTGTAAATAACAATAATTTTAAAATGTTGTGTGAATGAATGTTTGAATGAATATTTGTAGATTTTTGAAGTGTTTTCAGATGTAAATATAATATTGAGGAATGTTTTTGTAGATGTTTGAGAAGTTGTAAACATTTGTAATAGTTTTTGTAAAGGTTCATGAAAAGTTGTTTAAATGCTTGTAAATCTTTGTGAATTTAGTATTAAGGATGATTTTTGAAAACATTAAACTTATAATGGTGAAGGAAATAATGTGACTTGTTATTTAATAGTTTTAAATTCCTTTTGTCACATTTTTAATATATATTTTTAAGTTTGCGTAATTTGTTTGTGAGAACTAATGTTTTTAACAAGTATGGAAATGGAAGTCGTCGAGAAATGAATGAACCTTGAAAGTTAAGGAATGAGGGAGAATCTCGCAAAAATCTTGTCAGTGAATTCTGAAAGTATTGGCATGGTGAGACATGCTAGATTATTACTAATGGATTGGGAGAACTTCAGGTAAACGGACTCTTTCCCCACAGAGCAAGGTTAAGGAATGGCGAGCCTCACTATCTGGCATCGACTTTGTCTTATAAAAATCCAAAATATTTTAAACCGGTTTCCAAGGAAATACAAACTATAAATAACTCAATTAAAATCGAGTAGCACACTAAAAAAGAAATTACTATGACTTTGCATCAATGTCTACTGTGAAGAGATATTATTCATCAACTATATGCTGAAATGGATGGTACGCGCACTTATTTGTCTAAATATTAAATTAAATTTTTTCAAAAACACTTTAAAGAGACCTTATACAATTTGCAAGACTAAGTCTATACTTACATCTCCTCCTCCTTCTCCCCCTCCTCCTCACCCTCTTCATTAACCTCCAAATCCACCTCCACCTCCACATTCGCCTCCACACTTAACACTTAAGACTTGACACTAGCACCACAATTATCTCACCAGACTGTACCACCTGCTCCTCACTGCTCCTCACATAGCATCTCACACAGCACCTCACACAGCATCTCACATAGCATCGCAATTGGCACCACAATTTGTACTGCAGTCTTGGGGTAAGTTAGTGTAATTAATAATTTTTGTAAGGCATTTCTTGAGAGTCGATGAGGATGAAGTAAGTATGAGTATGACTTCGTGTTGGGAAGTTGAAATTTTATTTTAGCTGGGCGTTTGTTTAATTTGTTTAATTATCAGTTACATTTTGTGGATATTAATATAAATTTTGTGTTACATTCGGTAATCGCATGATTAAAGTCTTTTGGTTAGTGAATATGTTTTTGGTTCTGTCGATTATGTGGTTCAAGTGGAGATCAGTTACTTTGCTAAGGAAAACAGTTTCTTTACATAATAACATGATTAAAATCAGTTTAATGAATTTGTTTAAAGTTTTTTGGTTAATGATTCCTACCTATTTCATTTTCTTCGCCGAAATAGTTCGTTCCTTTTATGATATTCGAGGAGTGATTAAAGTAATTCGTTCAGTAACCTATTTGAATGTCTCTTTTCATTAAAAATATTTACTTGGCCGAGAACATTTCTCCTGTATCTAGAATAGTTAAATACTCAGTATGCCTCCAGACATTCGACCTGGCCATGTAGCATGCTCCGCATATCAGTCACAAGTACGCCAAACAAATAAAGACTTTACTTATACCACTCTTACACAACACCAATTCCCATATAAGCAATTACAGCCCACTTCTCTGGTCAATTGACTCCAGGACATAATAGAGTACACAACGATCCTGCTCTGCCTATTAATAAAAGGTAAATAAAAGCATTATTTAATATCAAAGATATCTTTAACTAAAAAAATATATAAATGTGATATCAAACATTCTTTTATTAATCAGTTAATTGAATTAATCAATTTATTTAATCGATTATTCTAATTGATCAATCTAATTAATTATTCAATTAATCAAACAATTATTTAATCTCATTTGCATATCATGACTTGACACTTAGTCCACTCTTGCACCAAATGCGACATAAGTCACACTTGCACTAGGTGTCCCAGAATGACCCCGCTCCCTCTACTCACGTAGGCCCAGCAGCACCCCTCTTTTGAGTGACCGAAAATGTCAATATTATGCCAAGCTCAGTCAGTGAAGAGCCGTCAAACGAAGTGAACGCAAGTGCCAGTAAGACTAGTCGACGTCAAAGGGCGCCATATCAGCATGTGAGTGAGTTCGAACGGGGCAGAATGATCGGTCTCCAGGAAACGGGTTTGGCATACAATGACATTACGGTTCGTACAGGGCATGCTGCTCCGGCAGTGATGCGTGTGTGGCACCAGTGGATACAAGAGGTTCGTAAGCAGCGACGAGCGGGTACTGAACCGCGCAATGTAACAATCAGCACGGGATGACCGCCATCTTGTCCGCATGGCCGTAACGGACCGTACAGCCTCGTCCACAGTGTCGGCTCGACTCTGGAGCCATAGAGCAACCAATGTACACTCCCATGTATTGCGTCAAGCTATTATAGCGAGCTTCAAAAGGCAAATAGGTCGAAGTTGTATAGCCAATATAATAACATTCGTCAATACACAGCAGCACGAATGAAAATCTATAAATTAAATATTGGCTACCCTGCTGAGATAATCTATGGAATCCATCTTCATCAAGGTAAATATTGCTTAGGTAAACCCATCCGTCTTGCTTTTTTTCCCCCTAATGTTTATCCAGTTGGAAAGTGGTATACATTATTTTGGGAGTTAACTTCCAATTATTCCTAAAAGTAGACGTTGAAGACTGGCAATCCTCGTTTTTTTCAAACATCTTTGTTTTTAAGATGTCCTTCTAAACCGCAAATCGAAAATCAACGACCTCATATCAGTAAACATAACACTAGGCAAGTCACAATGCAACAAGTGGAACAGGGCAGCAACTGCGCAACTATCGTACGAAGTTTCAAAATTGTCGTTGTGTAATTTGCTATATATTAAAAATAAAAGTATATTTATAATATTCCCGTAGTTACAAACTAAGTACAGGTATTTTTTGTTGTTTCTAGTTTATATAGTATATTTTTTAATGAATAAATTTCCATAGGAATTTTATCGTGGGAAACACAGCTGCGACCCAAAAATAGTGGATCGGAAGGGCGTGGCCTATGTAGTGTCACCCTCCTGACTGGAGCACTGCACGATTTGACGCTGTCTGCTGCTGGCTGGACTAGTGGCACGAATGCCATTGCGTCGGCTTCCGTTGTCCAGAAATCACAAACGCCTCAGACTGCAATGGGGACGTGAACGCTGTCGCTGGCATGCTAATTGGCAAATGTAGTGTTCTCGGACGAATCTCGCTTCAACCTGTCCTGCAGCGATGGCCGCATAAGTGTTAAACGCTACCGTGGTGACCGCAATCTGGCAGCGTGCATTGTGGAGCGGCATAGCGGACAAACGACAAGTGTGATGGCGTGGGGCGCATTGGATACAACATGCGATCTCGACTCATACATATTGAAGGCAATTTGAACAACAACTGCTACATCAGGGAGGTTTTAGAGACCGAGATACTGCGCCACCTGCAGGCAACTCCAAATGCCATATTCCAGAAGGACAATGCCCGCGCACATGTGGGGAGGAATGTATAAGCCTTCTTCAATGAACGACAGGTACCACTGCTTCCTTGGCCTGCACATTCGCCTGACATCTCGCCAATCGAACATATCTGGGATATGGTTGGTCGGCGACTTGTTCGTCACGGACCTCCAGCAACCACTATTGGTACTTTGTGCACGCGAATACAAACCGCGTGGAGGAAGATTCCTCAGGAACATATCCAGGCCTTCTCTGATTCCATGCCACGACATTTAGTGGATCTGATTGCAGCACGTGGGGGCTTCACGCCATACTGAAATCTCAAGGACAGAGCTCATTTACAGTTCTGTAATTGTAATAATCAATTGTGTATTGTCATGCACCAAATCTGTGGTACGAAATTAATTTCTACCACATGTATCCTTCTTGGAGTTGCATATTTCACAAACGATAGTGTGTATATATGTATGTGCAATATGTATTATAAAAAAGTGGTTTAAAGATAAAATAAAGTAAGTAGGACTTCAGAAACTCATTTTACCGTGAACGGCCTATAAGAAATAGTCCTTATTCAAAACAGTATTACAGTGAGTGCGCACGAATGTGGCGAGCTGTCCCTCGGGTGTGCTTCTCTAGACTCGGCTAACGTTACTTCTACTATAAGTTGGGAAGATCAATGTTTGAAGTTTGGCAAAGGGAAAATACTCGACACTAGATATGCGGCAAGGTACCAGATTAACTTTATTTTCTACGTTAAATAACAGGGTAATTGTAATAATCATAAATAAAATATAAAATAACTAGGTAACTAAGTAAAATCTTTCTCTGTTATAATGATAGTAGTTTAAATTTTAATTAAAAGTTACCTTTTCGAACACTGCGCACTAGCGGTTGAAAATGTTCCTTATGCCAATCTCTGTCATATAAGAAATCCCGTTTTGTTTTCAATCTGAGTAGAATTAACCTTGACTCGGTTAAGCTTTGTTTGGATGAGGTGGAGGAATATCCTTTAAGAGTTAGTTGGATCTGCGCGTCCAAGTTCAAGAAGCGTGGAAGCAATACGGGCGACACTTACACGCACGCCTAGTGCCTCATCGCTCCTACGCGCAAGGCGTGCAGTGTTTCCGTCGTAGCACTGTACTGTGTAAATTAGATCTGTAATAGTGGGGTTTTATTACACCCGATGAAAGCCCACAGATTAAACTACGTCCGTATGTTTGTAATTTTCTCTTGCCGTTTAAGGAAACTGCACAGACCATCTTTAAAAATGCAATATTTGACCATCTTCACGAATTTTTTTCTCCAAGAATATACTAAACATGACAAAAGTAAAATAATAGGGATATAAATAATATATATATATATATTTTTAATCTTATATTTACCGAGATATGCGTTTACGCGCAAACAACGATTTCACGAAAAACGTGCAGGTCCATATAATTCTTAAGTCAAGGCTGTTCACGATAAAGTGAGCACTTTTGAAATCAACCTTAGAAAGAAGTCACTGCTCCTACCTGCATATATTTTAATCGGGCGCACTGAGTGATATGTGCCTAGTAAAGTTGGTAACGATGGAGAGAAAGTAGTTCCATGTCTTAACGTCAAATTAAAAGTGTTAGGTAACCATTTGTGACAACCGAAAATTTTTTTTTTCGGTTTTTTTTAATGCTCCGAAGTGTAAAAATAAAAACAAAATTGTAACATATTTACTTTTATGATAATTGCACAGTTTCACATGGCCGATGTATGAATAAAGTGATGAATGCCCATGGCAATGTTAATTTTACATAAGGCAGAAGACTACACAACGTGCATACAAGTAGATCTGAAGCAGGGTTTTGAAAAGTGATCACTTTACCATGAACAGCCTTTAGAAGAAATTATGATTGTTTGTATAATAATGATTATTCTTATTGATAATGTGTTTCAGAAAAGTTGGAAGTAACCTTGAGTGGTGGCGGAGGGCAGAGGCGGACAACAGCAGCGGCAATCTACAGCCCTCGAAGAGTGACTCTGTTTGTTGGCCTCACTGGGGGCATTAGGGGAGTGGGGCAAGGCTTAGGAACCGAACGGTACCCTGGGCGTTGGGTACTCTTGCATAAAAGTGGTTGACCTTGATTGCCTTACGAGAGTTATGAAGTAACTGTCTTACGAAACCGCATCCAGCGACGCTCTACTTGTAGAGTAATATGAAATTCGCATTCTTCACACTGCGAGCTGCTCCTCCCGCAACTAAACTCGAAATATTACTGCCGTAACTTCACTGTAAACTCGAATCAGTGATATTAGTCAGTGGAGAGATCTTAACATCGACGTCTTGAGAGCCGATGAGGGTGAAGTGAGGTGAGTATATAGCACCGCCGGAATGCAAGGGTTGGGGAAACCGCACTCTAAAAAAAATTTTTAATTTTTAATGAGAAATTATTTGTAATTTTACAAATGCTTGTAACAATACAGAGATTTTTCTTGTAAAACTACAAGGTCCGTGTTTGTAATAGACCTTAGGAAATGTTTGTACTATACTGACCCATTTCAACGAACTTCGACAATGTGGCGGACACTCAACAACGTAAAACCGTATATAGCTGTTTGTGCAAAGATTATTGGTGATGTAAAGTGTAACTGCGTGCAAAAAGAAATGTATTGCAAGTCTGAATTACGTAAAACACTTAAGACAACAGCATTATTAATTATTTGTTAGTGTTTCCTAGCTACACAGAACTCTTAAATCGGCTCTTCATATCCCGTTGTTAAGAGTCGTCCAAATCTCTTAACTCAGCAATCGAACTTTTAACAAGAAATAAATGTAGCTATTCTTCTTAACCGCATAAGTTCAATATAATTTGGAATGGCATTGAAAATATATTTACAGTAAAAATAAGAGTTAAAGTCGTATGTCAAGTTGGTCTTGTAATTAAACGTCTGGGCTAATAATGTAAGGGGTGTGGGTTCTCAATCCCCACGTTGGCAGGCTGTAACTTTTTTTTCGTCAATTATATTTTTATTATTATTTTTAGTTGTTTTCTGGTATTAATTCATCACATTTGTTTTCTAGAAGAAAAAGAAAGAGCTTTTATATACACTTATCAATAATGTCAGTACAAAGCTATCACTTGTAATATTACAAAGAAATCCTTTGCAGATTTTACAAAAAAAACGCTTTGTAGTTTTACAAAGGATTTCCTTGGCAACTGGGTTTCCAAGGATTTTCCTCGTAAAAAAAAAATGTGTGCGGAGAACAAAGTCCCGCTGACCAGTAGCATCGTCCGGCACGATTTCCACATGCGAAAATCTGGGCGCGACCCCAACCAGGATTCGAGCCCGGTTCGCCTAGGTGGGAGGCGAGCGGCCTGACCACTACACCACCACACCCCCAATACCAGCCATCAAACACCGGTCACTGCAAGTCAAGTTAACAACCTTTTACAGACTGGTCAACCAGCGAACGAACGAGACATTTGTGTTACCGCGCGGTATTCGTTGTAAGAGGTGGATTCTTTTTCTAGCTCATTAATGCCTGATTTGGAGACGTTAACATTTTTGTATCAAATCAATTACTTGACATTTTTTTTGTTGATATTAACCAAATGTTTTTATTTATAGTCGATAAGTGAATTTGGAGGCGAGTATAACTGTACCTCCACCCAAAAGTTATAACATATCACTCGTTCGCAAGGCGGCCACACTACTGATTTCGCCCAGTCAATGGTCGAGTAAAAAAGAATTCAGTGGCAAACGAACAGCATGTTTAATGTACGCTTAAACCATATAAAACTAAACCTGTCCACAGGCATATGCCATTTTACAACGCCACAAAGAGAACTTTATATCAGCGAAGTTTAACCACTATAACGAAGCTGAAACAGATGTCAAGTAGACGCATTATCTCAGGTTTTCTCCGATTTGAGTAATTTTTTCACTATTTCAGGTTTATATTAGCCTTTACTTCCATACAAATTGCTGCTGTTATAGGTACTAATCATTAAGTAATGTCTCTTCACGATAAAGTGAGCACTTTTGAAATCAACCTCAGAAAAAAGTCACTGATCCTGCCTGCTTATATTTAAACGGACGCACTGAGTGGCATGTGCCCAGTCAAGTTGGTAACGATGGATGGGAATTAGTTCCGTAACGTAACGTCAAGTAAAACGTGTTAGTTAAAAATCTCTTATAATTTAAAATATTTGTTTTGCTTTCTGTGTTTTTTAATGTATCGAAGTGTAAAAACGAGCAAATAAGTAACTTTTCCAATAATTTTACGGTTTCACTTGAACGACGCATGGACAAAGTGATGAGGCCTACGACAATGTTAATCTTACAAAAGGCGGAAGAATACACAACGTGCATACAAGTAGATCTTAAGCAGAGCTTTCAAAAGTGCTCATTTTACCGTGAACAGCCTTTAGCATTCCCCAGAGAAAGGCAATGCCCGTTTTGCTGATACCATCAGGACCTTGTATTGATTCTCATTGTGCGCCACTCTGAAACGGTGTCTGTAATAGTTTGGGTGTAAATCTACTTGATGCGAGTTGGGAGAAATAATAATTATAAAGATTTAATAGATTTTGGGCGCCATATTATTCGTGATGTGATCTTGGTCCTACCACACTGGAATCAGAAACTATCTGGTGATACTGTAAAACTCATGCAATATTAAAAACATTCCAATCTTCAGAGTAATTAATTTAAATCAAACATGTATAACCTTGATAGTTAATTTATTCATGAAAAGGGGGAAAAAAGAACTCAGACTTAAATATGTGAATAATTCAATAAGGCGCAAAACTAAATATGTGTGGGTGACAAAATCCCTTTACTCAAAAATGAAATTATACTGTATGATAATTAACATAAATGACATACCACCATTCAAGTAAGAATAGGGACAAATCAGAATGCAATATTAAAATAAAATAAAAGATTGAAAAATGCTGTGAAACTTTAGAGTTGCTATATATAAAAAATCAATAAATCATTTACTTGAGATTTGAGTTCAAAATATTAATCGTGTTCCACAGGAAGTAGCCTTCTCTGTATTTAGATTTCCAGGAAGTTTGGTAAGCTGTTACTTAAGTTCTTAAATTTCTTGGATCACATTCACTGATAATTAATTAAATGTTAAAAGTTAATTCATCGCTTAATTATCTAATACTTGATACTTCATCAAATAAAATTACTCTGGATTTATATTGAAAGTAAAAAAAAAAGTTTTTAACTCCTCATTTCATATTGCTCCGGCTATACTATCTCATATGCGAAAGTTCGGAACCACTTGTTAACATACTCCGGGAACTCACAGTGAAGTCGTTGAAAATCAAAATAGTAACTTTAGTAAAATAAGTTCAGGTTCCTTAAAGTTCAATACTTGAAAAACAGTTCATGTACTTAGGCTTTCCATACGTTAAATTGCCTCGGCGTCAACTGAGGTCCTCTGGCGCGATCTCGTTGTATGGCGCCGGCGTCGTAGTCTCTGCGTCTTTTTCGCCTCATCAATTTAACACTCAAAATAATTATTTACGACTTAGCCTACAGCCTCTTCTTAAATTGCTACAGCGACTACCAAAAACTTAATTTCTGGGAGAATATTTTCTAAAATAAATTTATGATGGCGTTGGAATTTCAAACGTAAAATTCCAACGAAAATTTAGATGCCTTACATGTTCAATGTCTTTTCCAGAAGCCCCTTCTTCCGGCTTCCGACCAACCAACGTCCAATCACGACTCGCTTCCGGCTTTGCCTTCACTAAATAAAATTAAGGCCTAAAATATTATGTATTTAAATCCCAAAACAAATCAATAATTTAGCTTTAAAAATTATGAAACAATTACTGAAAATAAAATCAAACATATTAATACAATAATAAAAATAGTGACATAACCATATGTAGAACTCAGAATAACGTGTGAAAATTATCACAGAGTAGTGTACTGGTGGTTCACATATATCGAAAAATTAAGGAAGTGAAATGCTACCATAAAATATAAAAAAAATATGTGAAAAGAATAATATTAACATACAAATAATATCTGAAATCAATTAAATATTAGTGTGCAAAACATATGTGTAGCTCAAATGCATAAAATAAATACAACTTTATGGTTTCGTGACCAGTCGATCTGCTTCAACCTGTACAGCAATGATCATGTTTTACCAATTCTGAAAAGTGTCAAACGTGAAAGAGTATAAACATGTTATTAACATAAGGGGTTAACTGCGTTGCGGAATGTTCTAAATCCGCCTTATTTCAATGGAATCACTTAACATGTTCCCATTAATCCAATATACGGAATGAAAACGTACTTCATACGACGTAAGAACAAAACTAAAAACATCGCGCTCATTAGGAATGCCAACATAGATAAAAATTGTTTTTTTTCACACTGCTGTATTTCAAAATATAGCAAAAATTTTGGCTTTGTTTTGGCGACGTATCACACAGTTATGGCCGAAAAGCTAACTTTATAAGCCTCTTTGAAGATCATTCTTTCTTAAACTTTACTTAAAATTAACATTACAATTGCAGCCAAATTTTTTTCTTGTTAGTTTCCCCGCCAAATTTCGGATTTTATACATTATACATTCGAAATTTTATGTCCTTAATTTCTTTCTAAACGTCACCTACATCCAAGATATATCAATAATTCGAACGGAAAATCTCTTGCACTAATAATATAATTAAATCTTTGATGTGTGTAGGATATGTACATATTATATATACATAGGTCATGGTAAAAGGACAAGCCTTTTTTTAAAAAAGCAAATGGCTGTAGATGCCACGATCCCAATGCGATGTTCACGGTTCTAATACATCATACAGAGCAAGTAAAATATGCGAGTGGCATTCTAAGCTGTAGAACAAGATCAATATTAATTGACCAATATAAACCGCCCTTGTAAAACCGACGGGAATAAGGAAGGAGACTGTTCAAATGAAATTAATTAAAAGTAACATTTTCGTACAACTTTCTTTGTCTCTTCATACAAACAGAGGAATCTAAATGTTGACAAATATCTCTCTAGTAATATATGAGTGTGTAATTCATACAAAAAATTATAATTGCGTAATTATAACAATTGAGAACATTTTTTATTGTGATTTGGATAATGGCGTACTATAAAAATATTTTGACATCATATAGATGTATTAAAGATACACTACTAATCCTAATATAAGATAGTTATATATTATAATTGGTATCCTCGATGGCCGTGATGGAGTGTTGCCGTCGAGGTTCCATCACCTTTAGTATTTTTTTTGCAAAAACATGTAATGTAAAAGTGAACACGCAGCTATGTCTCGAGGAAAAATCGGGTTTCAAAATAGATTTAATTATTTCAATAGCAAACTTCCGAATAGTCAGATGTTGTTGATACTTCGTTCGTTATTGTGTTTGAAAAGGACAGCGCTATCTACTAAGGGCCGGTTGCGCCAACATCGCCCCAGATCCGAGATCGAATGATCCTAGTTCCAAACTAGAAACCAGTTTGATCTTTGTTCCAGTGTAAAAGTGTTGCACCAACGAAATTTCATGGTTCTGGATCTCCGATTCATCGATCTTGGAGAGATCGATATTAAATTTGAGACAAATTTTTCTGTTGGTTCGTAAAATATGACGTCATGGAAGTAGGTGTATTTTTCATAATAGATAGAACTAGATGTGTGATATTTTATCTGTTTTAAGTGAATTATTGTTGTACGAATTTAACTGAATAGTATTCAAGTACGCATAATGTTGTTTTAATTTCCCAAGAAAACAATCGAATGTAGTTCTATCTGTTGGCGTATTTTTAAACTACATTTGTCGACGATGGCTGCTGATCTCGGATCGAGATTTCAAACCGCCGAAATTGGCAATTCGAAATGAACGTAATCTCGATCTCCAGTCCAGCTCTGAACTAGAATGGTGCAACAGTTTTCAGTGTCGATCTTAGATACGATCTCAGATCGAGTTTCGAACCACGATGGTACAACCGGGCCTTAGTGACGTTGTAACTGGCAGGTTGCTTGCCGGGAGAACGGAATGCGCTCTGGTAGTAACGCAACGTTAATGAAGCTTCGTTCCCGAGATCGTGCGACGCCAGGCGACCTCCGGTATTGAGGTCCACAGAGATACTTTTGCGCCACTCTAGTCAGATAACTAGCGGTTTACGCGCCTAATTGGCGTCGACGCGGTCGCCTACGTCAAGTCCGGGGCCTACGCAAAAAGTCACGAAAACTGGGATCAATTGACACACATCAATATTCATTATTTAAAAAAAAACTATGGCAATGCTGATCGTCGTAAAAAAAAAAATACACTGACAAAATAACATACATTTCGTGGCTGGCACAGTGTTCGGTTGGTATTAGCTCTGCGAAACTTTTTTGTGGTCAATACAGATATTTTTGTAGGTATCACAAAATAAGATGTTTATAGGCTGTTCATGGTAAAATGAGAACTTTCGAAAGCCCTAAGATCTACTTGTGTATACGTTGTGTATTCCTTCGCCTTATGTAAAATTAACATTGCTATGGGCCTCATCACTTTATTCTTGCGTCAGACGAATGAAAATATGAAGTTATTAAGTAAGTACATAATTCACAAATTTGCTCGTTTCTAGACTTCAGGCATTAAAAAATACAGAAAGTGAAAGAATTAATTTTAAGTTATCACAAATGGTTAACTAACACTTTTTATTCGACATTAAGATATGGAACTACTTTCCATTAATCGCTACCAAATTTACTGAGCTAATGTCATTTAGTGCGCCCATTAAAATATATGCATGCAAGGGCAGTGAAAAAAGTCTATATTCCTACCGGCATATATTGTAACGGGCACCTTGAGTGACATGTGCCCATATAAGTTGGTAACAGTGGATGGGAAAGTAGTTCCATATCTTAAAGTCGAATAAAAAGTGTCATGTAACTATTTCTGTCAACTTAAATTATTTATTTCGCTTTCTGTTTTTTTTTTTAATACATTGAAGTGTAAAAATGAGAAGGTTCGCAAAACATTTTATTTTGTAATAATTTAGCAGTTGCACTTGATTGAGGTACGAACAAAGTGACGAGGCCCATGACAATGTTAATTTTGCGTAAGGTGGAAGAATACCCAATGTGCAAACAAGTAGATCTTAACTAAGTAGGGATTTCAAAAGTGCTCATTTCACCGTGAACAACCTATAGAAAGTTTTAAGAAGCTGAAGAAGTGCCCACGATGTTGTAAAGATCTTCAGACCCCTCACAAAAGCAAGCCAGGCTCAATTTCTGGAAGGGTTAATCTCGATTTTTGCACATTGAAATCGTGGAGGAGTTTGCCGTTGTTGATGACTTTTCTCAGGGTACTCCCATTGTCCCTATCCTCAACACTCGTGCTCGGTCGCCAGGCTGTCTTACACACAGGCACTGATGTTCTCTGCTGTTACGGGGATTACTTCCCGTCATCTTCGATTGTTATTTCTTTTCACCACAAATTGTAAGTGCACATTAAGACCGCGATCGCAACAGCGACACAACTATCGTCCATTCACGGTTACTTACAACTTTTATGAAGCCCTGCTAATGTTCTACTTTCACGATATCTCTCCGCCTGATACAAAGCTAGATCGGGCATAGAAAATTGCACTCTGAGTAAAAAATTTCGCATATGAAATATTTCTCACTGAGCATTACCAAAACACTTTTTTCCACCTGTTTATTTAATTAATGTTAGTATAAATGAAATATCATAACGCACAGATAAAATGCAAGTAGAAGTTCAATTTAACAAAAATGAAGGTATCTTGTGTTAGCAGAAGTATAAAACGCTTGTTATACATGACATATTTAGGAAACAACTTTGTGCATCGTACTTGGGGTGAACTCTTACAAGTTTGATTTAAAAATTACGAAGAGACAGCGAATAGACTATACGCCACTTGAAACATGTCCAGCTCTGTGCACGGTTCCACTGGTTCCAAACTCCTCCCGACCGCAGTCACTGCTTGTGAAATTACAGCACAACGACTCTTTTTCTATGTTACGTTCCGAATGGGTGCTGTCCAGTAGTGATATACTTTGTACTATTACAGTCAAAGTAAAGATAGTTGTATTAAAATTAAAAATACCTAAAAGTTAATTAGTGCTGGAAGCGATCATAGACCATTACAAGAACGTGTGTTTGAGGTTAACATTTCCTTTTATTTACATTTAGTTGCTGGATGTACCCACCTGAACGTGTGTTACTTTGGTAAGCATTTATTCGCCATGTTTAAATATGACTGCAATAACTTTTAAATTATGGCAAATTGCGCAATATAAATAGTAAACTATAGTAAATATATTTATTTCGCGTAATTACTTGCCTACATTTAAAAAAAAAAGCAACATTTAATTCGCCACTGCAGTCGGCCGTCACTTATTCAATCAGTGAAATAGTTTCACGTCACTAATTCAATCAGTGAAATTTCTAGACCCAAACAATCAGTGATTTTCCACTGATTCTAAGTGGAGCCATTTTCATTGATTAGAGTAGTTGAATTTCACTGCGAATCAGTGGTTTCTCACTGATTCGAATTTATAGTTTTACTAATACTCTATAATACGTTTAAAGTAATTCCTCATAGTGATATGTATTTATAATCAGTAATTTACTTGTTGAGTCAGTCTATATCAATATTTATTAAAAGCTAGTTCGCTTTAAAATTATATTGGCTAAAGTTTGTTTACCAGTAGCAATTTTTCTTATTAAATTCAGCCAGAGAAGATGTTTAAAAATACTTAGTTTTTAGTAACTGTTAAAAAAATATAAATTGATATACTGATTGATATATATTGATAATAAAATACGCTGATGACTTTATAATTACCTTTGAGTTTGATCACTAACTGTCAAAAGCTAACTTATCTTTTCCGTTAACAATGTCCATTTGGAAAAAGAAAAATCCTATATTAGCAAATTATTACGTGACTTTGTTTATTAACTTCAAATAGCAATCTGGTTGTGATTCAAATCAAGAAGTAATTAATTTATAACGCATTTTTACGGAAACTATTCGATTTTATGAAGCCTTTTTATTAGTTTTCTTTTTTTTTGCAGTAGCCTATTACAGTTTGCATAACATATGTATCTGGGATATGTATAGCACACTTGCTTTGAACTGGGAGTTCTAACCAATTCGTCTTCGTATACTAACAGAATATTATAAAGTAACTTTCAGTATTCGGATATTTAACTCGCTGCAATTTTGTGGATTTAACTGTGGAGGAAAAAATAAAATAAAACCGAATAATGGAAAATGAAACACATAAATATGTATCTTCTTAAGAGTGATTGCACGACAGTGATATGGTCACACTAAACATTTTAAAATGTTTTATGTTGTATTGTAATTTCATATGTATATAGACTATTAACATAAAATCTGTATTCTTTCTCACACGTACAAAAACAAATATTTTTTCGAATAACTAGATTGTCCCGTATGTGTTTATACCCACACTAGTGTTAGTCGGTTGAATATTTTATAAATTGTATCTTTTTTAAGATTAAGGGTTACATAAATTTTATTTTTCATTTTTTGATAAGTTAATTTCCGTTGACAGTCTTTTTGGATTAGTATGGAAACATGCAAATCTTATTTAATTTTATTTTGCAATATGACATCATTAAATTTTTGGGATTATTATATTTTCGGGGAAATTCACTTTTTTTAAAGTGGCATACTATATTCGCGTTTCCGATGAAAATAGAGAACGCTACTTCAGCGTCTCATTTCCGCTGAGCATCTCATGTGCCTGGCTGTGTCGTCAGTGGCGCTCGTTCACTTCTCGGACTCAAACATGCAAAAACACTCCAGCCAGAAAAATACAAATACAAGTCTCAGTTGAAGAGTATAGTCTTTCGGCAAGCTCTTAATTAAAATTTAAGGAATTTGCTGCGAAATTTTAAACAAGTATGTTCTGGCGTTCTTACGGTTAACAGATACTACTAAAAATAAGTACTATTTTTTTTTATAAAATCTTGGAGATAAACATTAAATACATTTAATATAGGATATGTAGTTACATAAAACGTACAATTTCGCTTTATTGTAACGACACGGTACAAAGTGAATGAAATGAACTAGGTATTGTGGATGGCGTAGTGTTGAGGAGAAAACAGATAAGTGACAGCAAGGCGCTACAAATTCTAAAGATGTTGTAAACCACGGGCTAAAGGCTATTCACGTTAAAGCGAGCACTTTTTAAGGCCCTTAAAAATTTTACCTTGCAGCCAGTTTTTGTCTTTCCGCTACTTTTTAATATAAACGTTGCCATGCAAGTGATAAATACGGTATATACTATCAGCACTCTCAAAGGGTAGTGTCTGAGTCTCCAATGGACCATACTTATTAGTGACTATTGGCTGATGGGAGGGCCTTAAAAGTGTTCACTTGACCGTGAACAGCCTATACCCGATTGTCAGCAGCAGAACTTAATAACAAATTCATTTATACGAATAACAGTAGCGTAAGTTAAAAGTAATGAACACCGCGTTATAGTAAATCTTGGTAAGTAACAGTACTTTGCGTTTAAAAATTATAGGTTTTGGTCAACACATTAAAAACCCAGATTTAATAATATGACATGCTTATATGATTATCTTCGCAGCAAATTGGAAACTGCTGAACAATATCCATCTGCAATTAATTCCACTTTAAAAATTATAACCTTAATAACGCATTAAAAAGTAACACTTTTCATATGTGTTACCGATTTAATCCAAGTACTTCATTTCTTTGTAGGTTATTATTTACACGGCGAAGCGAATTATGTTTTTTAATTGTTGATTTTAAAAATATTCTATCAACAAAACCGTCTTCACTGAGTCTACACAAACAATAAACGAAAATTCGAAAATTAAATTAACATGAATTGCCGCAAATGCTATCCTAACAGGAATATTGATGTATTGCCATTTCGTTTCAACTTCATAGCCACATAAAACTGACGTAAATAAATATATTCTCAGATGCATGAACGTCGTTACTGGTGATGTATAACGGAATGGTTTGAATGTAAAGGGAATTTGTGGGGGGGGGGGGGGGGGACGTGGGCCTCCCAGTAATTTGCCTTTCTCTGTCTTCGTTGTACGGACTTCTTCTTACTCAGGTGGTAATTGCGCTATGTTGACTGCCAGTCGTAGTAAATTCAATGTTCATGTAATTACAGGAGAACATAAATAAAATTGTAGGTTTTCCTTTTAAATCATCTGGGACTCAATTGATATTAAAAAGTTGCTGCTAATTCTGTCTTCAGTTCCAAAAGCAATTATAAGAAGAAACCTTTTAAAACAAGTTTATTTAAATGTTATTTTTTAAAATTATTTACCATAAATATACAATTTTACTTAACATTTATTACTATATGAGTTTTAAAAAAATATTGTAATTTTATTTTATACGTGCGAAGCCCTTTGTCATTAATGTGATAATTCGTTTTCAATGATAATGTTTATGTGGCGGGGAAACAAACAGCTAGCTCGTTTGCCAGATGATTTATTTCCTGTGGCGAGACAGAGAGAGAGAGAGAGAGAGAGAGAGAGAGATAGCGGCAAGGCCAAGGCGCTTGTACCAGCACGAGATAGTCGACAGGGAAACAGGCCTGTGTCCGCGGCAATCACGTGTACGTATACAGTTCAAGGCCAACTAAACACTTTTCAAATAAACATTAAAGACTGTTCACGATAAAGTGAGCACTTTAGAAATGAACATAAGAAAAAAGTCATTGCCCCTGCATGAAAATATCTTAATGGGCGCACTGAACGGCATTACTCCAGTAAAGTTGGTAGCGATTAATGAAAAGTAGTTTCTTATCTTAACGTCGAATAAAAAGTGTTAGGTAACCATTTGTGATAACTTAAAATTAATTATTTACCATTCCGGATTTTTTTAATGCATCGAAGTCTAGAAATGAGCCAATTTGTGAATTATGTACTTATTTAATAATTTCATATTTTCATTCGTCTGACGCAAGAATAAAGTGATGAGTCTCATAGCAATGGTAATTTTACATAAGGCGGAGGAATACAAAACGCTTACACAAGTAGATATTAAGCAGGGCTTTCGAAAGTGCTCATTTTACCGCGAGCAGCCTATAAGGGATATAGTCAAACGTAAAAATTGGCTTCCTTAACTATTGTTAGACCATATGTTGCTAGCGGACTATGGGATGTAGACCTCTTGGAAATAATGTAACGGCGTGACATTTGTGGGAATGAAAGTTGTGTTAATTTTGATTTACAAAACAGTAGAGTAATGGTGTTTTAGTATTATCTTATAATTCCTAACATTTCTTACACGTAGGAAATAATAGATGGGGTCACTGCGGCGTTAATCGATTTCAGGCAGGCGGAAGCATATAGTAAAGATAAGATAGACTGATTTTAGTCTTCTCAGCGTGTTCCCAACGTTGGCTCACAATCTGCTAACAGAACTGACGGAAATACTTATTAAAATGCTGACCTTGAGGTATGTTTGTATGTATATATATTTTTTCGCCAGACTCATTCTTTTGTACACAGGTAAATTATTTACAGTAACAGAAAAAAAAATCATAATAGGATTAGATCTTGGTCACAGAAAGTTTACGTATATATAAAATCACGCATCTACTATGCAAACAGTGCGCCAGTCGTTAGTCGAATCCACGCGGAGTTTGTTAGCCCTAGTGGCAGAAAAGCGGTTGGATTTTGTTACTCCGAAGTTGGTGAGTGCACAGCTAAAATGCGCGCTCTACGCTCTAAGGGAACAGACAGTAGGCAGGTACAAGCTGATATGCCTGTCTCACGTGTATGTGTATCGCGTTGAACAGACCAACCGGAAAGGTGGAATAGCCAATCCGATTTTATTTCTATTTTCCACGCGAGCCACGCCGAATAGTGTAACACATTTTAAAATTTATGTCTTCGCGGGAAGAGAATACATCAACGATATTTCACACAGATCCACAGCCACATGTTCTAAACCAAATGTTTCGCGAATTACCAGTGTATATTGAAGTAATATGCAGCGATGTTTAGATGTATGTTTTTACAATGAAATACGAGAATACTAATGTTAATTTCTCGCACCACATTTATCAAACGTGGTTCACATTAATGCATATCACGCCGAACAGTAATAGCGGAAATTTGGAACAATCAGAAAGCGACTTCATTTTCCGCACGAGTCACGCCAAGAATCTTGAGTTCACGCTGAAATTATCGTTCGCGGATAGAGTAGACTTGGCCGATATTTCCCAGGGGCCCACAACTTCGCTTGATTTATATCAATAATTTAATAGAATGTCATCGAATGTTCATGTTAACAGTCTAGGGTTGTAAAAGGTATGCACGTACATTTGTATTTAAAATGAAATATGTGAATCCAAATATTTATTTTAGTCAATGAAGTCTAAGCGTATATAGTCTCAAAATGAACCTATATGTAATGTTAACAAATAAACATTTTTGGACGTATAAAACAAACATTATAGACACTATAATTTATTAATATTCATATGAATTTGAAATTACCAAAGTAGAGACAAACATCGTAGTGTCTTGTTTATTGTCCATCACTTATTTCAGGAAAATGGTCCTGAAAATAACTAACTAGCAATAGTGGTCGTAAACAGAGCTTCCGGTCACACACCAATATAGTAGGGCATAAAATATGCTTACAAGTGAACAACTATAGGTTCTGTACGCTCCGCTCTGTCAGGTGTGATAGGCGCTAATGTGAACCAGGTTTAAGAACTCATGGGCCCGATAATGTTTGTTTTTTCGAGGCACAGTGATACGGGCGACAATAGCACGCGTCGCCCAGCGCCCCATCGCCCATACGCGCAAAGTGCTGAACCTGCATGCAGTGCTTCCGTCGTCACACGTGCTGTGAACATAAGATGTGTAACAGCGAGACTTTATTACATGGGATGAAAGCTCGTGCGTGTAACTACGATTGTACAGTTTCACTTTTCCCCTAGCTCTTAAGGGCGATGGTCACCAAAACCAATTTTTTTTTTATTTGTAAGAAACACTGTTCAGCTTGCAGACAGTTGCTTATATGTACTCCTTCCTGGCAAGAAGGAATATTTATATCGCATATTTTGTTGCATTACGAAATGTCAAAATCAAAATTTTAGTGATTTTGGAACGTACAATTGAAATAAATACAGTCGTTTATAGAAAATGTAACAGCGGCGACTGAAAGATTATGTTTCAATTCATTTTACGATATGCATAGCAAAACTTGTTTGACAAAAATCATAGACTGCTACAAATAAAAAACATGTAAAAGTTTCCTTATTTGAAGTAGTTTCTTTTTAATTGCGAAAACATTTCATAGCGTGATTTTAAAGATTCCTTGATGTAACTCACGGCATCTTATTTCGACGTGAATTATCTCATTTCGTAAGTACTTTCTAAGAACATCAAAATTGCGATTATTTTACAGCCATTAGGCAAATATATGCCGGCCAAATATTTTCATGTGAGAAAATAGCACTCGTGTACCACGTGTTTCTGGAACATGGCGACAAACTTCAGCAGTAAATTACCTACTAAATGGGACGAAAATATAACTTATCAAATAAAGAGAATATTAAGAGATCTTTCTGCCCCCAAAATTTGAGTTTCAAAACGCGTTTAGTTGGAAATATCAGAAACCACTTGTAATTGAGCGAAACGTCGGTGGATGGTGCATACGTCGCGTGCCATCAGGTGATAGTCTGCAGTAATGTATTGCCTACCCGGTTGCAAACCAATACAGCAGGCACATGCGAGATATTGTTATTTCCCTCAGCGGAAGCAGAAGAGTGACACATCTGATTTGTAGCACGGAAACGTTACGTTTACAGACATGGGTTCCTATCTAAAAGATAGTCTACTCAGTCCCCTTTACAAGTCCTAGGAGTTTTTACGGGTAATTCCCGAACATTCTGTATAAACGAACACGTTCCTCACTGTTGACCATGCGATTCTGACAGCACCAAACTGAGAACACTGTACTGATGTTTGCACAAGACATCACACACGTACCTCTGGCTAAGAGTCAACAACTGGTTCCACCGCAGGTTTTCCGGAAACTGGCAATCGTGCCGGACGATGCGGATGGTCGGCAGGTTTTCTCGGGGATCTCCCGTTTCCTCCGCCCGTTTATTCCCACGCTGCAAACATTTGACAGTGTGACAGGGGCTTTGGGTACACGCAGTGCGATTAGTAGACTGCACTCCAGTTGAGAGCCTTGTGCTTAGCGACGATTGCGTACTTTATGCGCGTGCTAGTGTAGCCTTTATCGCACCCGTTCGTCTGGGCTTCAAACGCGGGATAAAAGCTCCTGGTAGGCGGGCGGGTGGCTCAAGAGCCGCTCCTCACTCACTCTTCACTCACTGAAACTGTCCTGTCTCTCCACAACCCCTTACCGCCCCACCTACAGGGCACCTCCCGTCAGTCTCGTACTGTACCTCATATTTACACTACACGCCCTTTCACACGATCAAATTTTTCTTCAAAAAACCTTCAATTTTTATCGAATTATAATCTTCTTAGAATGCTGTGATGACGTCATAATGGCAGCCATTTTCCCTTTAAATTTCTTGTATGTCTATTTTTCCTTCTATAATTTCGTTTCGAACATGTACATTTTCTTGAATCCAAAATTTACAATCGCCGATTACAGCTTTTCTGACAATACTGATGGAAGTAATATCATAATAATACAATTGTGTGCACACATTTGAAATAGCTACAAAATAACGATGCACATTTTGTAAAAAATAAAAGGTATAGTGATATTAAGGAAATTTGTTGTGGTTTAACTAATTATTTTTGAGTCGTGCATGAGTTGTAGATAGTTAAAAAAATTCACTGCGGGTATTTTTTCAAACAGGTTTCATTAAAAAGTATGCGAAAATTTTCATGTGGAATTTTGAGAACTTATTGACTGCAATTTATTGAAAGTTAAGTGAAGTAATTTTTGTTCAATGAATTTAATTCAGGTAATTGAATGTAATAAATATTTGATCGTGTGAAATGACCTTATGACTAGACGTGCTGGTAGAAGAGTCAGACAGGCAGGTATAGGATATTCACTGCAAATGAAGCACATTTGAAAGCCCTCACATTTAGAAATGTAGTCAATAAATATACTTTATTTTAGTCTTAAACTCTAGCATCCGAGTGCGGTGAATATACACATTGTGTTTATTACATACATGGCAATAACTATTTACGAAATGTGGTTAAATGAAATAAGCCGTTCACGGTAAAGTGAACACTTTTGAGGCCCTAGTTACTTTTTCCTTTCGGCCATTTTTTTTTTTTTTTTGCTTTAGCCACATTTCAAAATAAATATTGCATTATAGATAATAAACACAATGTGTATATTCCAACTCACTCGGAAGGTAACGTCTGAGGCTAAAATAAAATAAATTTATTAACAATAGTTCGAAATGAGAGGGCTTTGAAAAGTGGTCAGTTGACCCGTGTACTAAAGATGAGGTAGACCGATCTGGCTGGCTGCGCTCAACTATTCTCCGTGTTCCAGCATTGAACTGCTTTTCTGCCTACACGTCTAGGAAAAATGGGGTGGATTGGGTTTGAGGTTAGAACACTGTTTAGTAAACAAGTGCTTTTGAGATGTTTCTATACTTTGTCTAACCAATTCGTAATGCAGTTTGATTAAATCTCAACTGGTAAAAGTATTTTCTTAATATAACAGTGGTTGTCACTTAAACACTGTTGACCATGTGACTTTGGAGTAGGTCGATGTTGGGACCTGCGCAGAATACGAATAAGCGGTCTACCTTATCTTTAGCCTACGAGATGACTGCAGGAAGAGCGCATAGGCGGAGTGTAGTTGTGTGTGACTCACCGACGCGGCGGTCCAGGAGAGTAGTCCTGCCATGTGGCGACGCAAGCTGACTAGGTGCGTGTGTGACTGGACGGGCCGCCACGCACAGGCCATATAGCGGGGAAAAGGGCGCAATGAGCCCCCCTGGGGGGGGGGGGGACTCACCACGGCAGTACGAGCACTGACCTTCACCGTGCCGGCCGAGATGACGAACGGCAGCGCGCTGCGGCGGGCACACCAGGATAAAGTGTAAACAACGCGGTGACGTAGCGTCGCGAGGTGGGAGCCGCCATCACGCCCATTTAACATGTCGACACTGTGTGCTTGCACGAATGCTTTGCTCGTCAGGCGGGAAATGTCCAAATTCAATATCAATCTGCGGGATACTTTCCTGTTACGGCGCCCGTCTACCTACAGTTTTTTTCCGCCTTTGAAGCAGAGAGGCGAGGGAGCATTAAAGGCGACACTGCCACGCGCATCAAGTCCCCAGCGCCGCTAAGCGCAAGGCTCTGACCTGGCGTGCAGTGTTCTCGTCGTGCTGCGTGTACCTATGGGACTTTCAGTGGCGACCCTATTATTGTATTGGTGGAAAGTGTGTAGGAAGGTTCAATGCATGCTCCTTGACTAGTTTTGTATGGATCTGACACGTACATTTTGAGATACAGCGCTCTGAAGAAGCCGGTTTGAGCTATTTTGGCGTGCTCTGAAATGGTGTTTCTAATTAACGTAAGGTCTTGAAAACACTCAACTGCTCTCGTCTGAAATGTGTGTTCTGCTCGTAGGTCAGTACACTGGACGAACGTTTAATAGTTTCGTAGAAAAACGTGTATTTCGAACACTCAGCAACGCACTTCAAGCGCCAGGTAGACGGGCGCCTTAAGGCCACGATCCTTCATTTCTACAGCTTCTGCGAGAGTAAATGTTTTGTATCCAAACAGGAGCCGGTATTGGAAAATCCTCTTACAATTTTGTTACAAATTGTTTTTAGTATGTAGTCTAATTTTTTTCAACACGAAAAACTGAATAATTTTAAGAAATTATTAAATAAACAACATTTTCGTTAATTAAATAACTGGATGAAGTAAAAATTAGATTACGTAATAAAAACAATTTGTAACAAAAGTTTAATAGAATTTTACGCCGTTTGGGTACAAAACATTAATTCTCGCAAAAGCTGTAGAAATGAAGTATTGTGACCTTAAGGGGACTATGTAGCTGCGCGTCCAAGGTCAAGAAGCGTGGGAGCGATACGTGCGACAGTAACACGCACGCCTAGCGCCCCATCGCTCCTACGCGCAAGGCGCGCAGTGTTATCACCGTAACGCTGTACTGTGCAAATAAGATATGTAACAGTGGTGTTTTATTACACGCGACGAAAGAACACAGATTGAACTACGCTTCTACCGTATTCTTCTCTCGCCGCTTAAGAAAACTGCAGGGTTTAAAATATTCTATATTTAACCAATTTCACAAATTGTTTTCTCCATTAATAAAGTTTATATGATAAAAGTCAAAAGATAGGGACATAAACAATAGTTTTTTTTAATCCTTTCTGGAAAAAATTCGTATTTATGGAACTTTTATTTACCGAGATATGCGTTTACGCACAAACAACGATTTCACAGAAAACGTTTCCATACATAGTCCCCTTAATAAGGGGGCCGCGATGGCGGAGTGGTTAGTCTGCTCTTCCCGCACCAAGAAGAAAGCGGGCTCAATCCTCGGCGAATCTCCCCGGATTTTCACAAGTGGGAATCGTACCGGAAGATGCCACTGATCGGTGGGTTTTCTCGGCAATCTCCCGTTTCCCCCCACTTGCATTCCGGCGCTGCTCCATTCTCACATAGTACAATCCTCATCGGCTCTCAAGACCTGGTTTTTAAGAGCCGCGAAAATATCTCAGTTCAACTTAAAATACTTACTGCGCCATAAGAAAAATGGAAACCAGGTATGTTTAATTTTTTACTACGTGTACTGCGCTGACAATCAACTTAAATGAAACAGTACCTAAACACAGATTTAATTTTCTTCAAGAAATAATTATTCTCATACTTATTTAAATCTGTCTGTTGGGCTGCAATTTTGTGCCCTTGTCTAAAATTCATTCTGTGAAACCAGCACATAGCACCTTACATTTCCGAAATATGTTCGGTGCTAGTTTTAGATGATTCATCCGGCATATACTCTATATATAACATATTCATCGCATTTGTTAGAAAAAAAAAACATTAGTTTTCCTTGCAAATAAAATTAGACTTTTCAAATTCCTTTTGAGCAGTACATTTGAAGGGTGGGTCCATTTCTACTTGTAACTGTTACATTTGATAAATAAATCAATGATCCTATCCGGCAGGTAGTGTGGCTCAGCTATGAAGGCAACATTTTGACAGTCCGTGTATGGTAACATGCTAGAAACGAAACTAATAATTCTCCTTATACAGAATCTTATATCAGCTGGCGTGTGAACGAATGAAAGCGAACAATACGGCATGTTGGCTGTTCTGAAAACCCTGCCGACGCCCAACAGACACGGAAATATACACGGGAAGTAAAATTGTTCATGTACAAATTGTTAACATTGTTAATTTAACGTGGTCACAAAACAGATGTTGTTTGTGTAAGAAATTAAACTTCGTGTTAAAATATAAATGTGTAGATGGTTCATATGAAATTAAACTTAAATGGTAAATATTTATTTAGCGTCTTTTTTTTTTCTTCCCTACCTCCAAATCCTAGTGCTCACTTCGCCTTGTAAATACTGTTACAAGCCGCCAAAGTGCGTATTCAAGCTCGAGAGAGAGAGAGAGAGAGAGAGAGAGAGAGAGAGAGAGAGAGAGAGAAATAGATGTTTTAATAAAAATAAAAGAACAAAATTTAATTTTTAAAAATTAATTTATATGCTGTAAAAATAAACACAGCTATTATGCTGTATGACCTCAGAACAAAATATATTTACATATTAACTATGTTATATAGTTAGTTCGGACCTAGTAAAACTCAGTAACAGAAGAAGAATAGAATGAAAGTGTTTACAAATGTGCAAGGAAATCATATTTCTCCAAACATGGAGTATTAGTAATTCAAGTGAAATAGATATTATTATTGCTACCAGAGCAGAAATCTCTGTCATTTGAAGAACAGGAAACATGCATGAATTCAATTAATAAACCTATTTGATAAGAATACCTTAATAACCCTAACATATACCAAAGATCAACGCATAGTAATTTCAGTAACTATTTAATTAGGGAAGAACATGAAAGCAGAACATAAACGAATTCAACAACCCTATAAATGAATATTACAAAAGAACAATAAATTGAACACTGCTGTCAGTCGTATCAATAACTGTAAGGAATTTTCTAAATCAATTAAACCTAACTTGAAAATGTATCCTCGGATGTTGGCACCAGGTAGCACAATTACGTGAAGTTAAAGTTCTGTAGCTAATCATCTTTTATTACGGATTTCTTGAACATGTCTGCTACTATTAAATAATGAAGACGGGTAGTTCAAGTTAGAACATCAGTTCTAGTTATCAGTGGGACCTTTGGCCACTCATATGTCCGAACGTAAAAATTTTTGTAGGTTATCGAAATTCTATATCAATTATGATTTAGCATACTTTCATAAAATTGCTTCAGTTGATTATTATTTAATCAATCGTGGCTCAGGGTTATAATTCTTCTGAATCCCAAACAGTGACTGATGTGTTATATGATTTGATCATATCCTTCATTATAATTATACCGAAAAACCTTACTTGGATGTAAGAGTAGTTGAATTGTGCGGCTAGTTTCCGAAATATATAATTCAGAAGCGGAATCTTATTCCTGTGTCGAAAAGAGTGGCAGTCGTCCAGGGTGTTGTGGTACGACTGTATATCCATCCAGGTAGTCCTACGAAGACGATTTTCCTCCTCAGTTCTCCAGAAACGAACCCCTCTATAATATTACAAACAAAAACCTATCTTTTGTATTTTTAACAAACTTTCGTTATACTCGTTGTCAGCTTGGAAATTCTTGCCGTTCATGCTCTGATAATTCTGTTTTCATTGCACCAACTTCTTTCGAAAACCTCAAACAATTATTATGTTCATTAAAAAATATATATGACGATCATTATTATGGGTCTTTTCTAAAATACGACAACTTAACTTTTCTTGTATTAAAATGTTCATTTAATCCACACTGGAAAGCATATCCTTACTACTATATAAATGCGAAAGTGTGTTTGTTTGTATGTTTGTTTGTTTGTCCTTCTTTCACGTCAAAATGGAGCAACGGATCGACGTGATTTTTTGCACAGATATAGTTGGAGAGCCGGAGAGTGACATAGGCTACTTTTTATCCCAGGAAAATATTTCAGACGGTTCCAAAAAATGATGATTAGGGATGTACACAGGTACTGGATTAAACGTTTCTTAGGATTACTGCATAAAAAAGTATTGTTAAGAATTTCTCCTTTCTATGGTGTCTATGGGTTACCTTACATTCCTTCCCAAGAGCCGAAGTAGCTCAGCGGGTAGAGAACCTAATAGTGGGGCCGCAGTAGCTCAGGGGTTAGAGAACGCAATAGTGGGCCGCAGTAGCTCAGTGGGTAGAGAACCCTTTAGTGGGAAGGTCACAGTAGCTCAGTGGGAAGAGAACCCAATAGTGGGGCCGCAGTAGCTGAGTGGGTAGAGAACTCGATAGTGGGACCATAGTAACTCAATGGGTAGAGAACCCGATAGTGGGGCAGCACTAGTTCAGTGGGTAGAGCACCCGATAGTGGGGTCGCAGTAGCTCAGTGGGTAGAGAACCCGATAGAGGGGCCGCAGTAGCCCAATGGGTAGAGCACCCAATAGTGGGGCTGCGCGCGTAGCAGCGGGTAAAAGCTAGTTCATTTTATAAAAATTGTTAAGTGCCACGTATAAATATTGTCATAGATTATTATATTATTTAACAAACATGCAAAATAGTATAAGACTGTATATATGGTTACAATAGTTTCTGGAGTGGCTCAAAATATATACATAATCAAGTAAATATCAATTTTGAGACAATTAAAACATTCACAAAACGTAGACAGTACAATAAAAGTAAACAACGTGACCATCTGTAGCTCACTTTACTACACTAAATATTATTTACAATATCAAAATATCTACTGCGGCCGGCAGACATCTGTGCATGTCTGTGCGCGGGGGAAGAGGGTTAAACGAAGTAAAGGGGGAAGAGTTGCGCGCGCATGTCTTGCCGTGCTATTGGCTATTCCAAAAACATCAGTTACGGTGGGCTCAGTTATATGTAAGGCAATAGAGGACGAAGGACGTTTGCAAAGATACGGAAAAGTTATATTCAGTGTTACAAATTTGCACTCGCCCACGATATTCATACACGACCACATACAAATATTAACCAACTGATATACTACTTAGTATGTAACACTCTGTGCAATTTCACGTCAATTCATCTATGGGTATATTTTAACAAAGTATAACTAAACAGTAATTTTATGCCAGTGCTTGTCTTTTGAAACTATAGAAACATTTTATAGCTTTATTTGCTCAAAGTCGCGAAAATGAGTGTTTTTTTTTATCATAGTGAACTGCCCCGCAGTATGAAGCAAGCCTACAAACAGTTTTTACAAAAAAAAAAAATATATATATATATATATAACAATGCCGCCGCTATGACACATTACACTATGTCCATCTACTTCACAAATTCCACCCAATTAATTTATGAGTAATCACGCGTCGTCTTTAACGGTAGTTTATGTGAAATTGTAGTCTGCCGTCTGCACACGCGTAGGTGTTCAAAGTATAAAGCCGACGAAAATGATAGTAAATCATTGAGAGTTTATACGTAAAGGCTTTAATTGTCATGTCGAATAATGTATTATTTCTAGAATTCCTAATCACGTGCAAAATTAATGCCACCTGTAAAGTTGTTCTCCTAAATAATGCTTACTTCGGCAGCACGGAGTAATCACTGCAAAAATATTTTTGTATCCTTTATGATAAAATAATTATTTGTGCCTACTCAACAGTCTGTAATAAACTTTTGTATGCGATTTATTCCAGAAAATGTTATTCCAAACGCAACGTTCATTAAGAGAAAATTATTTCTCGATCATGAAACAAAGAATGTGCAAATATGTAATCCTATTTGAAAACCATTGAAAGCAAAATCATTAGAGTTTAGAGTTATTTGCTTGCCAAATTACTAGACAAATAAATTCGTAACTAACACTTAAATTTGTTTGTGGGTGTTGAAGTTAAATTCACACGTATTTGCTCAAGAAATTGCAGGTTCAATTTCAAATTGTAGCTTATTTTTTAATATACCTAATATAAAATATTATCTTCGTATTACAGTTGTGGTATAGATAAATTTATTTTCGAAAGCATATTATTTATAATATTACATTCGCTATTTACCACTGTGTTTGAAATACAAGAGTAACATAAATATTAAGAATTAATATCTTGCAAGTCCACTCAGTAGGTTAATGCAATATACTTATTACAAGAATAAGCAAGTATTCATTTGATTACTAGTATCCAGGGTTTTACTTGTAAAAGTATAAGAAGAAATACAAATATATTTTTGTATTTACAGCACACATTTTTTTTAAATTCCATGACAACTCTGTTCTCGGAGTTTTCCTACTAGAAGTGACTTTTCCTATGAAAGGGTGACCCATACGGACGAGCATATATCACCCCTTGCTTTACCCGGGATACGAAACGAGAACCACTCACGCTCAACTCTCAACCTACTGCACCACACAGGGCAGCCAATATGTCAACCAGAAGACTGCTAGTGGTAATAAGAACTTATTTAAATTTAAAAACGCTGCTTATTTAATTGGAGATAATTTTTAGTTACAATCTAAGTCATATATTAATTAATTGTTCCACATTGTATGTTTTGCTGCCATGTTGGTCGGGATTCGCTTGTCTATATTTCCGCTAAATTATAGTTATTGCGGGAAAAGATTTGGACGTTGTTTAGAACATGTATAGTTTAACTTTAAATTTATACATCACTCTTTTCTTTGGGAAATAATAATAAAAAAAATATATTATAATGTTTAAATTCATTTTGTGTTATTGTATAACATTGGTAATTCTATATATTCTTGCGTCATTTAATGTAACATTATTATACTGACAGATTTTTAAATTTATTACTCTTTATTACAATTTTTTTGCAACCCTAAAATTAAAGGTTGTATTGCGATTGATTTCGACAAGAGAGTAATACGAGACACAATTCAAGAATTATTTACCATCAAAATGATCGTGTCAACAACGACGAATATGCTAGGAAATTACATTCGGCATTGGCTAGATATATGACAGTTCTGTACGACTTTGCGTGTTATTATTTAAATTTTTTAGGAGTAAAACTGATGTGCTGTAAAATCTGTTTCAGATGGCTTAACATTATACTGCCTCAAACCCCTCAAAGTTTGCAAACTTTGTGAACAAATACTGTCTCGAGTAATGCATTCCCGTCGAGCTATTTCTTACGCTGCTCCGAAAATCTTCACATCAAATATTTATACCTCCTTCCCGCACATTTTAAAGGCGAAAGAGTTCGTAATACATTTATTTTGTCTTCATGTGATGAAATTGTGGGAAAGAACAAGTAATCTGCTGATACATCAAACCGCAGAAAATATCCCATCGGCACCGTTGTTGCTTTTATCTAATATGTTTTAATTCGATACGGTTGAATATTTTAATAGAAAAATTGCACGTAATAACAGAAAAGCAATTGACTTGTGTCGTTCATCACACACAGATGGTAGGGAAATCATCCAGCACACACTGTCAGAAGAGCGCTGTTACGTGTTTACGCCAGTAAAAGTCTCCGGGTACTTAGCGGGGTCCGCCGACTTACGACGAGCGATGAGCTATCGTTGGGTTGCGGGCTGGTAGGATTGTGCGAGGCGCTCGTCTACCTGGTGCTCGAAGTGCGTTGCAGAGTCTTCGAAATACACGTTTTTCTACGAAAGTATTAAACGTGCGTCCAGTGAACTAACCTACGAAAAGTACACACTTTTCAGACGAGGGCTGTTGAGTATTTTCAAGACCTCACGTCAATTAGAAGCACCATTCCAGAGCACGCCAAAATGGCTTAAAATAAAAAAATAAATAAATAAATAAAAGCCTTTTCAAAGCGCTGTATCTCAAAATGTACGTGTCAGATCCATACAAAACTAGTTAAGGGGCATTCACTGAACCTCCCTACACACTTTCCACCAATAAAATAATAGGGTAGCCGCTGAAAGTCCCATAGGTACACCCAGCACGACGAGAACACTGCACACGAGGTCAGAGCCTTGCTCTTAGCGGTGATGGGAGACTTGATGCGCGTGGCAGTGTCGCCTTTAATGCTCCCTCGCCTCTCGGCTTCAAACGTGGAAAGAAACCTCTAGGTAGACACGGGAGTCTTAAACGTAGGTTACGTGTTTTAGTGTTTTGATACGAGTTGCTGTTTTTAACCAACGTTTAATTTTTATAGGGAAAGTCACTATGTCGGTAAACTGATTTTTCGCGTTTTAAATTTATATTTGAACGCGTGGTTGCGTGCAATTAGGTGTTTAGTGTAATTGCGCCACGTGTGTGTTAATTATGATTTTTTTTTAAATTAGTTTTTCGAGGCAAAAGTGGTATATAGGGCGGTACAGAGATTCTTTGCGTAGTTGTGTTTCATTCATTACGTGTGGTTCGTGTTTGTGTCGTGTAATTGTGGTCACGACGTTTTTGCGTGTGCACTCTAAATCTGAATCAGTGAAAATTTCACTGTTTCAATCACTCAAACGTATCGGACTTATACATCAGTCACTTCAGTAATTCAACTGATGAACCAGTTGGAAAAATGCCATAATTCCTTCACTGATTGTTTCAGTGACATTTCCCACTGATTCATCAGTCATTTTCTCCCACTGTTTTCTCAGTGGTTTATTTTTCACTGATGGATCAGTGAAACATCTGAGCTACTCCCTCTCCGTCTCTAATTATTTGTGACGAATGAAACTGCGTGGAAAAATGGCCGTCGAATATCGTTTAAAAATTGCTGTTGAATAACGTGTAGTAACAACGAATAAACGAATAAAAGTAATAGAAATTACTTTCTGAAATGGGTTTCGTCTTTCAAAACGCCATTTTACGAGTGAATATGAACACAGAGCCTTTCATTCCGTTTATTCGTCATTCATTTCGATTCCATGTAATCATCACAGCGCTCTGTTTGTAGGTTTAAAATGCATTTAATGTGAGAAGATTGATTTTAACAATCCTAACGGCACCAATCAAATCAAATACGAAAAGTATGAGCAGACAATTTTTAACTACACAATTTGGCAGAGGAACTATAAGACATATGTCTTATAGTTCCTTTTATTTTCCTTTTATAATTCCAGGTTGGCGTGTTAGCTCATATGTCAGAGCAACGGCCTTGGGTAGAGATTGGGCTGGTTCGATCCCGGTCACTTGCAGAACTTTATCTACTAATTTAAATTACGGTAATTTGGGCAATATAAATAGGAAACTATTGTAAATATTTTTATTTCACGTAATTATTTGGCTACATTCTATAAAATCAATATTTGATTCGCCATTGCAGTCGGCCGTCATCTATTCAATCAGTGAAATTGTTTCACATCACTAATCCAATCAGTGAAATATTTTCCCCGAAACAATCAGTGGTTCTCCACTGATTCTAAGTGGAGCCATTTTCACTTATTAGAGTAGTTGAATTTCATTGCGAATCACTTGTTTCCCACTGATTCGAATTTATAGTGTGTTTCGATTTTACTATAGAGTTGTTACGTGTATATTCTTCCGCGGGACAGTAGACTAACTATTTACATGTTTAATTAATATTTTGAAATTATGCTCGGTAGTTCAAATGTTGTGTGTGATTATCGTAATTGTGGGCAGCGCTGTACAATGCCTTTGTGCTTGGTTAATATTTAATTACATTTTTACTTCGTTGCGTGTGAAGTGTGGTCCATTCGTTACGTCTCGTTGAGTGTGCGTCATAGGAGTTTGATGTAATTGTTTCTGTTGTTTGTCATAAATTATATTACTAGGAAACAGTGAAGGATAGTAAACTGTATTAATATTTTGAACGCGTGGTTCGTCCTTGTAACATTGAATCATTGCGTGGGCGTCGTAATTCAGGGCAAGTCGTTTTAATTGAGTCGTAATAAATTATGTCATATTTGTAGCGTGTTTTTCATTTATTCATTTGCTACTTAGTTTCTCTCATGTGCGTAAACATTTAATGACGTGTGTTTGGCAATGTTTTCATATCGCGGGATAAATTCAGTCCTATACTTTGTTATTTTAAAACACTGATTTATTACAATTGTTGAATTACACGTTTCCGACCTCCGTAACTCACAGTTTCGCATATCTATACCTCAGTATCCATTCAGACAGCGAGCTGGATAGACGTGTGTCCGTCTCTGCCACCTCTTCCTTCCCCCTCTGCCAGATTCCCACCTCAGTCCTTCACAGATATCCCAAGTCAACGGACGTGTAGTCGCTCCCGACACCCTCTACCCCTTCCTTTCAGTCACAAACCTCAGTCGCCTGCCAGACGACCAAAGGTCAACACATATGATGCTGCTCCTACAACAAATTAAATCTTATGCCACTCTTGCCCCAAAATTAAACCTATGTCACTCTTCCACCGAACTCAACACACACATATGTGTATATATATATATATATATATATATATATATATATATATATATATATATATATATACCAATGCCCACACATCTCACAGCTTATCCACCTGCTAGACGTCTAAGGGTGAAGACCTATGCTGTTCTCCAAAAATAAATCCTATGACACAAATTAATCATACCATTAGAATAAGAAAATAATCAAAAGTTTCCAAAATTAAAAAAAAAATAGATTAAGCCTTATTCCAATACATCAGATTTCCAACAAATTTTAATCCATGTCTTAATCCGATCAATTTATCCGATAATCGATCAATTAATCCCAGGTGGACCAGAAACTGCACTGTAAAGAGTGATGTTGGTTGGTTTTGGACTATAAATTCGGAATAAATAGCCATAAAGGAGGCCGAAGAGCCTAGCGCTTTTTTGTTGTTATACGATTTCATGTTTGGGGTTACCGTAAGATTGTCCAGGTCATCGTTCCTCACTTAGTGAGCTGAATGTCTTCCGTGCACTCTACTTATGCAAATAAATTCTTTCACATTTCACAGCTTTAATTTTTCTTGTTTCCTGTTGAACATTTTTTATTAGGATTACACTATGTCCTAAACCAAAGTAGAATCATCGTCCTATCAATGTCACATTTTCCCATAAGGAAACCCATCAGTAGATGGTATGGCCAAATTGTGCCTGTATGACAGTGTCACACCTTAGAGGCACACTAATGATCAGTCGATGCACCTTTGCTTGTTCGATGTTCTCATATCCGTCGATCAGAGCACCAGGAAGTTCTTTAAGTGTCTGGTCCCTGGTGAGAAAAAAAAAAGGGTGACGTAAGACTCGCTGGTCCAGCTTGTCCTTAAGTGCCCAATGGCTGCTGTAGGCAGTCTTGCGTTGCCTTGTTGCATCTCAAACTGGGGCCCCATCCCCGTCGCAAGGGTTTTACACTTGTGTTCATAAGCGTAATTAATATCTCATCTATAAATTACAATGTTTCATTAATGAATAATGTGAATAAAAATAGCGAGAATATAGGTATGTTGGTAACCCCTAGGGAAAACAGTTCTGATACAAAATATCAACTGAGTGCGCACGAATGTGGTGCGTTGTCCCTCTAGTGTAATTCTCCAGACTTGTTAAACTTAGTTTGAACGAGGCGAAGGAATATCTTGGAAGTAGAACATTAGTAGGGCTTCATAAAAGGCTTAAGTAACCAGTGAAGCCGCATACGTCAACTCGGAGTGTGATGATGCCGTCTTTAAGGCGGTGCTATCTTTGCCAACTTGAATTCTTAATACATACAGAACTACTTTACGAAAGGGACCGCGGTGGTGTAGTGGTTATACTACCCGCCTCTCAAGAAACGAACCGGGTTGGATTCCCGGCGTGATCATTTCCGGATTTTCGTATGCAGGAGTCGTTGATCGGCGGGGTTTCTTGGTGATCTCCTGTTTTCCCCGCCCTTGCATTCCGGCGCTGCTCCTCACCTCGTTTCACCTACATCGGCTCTCAAGGCCTCGATGTTAAGAGCCACCCAAAAATCTCCACTCCACTCGAGGCCTCGAACGCGCAAATAGCTGCGGATGTTGTGCACTTCCCACCATATTTTAAGGGAGGTTACATGCATTAGGGTGCACAGTTAGTTGATATCCTGGTATTAATAACTGCTTGCATTCTAAAAAGTGTAAATTAACATTATCATATTTTGTCCACAAAACCCACACACAAGTGTGTGTGTATGTGTATATGTATATATTTATATATATGTACACACACGCGCGTGTGTGTGAGGGTGCGTGTGGTTTTAGCCAAGTCCGAAACCTCTCAATTAACTAATTTAATAATGGTAACCAAAAATTTTGGATTGTAAAATTTGAATGTTTGAAAAACTCTGGTTCTCCTCATTCATTCTGAATTAACAAAACAAAACATTGATTAATATGTTATATATTAAGAAGTATTAATTCTTAATATGTAAAATTGCTTACGGGAGTGTAAGGAACTATTTTTCCAGGTGAGAACGCCAATTCACGATCTCGAGAAAAACAAATCTAGTAGAAAAACTGCAAGCAAATCATATATATGGGTTCCGCGCAAACAAGTGGCCAAAATTAACGTAGAAAGAAAATGAAACGTTGTTTAGCCCGGCAAAAAGAAGCCGATACTATGCGAATTGAACTCAGGTAAGCTGTTGTTAGTTTTGCTGATAGTTTTCCGCAAGATAGAAACAATGAATTAAACGTGTATCTAGAAGAAGCACATTTTGTTTTTATTGAGGAGCATTGCTTTCGTGATCTGTCGCAACTTACCTAGAAGAAAAAAACGTAGTAAAAATTGACTAGTGCACCTAGGAAATACAGTGGAACAGAGTAAAAGATCTTGGTAATAGAATAAATTTTGTAAATTGCTGGCATTTAACACGTTCTGCTTTAAAATTCCACGAGTGATAATTGAAAAATTATTGTAAACATAACTAAACATTTGTCAGTCGTGTATCACAATGCCCTCAATTAACGGTATAGTTTAGTGCGCGGATACCAAAAAATTTAAACAAGAGAAGTTAGGAACATGACAAAATTCATTCTTATGAGATTGCCACAACCGCATCGTTTTTACTGTATTAAAATAAAATTGCGAATTTTCGCAAGGAAAGGCGTAGAATTATTAGGAGCTCAATAAGTTCCTTAATAAATGTAAAATAAGTTTTGTCTGACTATAGAAACGTGTCTCAACACACAAGGTTTTCTGCAAAACGAGCATTAACAAGATATTATATTAAGACTGTATTTCTTACTATAACGTAAAATAAAATTGGCTAAAGAAAAAGAAAAACTAAGGTTTTATATGCGTTGAATGTTGGCGTGATTTCTTCGTATATAATGCCCTTAGGCAAGGAACACAGCAAAATCTACAGTAACAACGAACTCACGTTGTTACTGTAGTGTTACTGTACTGTGTTAACCTTGTTACACTTCGGTATGTTCAAAGACACTTGTAGTGAAAGTCATGAACTAACGTTTGCGATGAAGTGAAAATAAATAGAGATTGTGTGTTACGCAAAATATACAAGATAGCAAAATTGTACAGATGAAACTGAATTTAAACTGATTGAATACGTCGATTTCAATTAGAGCAATGAAAACATGTATAAAATAAATAAATAAATTTAAGTATGCTACTGCAATTCATATACAATGTCACGAAAGAAGGACGGATACAATTAAAAGCGAAGTGCGAAGAGTTGCGAAACATCCAGTAAAGAAGTAACAGTTTCAATTACAAATACTCTCGATAAAGACGCTAAAGTATATAAGTCTAAATAATTAATACAAACATGAAAAAAATATTACAAAATAATTAAAACGGTTTCGGGGTGCTAAGAGACAAGGTAATTAATCGAGACGGATTATGGAAACAGTCTTGAGAGAGAACAGAAATCCTTTGCTTGTTAAGAAGCACATTAACGATTGGAAACAAAACCAGCAAATGATAACACAAAGTCCTGTGCGTTATAAACCTGGATACTTGATTTATTTAAGCTGCACAGCATGGATTTTTTTAGTTTATTAGCAAAGTACCTAAACTTTATACGCAATAAATTTTAAAAATTATAAAGTGAGTAGAGAGAGGTTACGAAAATACCGAAATGTCTAATAAGAGCTATAAATACCACAGCTGATACATACTAGTAATATTATCACTAACGTTAACCAAGTTATAATATTATATTATATATGTTATAGATATAATATTATTATATTAATGTCGAAGTATACGAAAAAAATAGATCACATAAATTATTCCGTAAATATTAAATACTCTACTAAAAAAATGTATTTCATATTTCAAAGATACGTTTAGTTTTTGCCCTTGTAGTACTGACACTGTAAATAAATTTCAAACAAATACATAAATGGTCATTCGTGCTATAATTAGACTATTTCATAACTTCCATTATAATAATATAGTATTAATTATGGCATGAAACTGATAAATTGATGTCTCTTCCTTTTTCATATTATTTTCTGAAAATATATGCTAGCATTTATGCTAGGAAAAGTTTACTTATCTATACACAATTATGGATGATGCCACAATGTCTAGCTGCATTTGAAAATTCATCGTGTTTTTATAATTTTTATACTGTTACACTTTCGATAAATTGGAAAACCCTTCCAAAATCATATCTCTGTATATCAAGTCTTAACATAAACATTTTCGTATACAATGCAAAAGTTTAGTATGCGTAATAGCAATGAAAACGAAGCAAAAGATTGCAAGGAGAAAATAGCCAATGGCCTATCTTTAAGCAACTAACATGAGGCATATTTATGTGTGGTTATGAGAAACTACTTTTGAAAAATGCTATAGGAAATCCGTCACGTACCTGCTCGTAGTCACAGGCGCCCTGTAACGATGAATTGAACTCCATCGATGAAACTTGCCAATAACGATAGATTAATTTCAACAACGAGAAACAGTACAACCTAAATGTTAGGTACTCGTGAAACAGAGCACCAGCTGCCTTTATTATCAAAGTAGTGATGAAGTCGGTATTAACACGCTACCAAAATACGTACCAATAAATACGCTGTCATGATAATTCCTTCCTAGGTCTTATGATGTTGCATCCGTGACCATTTTAGGCTCTGTGACCACGTCAAGCGCTTTGAAAACTTTGTTAACTGCAGCCATAGTCGGACAGACTTGTCGCTCGAACCATAAGTAGGTGCTACTTGGACGGTACTCTACACGTTTCACTGGAGCCTCGCTGATCAAGTATACTACTCGAGTGAAAAACTCGTTACTCAAGCTCCGCGAGCACACCTGGGTCCCACGAGTGTCATGCGCGCCTGTAACACAACTCCGCGAATGTACAAGCCGCGGGAGACATGCCCAATTTCCTCCTTTCACCGGGTCCAACCGGCGAGCATTTTCCTCGGCTCGCGAACCAGACAACCTCTTTGGTCCAGCTACCCCCACCTCGCACCTTGAGTGCCCACTCGCGACTGCTTTGGATATCGTGCATCACCAAGCATTCGTCGATTTACTCGCCGACCAATAGGACTGCGCACCTTCCACCCGTGCCCACAACCCCGGCACTCGCCCACACGCACAAAATCCGACATTAGCTATTAAAGACATGAGGATATCCAGTTTGCCACAGCTCATGCTCTATAACTCCGGAAACAATTAAATATTCGTGTAAGCACTGAGCGTTTCAACATTTCCGTTGTTGTTATGGTCCTTCAGTGGGCGTGGCCTACTTTTTTTTTTATGCGTATGCTCTTGGCTATCAGAGCAGCAGCGGCCTCCCGACCATACCTGCTGGAGTTCGGTGGACGGAGCGTCAGTGGTACAGCTTTCACTTTCGTTATAGCAGTTACAAAACCGTCTCGCTCGTGCCGACAATTCAGCAGGCATTGGAAATGTTTGTCTGGACAATTCTCCGTAACAAAGAGCGAGGATTCTTTCTGTCAGAAAACTATTCTAATTGCCGATTAAAAGTTGTTGCCCTCAAAATAATTTTATTTGCAAACAATTATTATTACATAATTATAATATATATATAATTTTATCATAAATTTTGAGTCCTTATTTAAAAAAAAATATATATATATACATCACACAACGTAGGTAAATAAACGAGGTGCAGGAATAGTGAGTGCACCCAGCGAAATAGGTTCGGTGTGAACCTGAGATAGTTTTAAGAATAAGTAATTGTAGCAGGCAAATTACAGCACGTGAATAGTTTGTAGAAGTAAATATCAAAAATAATGCAAAAGAAATTGTGAAAAGAAAAGTTGTGTATCGAGATATGCTGGTTTAATTCCAACATTTTTTGTGGCAATCAAGTTCCAGATTTAAATGTTGGCCTGTTCTATACAGAAGGCCATTTTCTTGTACATTCAGATGTCGCTCTAAACTTTACACTACAGAATGTACTGTTCAGTGCTTAAGAGGAACCTGAGAGAAGTAGTACATCGTGTCCATCAAAAACAGGTCAAAAATGATCGAGAAGCAAGCATTATATATATATATATATATATATATATATATATATATATATATATATATATATATATATATATATATATATATATATATATATATATATATATATATATATTCATTTATTTATATGGCCTACTGTATATATCCTGCGCAAAAACGATTTATCATCTGTTGGTGGCTAGATGCTAGCCTTTTTACATCAGTATTTTTAACTGATTTAAAGGTTTTTTTCATAATATTTCCTTCCGTTATTTCCCAATTTTTGTATAAATCGACGTAGGAAACATAAAAAGGAGCGCTTCGTTTTTGCAAGATGACAGTACACCGCTACTTGTAATCAGTGACTTCTAACCTTACCAAGCTAGTCAGTTGTGTCAGTGACATAGTTCCAGATTACATAAAAAACACTTTTATTCTTTTTATTTTGATAGCATGTAAATTGAGTGTCATGCACGTATAGTCATTTGTAGTTCTTTTTTTCGAGTAAAAGTCCATATCTTTTTTTTTTTTTTTTGTAATTGCATGCAGCTAATGCCTAGGATGTCTTTTAAAATGTTTATTTTCATAAGTCTGTTCCAGTCGTGAATGGACTATACATTTATCTTCTAGCATGAGTGTAATAAACTTTTCCACAGTGCAAGACGCAGAACATAAAAAACGTGAAGTTTTATCTGTTTCAGCCAATTTGAAGAATGTCTTTCTTAATTCCATCAAAAAATTAGATTTTCAATTTCACTATTCACAACAAAAATCCCAATAATTATAAACCATCAAAGTATCATCTTTTTCATTTAAAAGCTGCAATAAACATCACTTGTGATAGTTTCTGTAAATCTAACTGACACACTGACACGTAGTACGCCTTGAGATCCTTTTCGTTTAATTTCGTTAATTTCCCATACAAATAGTCCTTGCGTCACCTCGTGTACGCCACTGCTAGACAGGTTGTTTACATACTTTGAAATGTGACATTTTGCATATTCATCCTGTTTCGCGGGAATCTCTCTCCCACTACAAATATCGACATCAGATTCCTTTCTTATTTTCGAATGCCTTCAATTTTTCTGAGTTTCGCTGTGAAAGCCTATCTTCTGTACGTGGTGAAAATTGAACAGCAAGTATCACAATATCCGAATCGTATAAATACAACTACTTTTGACCAAGTAAGCACTAAACACGAAACACTTTTATTGTTATAAAAAATATTTATGAGTAAACTCAAGTCCACATGTATCTCCTCGACATTAAATTGTTACAATGTAGAATATATATAAATCGCTAGATGGTTTTTTTTAGGGAAACATTGGAAAGATTTGTCTCATTATATTGTGGGAGACTGTAAAGAGAATATTATTCACTTGTTTGTTTGACCGTTTTTCGAGCAAGTAACAAAGATCATTCAAACTTAAGCAATTATATTGGGCGTGAGGCTGGATAAAAAGTGGAAATTACAGGTGCAAAATATACATAGGAATTATTTGCTCATATGCGTTTAAAATGGGTTTGATTGCATGAAGTAATGAAGGAAACAGCTCATACTGGCAAAACAAAATCTTCTTTCACGAAATACACGAAGTTAACTTTTTTTCCAAAGTCCATGGGCTTAACCAGGTTATTTAAGGGATAGGGCTTTTAATTGAGTAAACCAGTTAATAACAATTTCCTAATTTATATACAAAAATTTCGTAAAAATACTCTCGACTTAATATATTGACAATAAATGGTTACCACTTCCTCTTTAAACTAATATTTGCGTAATCACAAGTCACTTTACAGAAATGAACACAATCAAAAACTTAAAACTCAAATTTCTAAACAGTTTTCTAGTACCTACTGAATTACTAATTAAATTTCATATTTTATATTTGAAAGTTCTATTATTTTCAATCAAGTCTGTAACACTCGCCAAATTAGTTACCCTTTATTTAAGTTCAGTTATCATCAGTATTGCCGGTCCAGCGCTCCCGTAGACAGCCACACTACTCGTTGGATACCTCGCTCTCTGCAGCATCCGCTCACTTTCGCTCGTAGGGGCCGCGGTGATGTACTGGTTAGACTACTTGTCTCTCACCTAAGTGAACCAGGTTCTATTCCCGGCGGTTCTATTCTTGCCAGACGATGCCGCTGGTCGGCGGGTTTCTTTATTCTCGGAGATCTCCCGTTTGTCTCGCCCTTCCATTCCGGTGCTGCTCCGTCCTCATCTCGCTTCACCCTCATCGGCTCTCAAGACCTCGATGTTAAGAGCCACCCAAATCCCTTCACATTCTCTCCCTCTCTCGCCCGTCTCGGCGAAAATAGTCGAAACATAAAATTTGTCGCGTTATAAAAATTAAAAACAAGTTAAATTTTAAAATTACAAAGGCTTAAAATCACATTCTCTTTTTAAAAAAATTGGTTACGTTATAGTTTTCAAATGTCAAAAAAGTTAAAACTCGTCTGCCTCTACCCTTGAACCCGCCATCCTCTCCGGAGACAGAGGGGTTGACGGTGGTTGTTGTCGTTTTCGTGAAGTGTCCGTCATGTGTTTGATGTTTTTGTCTGTGTTGTGAAGGTGTCAGTGTAATGTTGTTTGTGTATAGTGTTGTACAGTGTAGGTGTTGTTCCTTTAGTTTATTTGTTTTTGTGTGTATCTTGTCTTTGTGGGTCTGACGACACCAATATACGAAATCATGTTATTGTTTATAATGATATGTGACGTATTGTTAGAGTGGGCACAAGAGGAACATTTATTAATTTAATTTCGGAAATTATACTAATAACAATTATTAAATTGATAGGTATTACTTTGATTAGTGATTACACTTCAACAAGGAACACACACACACACACACCGTCGCACTTCGCCGCTTCACTCTTCGCCGCACGTCACCAGATGGCTGACACAGACTGCATATCCTCTCACTGTGGTGGTATTTATAGTGGCAAGCAGCCTGATCCAGAATCTTCTCCACATGTTGGGCTGCGCCCCGAGGGAGGAGATTACCAGAAAGTTCATGCAATAGCCCGTTGCCCGCCGACTCCTCAAGAAGGGATGATGGAGGGACGGTGACCCCACTTCGGGCCAGCTGTCAATCATTCCCCGCCCGCTCGGCGACATAGCGGTAGCGTATCCACGTAACTCTGCCCCCCCCCCAACTAAAAACCCTTCCGTCGCTACGAGACTGGCCTCACGCGCTCACCCTTAACAATCGTTAACAATAGTGAACTGAGGTTGGCGGTTTTTTAACACATGCAGTAAGACAAAACGAACAAACACCGCGTGAATGTAGCTGTCTCATTTACAATCGCATTATTTTTTTTCTGTTTCTTATGGCTTGAACTTGCTTTCTCGGAAGCCTCTGAGTATATTCCATATGTTTTTATAAAATTCCGCATAAAACCTTATTAGCATCACATGATTCCCTTATTGACTTTAATAATGTGGCAGTAAACATCGAACACGAGTTATTTCGCAAAGAATTTTATTTTTGCGCCCATGGGGGTAATCGTGCATACTGAGTTGATATTTATGCATATACTATGCGACTTTAGCGTGGAAACCAGAATCTCTTTTTCTTAAATTATATAGTCCTTGCATTAAATTCGTTAGTGTGTATGACAATCACAGTTTATTGCCCATAATAATTCACAAATGGCGGGACCAGATCTTGTCTTTTCTACCCTAACTTGAAATATGCTACTTTAACGCAACTTTATCCAACGCGGTTACGCACTCGATGATTTCCTGTGACTCCTTGACCAACGTCAAATGGTTAAACTGGCTTTGATTGCAGTTACAGACACACCGCATTTGAGTATTTTACTTCTTAAGACCGTCTCTAATGACCTCGCTGTCGACGAGACGTTAAGCCCACCTACCTACCTATCTACTTCTTAAGCGTTTCATTGACTTCAATCATGAATGCTTCTGCTGTTTTTATTATTATCTCATTTTCTTATTTATTATCGCTCTTTCTCTGGAGCCTAATTACATGGAAAGGCAGTATTCCCAAGTCTCTTTTCAAAATAACAATTAAATTCACGGACGCTTTGAAGTTTACAAGCCCGATACTTAAGGCTGCTTCAGATGCCCTACGTTGCAAATGCCAGTAGTGAGTCCTACAGCCCCGATATCTTGCCTCGTCAAACGTTTCTTAGATAGATTTAACAGTGAAGGTTACTAAATGAAAATACAACGTCCCTACAGTTGTAACTGAACTGTGCAGAATCACAAATGTGTCTTCGATGTTTCTTTATTCACGAACATTCTTCGCGACTGTGCATTCTGTGGGTGTCCCGACGTATTTATTAAATGTGCATTTTGCGGCAATGGCTATTGCTCAAATGCAATTATTTGTGGATAACCACTCACCCTGAAAATTCGTAACGAAGTTACAGCAGACAAAAAGTCCTATATTCGTAATTATTTTCGTACTGATCCGCTCTTTAAGCTCTGAAATGGCACCTCTATCGAGAGACATCTGATGATCAGTTGTAGAGTTTTACATAAAAAGCTACTATAACCATTTACTTCAGAGATACGCTAATTACCTGTAACTAAGGACACCTCATTTTCGCGAAAAGGGCCCCACGCAAACTAGGATTCATAATCTCAAGGCGTTATTACACGATAATTTTATTTCGCTATCTGAAAGTCATAAATGTAAATAATTATAGTAAAATGGTTATAGTTTTCAAAATATAGCACCGAAAAAATGTTCAGAACTTATGTATGCTCTTCATTAATTTTGCCAATAAAATAACAAGTCATGTGAAGTATATCATATACACAACATATTAATTAAGTATCAAGGATATTTAACAATCCGTACTCGGATACTGACATCATTGATCTTTTTTAAAATAAGTAGAGATATTTTTGCCAACACATTTTTATTCTTCCGAGAGAAAATAAAATTAATATTTAATTTTTTCCTCTTGGACGAATAAAAATGTGTTGGCCAAAACATCAGTACCTATCTAAATATAAATTCAGGATACTAGTGCCCCAGTACCCATTGTTACATATTCTTAATACTTAATTGACATGATGCATATCTAATGGCATGTCGTTTATTTGGCTAAGTTAATTAGCAGCAAAAAAGCTTAGGCTCCTATATTAAAAATTTTTGACTTTTCGGTGCTATATTTTTAAAACTATCGGTAATCACTTGACTACAAATCTTTAAATTGATGTGGTCCTTATATGCATCACTTTCACAAATTAATTAAATAAATTATCGTGAAACATGGCCATAAGAACACATCTGCATTATTCCTGGGATTATTGGCTTCGTCACTTTGTCAGTAGACTTGACTGGGCCAATCAGAATTACCTTACACCGGTACTAAACGTCTGTGATTCGCGGGCCGGCACGTAGTACACATATGAATTAAAATAATCCGATCACGAAAGGTTATCTAAGCTAAAGTGTTTTGAGTCACATGGCGTCAAAAACTGAAAGCGTCTTCAGTGTCTCGTCAGACCTCTTAAATACCTGAATATATTCGCCGACACGATCGGATATAAGCAGTAGGGAAAAGCCGGTTGGAAGCCGGATTGAGGACTCGGAAAGAGAGCCGTTGATAATCTCCTGCTCTCACCTCACGAATCCCCGGGGGCCATCTTGAAGTCATTGACCTTTGACCCGTTACCCATCACCCTTGACCCTAGACATTGAACTCGGTGACCTTTGACTAGAAAAACTCAAAAATTGGTTCAAACAACTTATAAAACATTGATAAAATTTTTTTTGTTAAAATTTGTTTAAAAATTGATAAAACATTTAGTATTAAAAATTTGTTTAAAAAATTAAAATAAACGTATATTTCTTTCTGTAGGCCGCCATCTTGGTAAGCGATTCAACCAAGAAGTAGCATTCTGTCCCACCATTTTGGTATGCTCTCACTTTATTAATAAATGTATTAACAAATAAGTAAAAAAACTTAAATTTCCAGGGGTCCTCAGGCACCACGCCCGGCAGGCGACTGACTCCCTCACACCCACCCCTCTCAACTATACTCATTGTATTGTATACCGCCATGTTAGATTATTCGTTCATCAATTGTTTCGAAGGCGGCTATAATGGTCGGTTGTTTCTCAGGTGCGTTCGACTCCACCAACTTGAAAGCTAGTAACTGTTGGCCATTGACCTTTGACCTTTGACCTTGACCTTTGACTTTTAGCCTTACAAATCAAAAATATAAATATAAAAAATCACAAAAAATATAATTGAATATCCTTAAGAATTTATAAAAATAAATAAATTTTTTAAGCTACCACATTTACCCCCTCACATAAACAATTAAGACAGCGGGCTTCCAACCCCCTCGTCCATACCCAGTCAACAAGTATATTACATTACTGACCACCTCCGCCATATTAGATTAAGAATACCTTGGCCTTGACCCCCAGACATTAAATGACATTGAAAACAAAAACTCGAGAAAAAATACATAAAAGTCAACAAGCATATAACATTACTAACTAACAATAGTTGAAACATGGGAAGTCTGATGCTAGGGGATGGGGGAGCGGAGCCAGAGCTGGGGAGCCGCCACCCGACCACCGTCTTGTAAATCATTGACATTTTACCCCCTACCCATTCCCTTTGGCATTGACCTTCAACCCGAAAAACCCGTTTTAAAAAAATAATTTTAAAAATTCAAAAAATTAGTCCAAAAATTCTAAAAATTTTTTTCTTTAAATTCCGAACTATTTATTATAATAAATTAATGTAAATTATTAAAAAATTATTTAAAAAATCCTCAGAAACAACCCATTTTCCCCCAACAACTGTAGAAGACACAAAAATCAAATTATCGCCCAATTTAAGTACTTTGACGAGCTTCCTTAGGACCAACAGAGCATTGGCGGCCATATTGGTTTTATAGGCATAGGGTATGACAAATCGATACACAGGATACAGGACCGGAGTCAGATCTAACCATCAGCTGTATTGGTTGTCAGCTACCTTGCATCCATATGTATGCAATTGACTTATGATCTTGACCTAAACACCATGGTCTTGAATGAATTTGAAAACCAAACTCGAGAAAAAATACATGAAAGTCAGCAAGCGTATTACTTTACAAACTAATACCATCATATTAGATGAAAGTAACCTTGACCTCGACTCCATAATATTGAAAGACCTTATAAACAGAAACTCTATAAAATTCCACAAAACTCAGCAAGCATATTACATTATAGACTACTACCGCCATATTAGATTCAGACATAATCAATCTTGACCACATGACCTTGAATGACCTTGAAAACAAAGAACTCTAGAACAAATACATTAAAGTCAGCAAGCATAACAAGTTACAGACTACTACCGCCGTATTGGATGCAGACTTAATTATCCTTGACACCTTGACCTTGAATGACCTATAAAACCAAAACTCGACACAAAATACATAAAAGTCAGCAAGCATATTACATTACAGGCTGCTATCACCATATTAGATACAAACTACCTTGACCTGGATGACATGACCCTGCTGACCTTGAAAACCAAAACTAGAGAGAAAAAAGCATAAAAGTAAACAAGAATACTACATTACAGACTACTACCAACATATTCGATGCAGACTACCTTGATCTTGAATAACCATGATAACAAAACCTGTGAAAAATACATAAAGGTCAACAAGCATATGGTATTACAGACTACTACCACCATATTATAAGCAGACTACCTTGAACTTGGCCCCATGATCATGAATGGAATGCACTTGAAAATAAAAACTTGAGAAAAATACACAAATTTCAGCAAACATATTACATTACAGACTACTAACACAATATTATATGCAGACTACTGTGACCTTGACACCATGAACTGAATAACCTTGAAAAAAACTCGAGGTGAAATCTCTGCGAACAGGCAAAAGCTAGCCGAGACAATGTATCTTTCACAGCAGCCATTGTCAAATTAAGCCTCTCAGCCGATCTCCCAATTTCTTATAATATACGAGTATACAAGCCCTATTATGTCATATTGACATTGGACCAAATGTAATGCACTATTAATACATTGTGCAGGCACCATTCCACCAAATAATTCACAATCTTTACACCAATCCACCCAATCAATCACAATCTTTACACCAATCCACCACAATAATTCCAAATCTTTACGCCAGTTCACCCAATCGTTATTAATGACATAAAAGTCCTGTAATTTTACAGTCTATTTTTTTTAAATATTTTTTCCAATCAGCAATATAGCTACATGCATAATGCAGGACTTTGACTACAAGCCTAATTTATTAAATATATTAAATATGTATTATGTATTACAAACGTTAGGCCGATAAAAGTATACAATGCACAAAAATAAATAAAAAAATTATTATATTATAATATTTCTTTATTATTTGGTAATTACTATTTCAGAAGAAATCATTTCATCAAATCATCTGATACAACCCCGATCCTTAAGTTCTCTAACAATCAAAACCACCTATTTCCTGTTTGAGTGATCCCCGTGTCGTTGCTTATCAAGCAAAATTTTTGCAGTCAAAGCTCACCGGAGTCAAGGTCAAGGGTCATATATCATGGGTGAGGGGTTAAAGGTCAATGATTTCCAATATGGCAGCCGGGGATTCGTGAGAAGAGAGCAGGAGGTGCTCCGCGGCTCAGAATTCCCAATCCCTCGGCTTTCAACCAGCTTTTCCCTACTGCTGGTGTTTAATCAAACATTTGCTGTATGTTACAATGCAGCAGATTTGGCAACATTTGTAACAAAATATTCTCAAAATAGCGAAGATTTTGACAGGGAGGAATCTGGAGTCCCATATCGCCTCGTAACTACTTGAAGTTGGACGTGGTGAATGGACAGGTTATGGAAGTCTTGAGAAATTATTGTAACTCCCGTAAGAGACTATCAGTACGTTTAGAGTTACATTTCAATCCTGACTGAACTTGAAGCGGACTGAAGACTCAAGATTGAAAGTTTACCGTAGATACACCAGGACTGAAGTAGGGGTGGGGTGAGTAAACCACTCCAGTATGCAAGGTGAACTAGAGTGTAGAGACCGGATTAAAAGTTTACTGTGAACACTGTCTTCATGTAAACTGGGATCGAGGGAAAAACAAATACCTCAATTTTGGAAGTGCAGTGTTCCTATGTATGCACGTACGGAGTTTTAAAATTTGTTTTAAGCTTATTCTAAGCTGCAAGGGCAACAATGACCAACGAAAGGAACTGCGAAATGTTTGGACCGAAATGGACGTACAATTTTTTTAAGCGTTTTGTCAGATAAAAAAATATGAATTAAATTATGCTAAAATGTATTGTATAGGAAGGGAGATAACTTTTATTTTATAAGAGTAGAAAAAGATATGCTGGCTTAAAAAGGTCTCTGGAACAAAAATAAAGATAAAACTATCGTATTTGAATTTTTCTAGGGTCGTTTGTTTTCTATTTAACGAAGAAGATTAAAGATGTCACTACTGTAATTAACAGGCATTAGGCAATTGTGTAAAGTGAGATAATGTAATGTGGGACAATCTTTCACTTGTTGGCATTTACATATACGTGATTTTGTATCGACACCTTACACTCAAAAACTGCACAAGTAGGTGAATTGTGAAGTAGCCACAACAACCTGAATAACGTCTTCCAAATCCACACAATTGATAGAACTTACAATAGTATGGCACGTGCAAGATTCCTGGCAACTGCTGGTAGTTTTGTAGAACAAAACATGCAAAGAAACTGTTCCAATAAAATGATCAACCCAAGATACTTTCTGGAATGAGACTCTCACATTAGAGGTTAAAATGTATGAAATTTATTAGCCTCGTCATGGATATCAGAAAACCTCTTATTAATAATTAAATATGTGCGCTCACTATTTGAAAACATGTAAAACTCTTAACTTCTCAGTGAGTATTTGACAGGACCAAGTGGCCGTAACTATTAATGCAGCATTTCTATATATGACGCCCAGTAATAAGAAAGCCAATTTTAGTTAGAATAATTTATCATTGCTTAAGCTCAAACCAACTTACTTGGGAACACAAAAACTTAATGTCGGGGTATCTGTCGGCGTATTAAGATACTGATGACTTTACTATATTTAAAATGGCGTAATAGGCTAATCTACTTCATATGCTAAATCGGCGCCCATCACTAGTAGCATTTCCACGTAGCAAGAATTTAATACTGGTGACTCACAAAATAATACTAGAAGTTGGAGTTCTAGACGTTCTCAGCTGCAGACGTCGCTGTTTCACTCACTAGATCTGCCCTATACAGGTTCGCGGACATTAAGTACCCATGTTTAAAGTCCATTAGGCATTTCGCGTCTTCGCGGATGGCGAAATAAAAATACATCTAATTTCGCGTAGGTAGCGCGAGCAGACACACAAAATTCTTCATAATTCTCGACCCGTCTTCGCCTTCCAGACTGTCTGCAATTAAATTGGAACTCGACCAAGTTAGCTAATCAAAATTAAAAATTCAACCATATGCGTACGACCACCCGGTCGTTGTCTGCCTGACAGTAAAACGAAGACGTTTAGAAAGCCTTTAACTTCAGTCTTACCTGACGCATCTACCTCAGCGCCAATCACCAGGCAGCTACATTAAAGAGACTGACAACGCCACTTGTTACCATAGCAACCATCAATAAGATGGTCTATGCATCTAGGCCACGTAACATTTGCTCTTAGTTAAACAAAACTGAAACATACAGGATGAGTCCTTTAAAAGAGGCCGCGTGGGACATGTGTGTAACGGGGCGAGGAAATAAGCAAATACAGTCCACTGTGACAACAAAATACCTAGAGTAGGTACTGGAAGTGGCCGCCATTGACCTCGAGGTAGGTGTGCAGACGACACCAAAAGTTGTGAAAGGCACAACGAGGACATGTTGCGGGATGTCATCGATAGCTGTGATCACGGGGCCTCTTTTAAACGACTCGCCATGCATATAAATATCATTAATTAAAGTAATATTACAAATAATAATATACCTTGAAAAAATAATTTAAATAAGAGTTGTACGGAAATAACATACATATACATCCACTACATATAATATTAGGCAAATAAACCATTGTTACGTAATAATGCTAATTTACATAATAAAAGAAGTGTCGTGGTGTGCATAAATAAAAAAAGAAGAACAGTGCCGTTACACTACTCAGCTTCCATTCAATGTTTACGTCATCTTGACTCTTGTTTACATGTAAATCCGGGTTGAAAACTTTACTTGAAACACTAACCTCGGTCCATGTTCGCTCCGTGTTTGCTACGATTTGATTCCCGTCTGAGTTCAGTCCAGTCCGAAGTTTTACGCTTAACATAGTATAGGTATAGCCATGTAGGGGAGAAAGTTATTGCACTGCGAACCCGCTACTGTACTCAGGCAAGAAACCCAGAACAAGGGGAAACAGGAAGACTCAAGCGTTTCGCAGTGCATTCAATGAGATTCTTATATTTACTACTTTACTACACAAGAATGGCGATGATATACGATGGCTCCTCAGATATTTTCACAAGCACTAGGGTACAAGTGCCGCAGTAAAGTTGGGATTTATTAATTGATAATATTTTATCGGTGTTGGTAGTCGCCTGGCTGGAGATATTCCGCACATTGGAGCCCCAGGGACTCGCTAAGGATGGCCCAGGCTTGCGCACCACACCTCATCCCTGAATCTTAGGCGCAAATTACTCGACTGGCATGTCATCTTACCGCCGATAGTGCGCCTCTATGAGACTTACAGTAGCGATTGTATTATTTTATTCCGTAATTTTGCACCTGTCTACACCATTTTATAGATTCTAAACCAGTATGTTTATTCCAAACAAATGAACTCGAAAATATTCATTGGACCATTTTATCTTGCGAAAAAAAAATGGGCTTTCTAGATAAATGGAGAACCTGCAATTGGTATACACGCATCCAACATTTCTTAACTGCTATTCCTAATCTGACATCACTCATGAACGTTGAGTAGTTTTGCGATATGACATTTTCTGTCAAAGTTCTGCACATTGTTTACTGAGCGAAAAAGTTTAAATGTTTTCGAAAGAACGCTATTGTCATAATATCAAAGAGAGAACAATGCCGCAGTAAGTGAACAATGTAATGATAATAAGTCTTATACGGAATATTTTTTTCCGGAAGAAACATACAACATATTTTAGGGTAAGAGTGCTGAGTTTCTAAATGGAAAAATAATTTGAACCCTATGAAATATAGTCAGTGGTTTTAGTAGAAAGCAAACGGAAGCTATGAGGAACAGGGAAAATGCAGGCGATTGTAAATGAACCGGCTACCTTTATGCGGTGTTTGTGTGTTTCGCCTTACTACACGTGTTGAAAGAAACCTACTGTCAACTACAATACACTTTTGTTAAGTAGTTATAATAAATTTTACATAGAATCATTTTATTTTCACATTTTCTAATGTGCAAATCTTACTTAATAATCAGTGTAAGCCATAAGTTGCATATAACTATTATGCTTGAATCGCCACTCGAAGTTCTTAACAGATTTTCCTACACACGTTGTATGTTTTCTTAGCGCATGCTATTATGCAAAATAAATTCACCAATATTGAAAAACAGTTGTTCACGAAGTTGTAAGAAAACTGTAATATATGATCGTTCTTTTATAGTTTTTAAATGTTCAGTTCCAAAAATCTGCAGCTTCGAGTTGACGTATTTGCAGTTCACTTAAGTCCCACGCCATTTTGATGCATCTGAACACCGCAATTCAGGATTTATACCAAAATCAATTATACGCGTATGACCTCTCACGGTGATGATGACTGTTCATACAGCCAACCACGTAAACATGAACTACAATTTATACTGTAGGCACTCAAAAAATAGTCTTCTGTTTCCCGTTAATCGACGCTCTTTCTCATCAAGCAGGAGAATGGTAGGAAAACTAATACTATATAGGCTGTTCACGGTAAAATGAGCACTTTTGAAAGCCCTGCTTAAGTTATGATTGTATGCATGTTGTATATTCATCCGCCTTATGTAAAATTAACATTGCCATTGGCCTCATAACTTTATTCATGTGTCGGTCAAGTGAAACTGAAATTATTAGAAAAGTCAACATTTTATAAATTTGCTAATTTTTACTCACTGATGCATTAAAAAAACAGAAAGCGAAATAAATAATTGAAATTATCACAAAAGGTTACCTAACACTTTTAATTTGATACTAAGATATGGAGCTACTTTCCATGTATCGTTACCAACTTTACTGGGTGCATTTCACTCAGTGCGTCCGTTAAAATATATGCAGGAAGGGGCAGTGACTTTTTTCTAAGGTTGATTTCAAAAGTGCTCACTTTATCGTGAACAGCCTATACAAACAAAACTGCAAAAAAAATACAGTAAGGATTCTAATTGTAGAAACAATGATTTCACTCGTTTTCACGTTGTTTAAAAACCCATGTAAAAGAAAAATATTCAAATTTTGTATGTTTTAAAAAGGTATTTTTTTACAAGTGGTAATAAGAGATTCTCTGCTTATCGGCATTTTCCATTATAAGGTGACGACTAGGCAAAGTCTGTTCACGATAAAGTGAGCACTTATTAAATCAACATTATAAAAAAGCCGCTCCCCCTTCCACATATTTCAACGGGTGCCCTGAGTGACATGCGGCCAGTAAAGTTGGTAACGATGGATGGGAAGTAGTACCGTATCTTAAAGTTGAGCAAAAAATGTTAGGCAACCGTTTCTGATAACATAAAATTATTTCTTTCTCTTTATGTTTTTTCTTTCTAATTCATGAGCGATTTGTAAAATATTTAGTAATGTCACATTTTCATTTGACTGACGCATGAATAAAGTGGTGAAGCCTATGGCAATGTTAATTTTAAATAAGGCGGAAGAATATACAAAGTGTCTACAAGTAAATCTTAAGCAGGGCTTTCAAAAGTGCTCAGTTTACAATGAACAGCCTACACCGAAGTCGATGGTTAACAGAAAATTCACACTACAGTTCAAACAGTATGAAATGTACAAACACGCGGATCATGGTAATCATACGCCACACACTACACTGAATTATACGTGTCAGTAACAAATTATTCATAATTTTTGGTCACCAGCGATCAGAGCGGCAGTTTCCTGACCACACCTGTTCGACGTCAGAGACGGGAACTGCGGTGGTCCAACTTTCTATTTCATCACACGTAGTTGCCAAACCGCCCCGAAAGTGCGTCCACTGGAGAATTTTATCTACGTGAAGGAGAGCTTCAGATATTGTCCTCGTCGGGACTCCACTGAAAAGAAAAAGCGAAAGAAGCTCTTTTATTTCTGCCAGAGTGCAGCTGCTTAAAACCAGCAGTAAATATCCTGAGTATTTCTGCTGACATTAGAAACGTTAAAACAGGGCCCTCTCGATATCGTAAACTTACCTCTCAGCCTATCATATGCAAACGTTGCCAGAACAAATTTAATTCATACTCATTTACGTTCAGTCACTACGTATTTCGCGTAATTTCATTCTGCGTTTACTTCTTATTTACTTCAGTAAAGTTTGCTATAACTATATTGTTATTCACGTCGTACTGTAACACAACATAACTGTTTATATTTCGTTCATTCTTATTGCGCTGACAAATAGGTGTATCTGTATACTGCTTCACCCAGTGAGTATGAATAAAATATATTTGTTCGTTGGCACCGATTATGGGAGGGAAGATGGCCTCCCCCCTCGTCCTCCCCGAAACCACCCTTACTTTTCGGGCAGCAGTGGTGTTACTCTTTGGGTTGATATAGAGTAATCTGTGCAATAAGCGATTGCTGATGGTCTGGTAGAACAAAACATACAAAGACACTGTACGAATAAAATTAACTACCTAAACTACGTTCTGGAATGAGACTTTCGCATAAGTGATTAAAATGTACGAACATCTGGCACGTACCACACTATTGGTAAGTTCTATAAAGTGTGTGGATTTGGAAGACGGTATTCAGGTTGCTGTGGCTACGTCACAAGCCACCTACTTATGCAGTTTATGAATTTAAGGTGTCAATCCAAAATCACTTACCTGCTGCAAGTCCATTACATAAAATCAAAATTGGCGCCACTAACGCAAGGCCGACTAAACAAAAGATAAAACCAAGATGGCGTCCTTCCACCAACAGGCAATGTAAACCAAAATGGTGGTCGAACGAATGTGAGAGATAATGTAAACAGGCAATGTAAACAAAGATGGGATCGAACAAAGGTGAGAGACAAATTACAAACAAAAAACCATGATGGCGGTTGGAAACAAATGACAAACGAATAGGAGAGAAAGAGAGAGAAAGAAAGAGAGAAATAGAGATAAGAAATAAATGAAAGGAGAGAAAAGGAAATAAAGAAATAATGCAAGAGAGAAAAAATGGGATCACTGGGAGAAAATCCTCGGAATGGTAGAACAGGAAAAACAACGTGGAATTATAGAGCATGACAAACTATATACTGGATACCAAAATGGTGGCCCAAGATGGTGATGTGCTGACCACGAAGATGTCAGCATACTGGGTATTAATATGGCGGAATACAAGATGACGGGCGCGTTAATGGATTGACAGAGCGGAAAGTGCGGAATTCAATATGGTGGTCGGCTCCCGACAATTCCTCGATCCTCCAGCTCCAGCCTTTGCGCACGAACCTACTATACCTAGCTACTCGCATCCCTTTGTGAATGTTCCACCTCTACCAGGGTTACAATATGCGATCGTTGGAACGTTGCAAACGGTGTGCGACCCATATTTGCCTGCTTCAGATACTCTCGCAGCACTGCCAGGCATCGGCAGCTCGACACTGTAGCAAGCGTACGCTGTCATGGCGAAACACTGCTGTTGTGATTAGCAGTGCACAATAACATGTCGGGCACAGCACTGCTGGTGAGTGGGGTATGTTCCAGACATAACATCACTTTCGGATGTTATCATATCAAATACTGTATATTCAACGTAATACATAACTTTTTTGCGCGGTATATTTATTGACAAAGTAACGGTACTGGGATAGCCTAAGTACCAAATAAATTTAAAAACTGTGTGAAATAAAAAAATTCTGTTCATCGGTAAGTTTGGACCAAATATTTATGTCCTAATTTGGGGTACAGCTGAATAATATTACCCTGATTATGATAAAATTCGCCTCATATATTTTATATCTTGAAACCATAAAAAAACGAAGAAAAATTTCGCACAAAGTAAACAGAAATGATAAATACTACTAAAAAGTCCAACCAAAAAATTTTCGACTGCAGCTTATATCATGAATTCTATTTTGTGGGAGGGGCCACGGTGGCTGAGCGATTAGTACGCCAGCCTCCCAACAAGGCAAACTGAGTTCAATACCCGGCCGGATCACCGGATTTTCACAAGTGGGAATCGTGCCGGACGATGCCGTTAGTCGGCAGATTTTCTTGGGGATCTCCCGTTTACCCCGCCCCTTCATTCCGGCGCCGCTCTATATTAAATTCAATCACCCTCATCAGCTCGCAAGACCTAGCTGTTAAGAGCCGCCCAAATCTCTTCACTCGCTCACTCACTGTTTTGTGGTTTCTGATTGATTCGTACACTCAGTTAAAGATTATGATCCATTAATTACAGCTGTCTGGTCAAGTGTGTTTTATGGTGGCGTCTGTTTGTTTTGCATATTTTTTTGTAACTGATCAATATTCTGTTTAATGGTTCTTTGTCTTTTTATTTTTTGGATTTTGTGCTTTCTACTGCATAGCTGTCTTGTCTTTTAAAATAATTTCTTATATTAGTTGACTAATTTCAAAATGTCATTGTCATTGATTTATTTTTCGTGACGAATATATAATCTATATTTATAAAACAGAATTAAGTTTATCTATTCTATGATTCTTTAAGGCACAAATGGTACCTTGTCCGTAAATAACGAGGTATAATGGATTTATAAGTAGTATTAACATAACATAAGAATAGCTATTAAAGTTTATTGAAACCCGACTGTCTCTTTAGCTTGATACGTATACCATGGCTCTCTGTAAGCGTCAACTAACTCTCGACATCTTTCACTGTCCCAGTATAAAGATATTTGTGTGCTGTGTGAAATTATGTTTAAGCTTTCCTATTGAGCTCCACGGGTGTTTTATGTTTCGCCTAGTTTACGTTATTTGTCTCGACAGATTTCAACTCTGGCGTGTAATCTGAAAATAAATTAAAACAAGAGCTTCGCATTTCACCATTTTGTTGACAAATGGGCTACATCGCCCATGACATATACAATACCATAAAACGACCTCATTCAAGTCAACTAGTTCCTCGCGACAAATCCAACATTATTATTAATATTTCAAATACTCGACGACCCATCACAAATTACCCTGCGCTTGGGCATGGCGGGCTGCCTTTGTGGCACAACTAGGCAGGGCTTAGCGTCTCGTCGACAGTCAACAGCGAGGTCAGTAAGAGACGACACAAAGTTCTCAGAGATGCAGCAGTAGGGAAGGAAACCGTATGTAGGTAGTGAGTGTCTCAGCATTCGCATGGAGTAATTTAGGGAAGCCATGGGAAACTAAAATCTGGAAGGCAGACCGAGAATCTAACACAGATTATCCAGAACGCAAGTCCGAAAGTTTACCTTTGCACCACCTTGCTTGGGTCCCCTAAGGCGTTATCTTCCGACCGCAAAATTCAAGATTCGAATCCCGGCTAAGCCATAAATGTAGTGCTTTTAAAAGCAAATTTGGATAATCATTTTACAAGCCGCTTAGAAAAGTATGCCGGTTTAAGCGTGATCTTACTGCTGCCGTATTCCATAATTTATCAACTTCTTGATCAATCATCGAAATAAAAAAATGTATCCTGTATTATCCAAGTCACTGGAAACTAGTATTGGCTACTTATAATAGCCTACACATGGAATTAATTGTTTAATGCATATTGTTTCATATACGATACAGTTGAGCGTTCGTTTTGTATTTGTATGTAAATTAATTAAATTATAATAATTTAAAAACTTTTAATGTAGACAGTGTAACAATACAATGTAAGCAAAAGCCAACCTCATTTTCACAACGATCGTGTAGCGTAGTGGTTAGACTTCTAGACTGACGATCCAAGGGTAGTGAACACTTTGAATTAAAAAAAAATAAAGTGTACTTGCCGTGGATTGCTCGATCACCCTTCGTCGTTGGGGACAATAAAAAATACGGCGACGATCTTTCGGAATGGCGAACCGATGGATTAACAAACCATTCGATGCTCGTACGATGGAGACGATCTCGAATGTGGTGCATAAACTGTTACGAAATCGTTACATCTGAAAATCGTACGACGAGACAAATGTCAAACGAGTTTGTTCATTTGACGGGTTTTCGTACCGTGTATATGGTCGAAAATCGTAACTCTTGGATCTCTGTTAAAAGTGATAAAGCGTTAAAATGGAAGGTGTCTGCGTGGTATTTAAACGTCTCTGTTGTGGCATACCGTGCCGTGGACGTTGCCTAATTTATTTTTGTTTTTATTGAGAGGCGCTGCAGCTTCCTGCCCACCAAACCTGTTGGTGTCCAGAGGAGAGGTCGCCTTATGGCTCGGCTTTCACTTTTGTTGGTCCTAGGTAACATTACTACTCGTGTGAGCTCACGAGAGGCTATTGCCTAAGTTGCAACATTCCTATGACCTTACTGACCTGGTCGTGGCTCCGGGGTACGTAGGTACGGTTTAAGACCCGGCTACATGTGCTATAAGCACATCACTTACTTAATACAGTGGTATACATAAGAGTTCAACTGCTTGTTTTCAGTTACAGTGGCTACAATCACGCATAGAGATAAGCACTTACCTAAGCACAATTATAGTAACAAGGCGAGTTCAACTTGGTTTAACTTTCCTTAGTACTATCGCTGTGCGTCAATATTCAACCAATCAGAAGCTCCGACACTTATACTACGTTATCAAATGAAGAAATTATTCACGAATCAAGAAAGTGTGTATTTTGATTTAATTCCTTGGGCAAATAGTTTCTTTTGTTTACTTCTGGATAACCGGAATCACGGAAGTTTTGTAACGTTTTTAGGTAAAGTTAATGGTAAAAATTGAAATGAAAATAGTATATAATTTTTAAAACGTCACAGATCACTTGAAACGATTTATTTTTGACACAAACCACTACCAACTATACATAACTTAATTTCGTCGGTATAAATGTAGCAACATAAACAAACTAATATTATTATCGTTATATCGATTGTAGCTAGGGCACTGTGCTGGTGTTGTGTTTTATATGTGCTTATCACTATAACTGCTAATGTGTTAGGTATATGTCAATTATAGCTTGGTCTTTACTCTCAATGGCGGCGTTACTGTACTCCGAGAGTATAGTAAAGTAACACAGAGAAACATATTGAGAAAAGCAGAAATAAGCATGTTTTTGGAACGAGTGTTTACAAATATGTACTGTTTAGGTAACAAATGTAAATTGTAAGAACTTTTTATCACTATGCACAAATAGCTTTACCTACCATAAGTTAACCGTAAACATTACTTATGTCCAAGAAATTGCAGTCATTGTACAAGTAAACTTTTAAATGAAAATACGAATTTTATAACTCGTCAATTTGTAGTTTTCTCGTGTGTGTCTGTAGCCACAATATCCACACTTTTACAGTTTGTTTAGTTCTACTAAACTGCCCGTAACTGATTAGCGACGGGTAGCTTTCTCCGACGAGTCATGTTTTCAGCTGCATAGAACTGATGGACGTCAGCTGTCTGGCAAGGAACATCAGAGAACCAACGGCCTGCATCCATTGCTGGACGAATACAAAGCGGCGGGGGCAGTATTGTAGTCTGGGGAATGTTTTCGTGATAATCTCTAGGTCCCATCATCCGTGTGAAAGGCACTCTTGATCAATTTGACTATGCGTCCTTCCACGACGATCACGTCCACCCGTACATGATGATTGTCTTTACTCAGGTGGATGGGATATTCCAGCACGATAATGCGCCTTGCTACACGGCTAGAAGTGTCGCACGTAGCTGGAAGAGTACGATCAAGACTTCCCAAGTTCGTCCCTGGCCCCCAAACAGCCCCATATCTCAATCCAATTGAACATATGTAGGACCACCTCGATCGTCGTGTTCACCGTCTTGTCTACTCCACCACGCAAGCTTCAACAGTTGTGGGACGCAATGCAGACAGCGTGGCTGTGGATACACATGGAGACCTATCAGCACCTGATTGAGTCACTGCCAGCTCGTCTAGCTGCTGTGCCGTGCTGTGCTGTGCCGTGCGGTTACTCTGGATACTAGCATGTGGTCCTTATAATGTCATTCGACTGTGTGCATTTAGAAAACAATTCTTATAGGGAATTAAATATTTTTTAAACTTTTTAGCACGAAAAATTTACTTACGCTATGCCGTAGCACTGCTCGTATACAAAATTTGTCGGGATTTGATTCGGCACCTCCTGAGATACTTTTATTTTTTATTTTTACCAGTATAGTGTTAAATGACAATGAGGTGTATATAAGAGGCTATAAATAAGGGAATCAAATGGTTGCAACAAGCACCGTCAATCTGTCAAGAATGTTCAATATACAGAATATTACATGTGAACAAAATCTTTAACGACGTTTTTTTTTTAAATAAGGATCCTAGTTACTATATACATGCATATTTAGATGACCTACCGTATACACCTAATTTGGATAGGATCTGTTAAATTATCCTGAGGTATGGTGATTGGGTGCTTTGCGTATTTCCAGGAGGAGCTTTCTTACAAAATGGCATAGAGGAGGATGTATGTTTTGCAGAATGGACGCAGTTTTGAAACTAACGACCCAAATTGGCCGAAGGCTATACAATTCTAGTGTCTTCACTAACTATATACGTGTATCAAGAATAGAAAAATTCGAATTGATCATAATTTGTGCTACTGTGGATACTGTTAGTGTATATGGAAGATTTTCAAAGGGTTTTGAGAATAGTCACATGTAGGACACACGCTACCTCTCAATTAAAGCCCAGGCACACAAACATTCCTTCAGATGTTAGGCTATAAATAATTTCATACATTTTTGAATAACGAATTTATTTTAAATTAGGGATATTAAATAGTATTTAAATATGAAACAGAGTGTAGGCTTTGACCTACCATACAATGTGTAAAATAAAATTAAAAGTTGAACCAGTACTGTAAAAAAGTACCGTCAGCATAAATTACAAAAAGCAATATTAATAAAGCATAAAGACTCTAATTCGGAGTGTAAGAAGTAATCGGAATAAAACTACGAGGAAAATTCGCTTCCATGTGTATTGGCTTTCATATTATGTTTCAGTGATGGGAAAAGACCAGTGGTGGACAAATTTTGACTGTAAGAACAGGGACCTCGCCTTCATTTTTGGGGCGTGTTACGCACAAAAAAAAACCACTGATAACTTCCAGAAGATTTGATTCCACATCACGGCTAATATAAATGTGGCCAACTGGGACACCCTCAGCCACTTACTTCGCAAGAAAATTGTAACCAAAATGAGAGGTGGCCTGGAAGTAGGCCTAAGGCAATGGTTTGAAAACAATTTATGAAAAATAGGCTGGCTGCCGGAAGTTGTAGTATATTTACCGCAATAATAAATATTTATTACAGCAGCGCTAGGCAGCGACCAGGTTGCGTTTATGTACATGGAAGTGCACGCTGTAAACCGACTGTATAGAATGATTCTCATGGCCAAAACTTGCAGACACTCAACTCGTGTGTGGAATGGCGGGAGTTATTGTGTGAGCTGCGCAACAAAAGTGCAGGGAGCCATACTCCAACAGACGAAGGTAATCAGACGGCACTACATTTGTTTCTACGGACGTACAGTTGAGGCATATTGGAATTTAAAACATAATACGAAATCTGGTTGCAAACGAGCTACTTGAACACGAAATTTTGAAGAGGAGTTGTTGCTTCTCGTAAAGAACAATCGGAAAGCCAGCAAGTGTGATAAGGCAGACAGGATTACTACTTACGAGGGCACTTGTGTGCAAGTATATATTGCTTGAACGATGGCTGCGTCGATTTCTTTCGCAGAGGGAGCGATCCACGAGTCATTCTACAGTTATCCCCTGCCGGGTGGCGTTCGCTCAGTGGCTTCACGTGCAGCGAGTGTTGCATCCTGATGGTTATTTCAACACATACATTATGTTTAAAGGCTGTTCACGGTAAACTGAGCGCTTTTGAAGGCGCTGCTTAACGTCTACTTGCAAACACATTATTTACTCCTCCGTCATATGTGAAATTAACATTGCCGTGGATCTGATCGCTTTATTCTTGCGTCGGTCAAGTAAAACGGTGAAATTATTATAAAAGTAACTATTTTACTAAATTGCAAAGTCCTACACCTGTACGCATATACACGAAAAGTAAAATTAATAATATTAGTGTTTTCAGATGTTTACGTAACACTTTTAATTCAACGTTAAAACATGGAACTGTTTTCCATTCGTCGTTAGCAACTTTACTGGGCGCATGCTGGCCAACATGTCCGTTAAGTACCCAAATAGGAGAAGAAACATTTTTCGAAGGTTGATTACAAACGTGCTCACTTTACCGTCATCAATTTATAACGAAGAAGCTTGTGCACTCGAGATAGTACAGAAATTACAAGTTGTTTGCGGAATATTTTTGAAATCCCTGAATCGTTTCTTATTGTTCATTGCGTAACGCTGAAACCCGGATCCAGATCATATATCTCACGAGGGGGTGAGGAAGGGGTGTAGACGGACAGTCTCGCCAAAATAAACAGGTGTAACTGAGTATGTGGAAAGGAGAAATATACCAGACATAATTGAAACTGCACGCGTTTCTTCTCTCGGATGGACATTATGAAAACTATGCAGTCGACAGAGATCGGTCGCTGGTATTGATAGTTCTATACGTTTATTGACTATTCGTGGTTTCCAATTTTTAAATCAAAGCTTTGAAATATCACTCCATGTATAAAGTGTCTGAATCTTTCCTAAATGTGATGTATTACAAGCGTTTTATACTCGCATTAAAATAAAAAACAAGTACCTTTTATTTAGTTACAATTAACTTTTGTTTATATTCTAAATATAAATTATAATATTTCATTTACAATTGATATGAATAAAATAGGGAGAAAATCGGTGTGCTGGTAACGCCTGGTAATAAATAGTTCATATGAAAAATATAATTACACTGACTGCACATGAATCCAGTGTGCTGCCCCTTTGGTGAAATTATCTATACGTGGTTCAGCTTTGTTTGCATGAGGTAGAGGAATATCCTGGACGTAGAACTTAGGCAGGGCCTCAGGAAATTGAGAAGTAACCGTGAACACTCTATACAGCCGTACAGAGAAGCATTAAAACGCTCTGGTAAGAAATGAAGGCGCCCGTCAACCTGGCGCGCGAATAACTGGCTTGCAGCGTGTTTGTAAAACTCGTTTTTAAAACTAACTATTTCACGTGTGCACAACGTGAAAATAAATAACACTTCAATCTAGGGCGGAATACAACTCTCAACAAAACATGCTTATAGCCAACACTGTTCTGAAATTCTTAAACATGGGCAAAAACTATATATTCAGACTGTTATAGCTTGAAAGATCCTGGGTGAACCCCTACGAAACAAGCATACGGTTCTGCAACAGACTTTCCACCAGTTAAATCATAGGCCACCGCTTAAAGTCCCATAAGTAGAGGCAGCAAGACGGGAACCTCGCATGCCAGGTCAGAACCTTGCTCATAGCGACGATGTTGCACTTGATGCACGTGGCACTGTCGTCCTTGTAGATCCACCACTTCTCAGCCTCAAACGCGTATCCAAATGGGTAAACCAGGGGGAATGACTGCGCCCTTCAAAAAGAATTCATATTGACTTGAAAATATTCTGTGAATGTTTGAAAATTGAAATTAAATAGTGTAAGAAGTGTTTAAAATGCACATTTAAATTTATTAATGAAATACTGTTTCATAAAAATATGATGGGACACTGTGAACCATACCATGCCACGACTTGGAATATAAACCTGCACTTGCACATAATGTGGAAGTGACCCACCTCCCCACGGTTCTGCAGTTCCTCCCGTAAACTGAATGTCTGTATACGTTCCTACAAATAAGTTACACATTACACATGGTCATGGATCTCTCGAAATGGGGAGACTTGCCTACTCCCCAAAATGAATTATTTGCATTATAATAGCATGGGAAATGTGAACCACACACTTGACAATTTCCAGAAACGTTATCTTCGATTATCCGACTCTACCGCGCGGCTCGCAGAAAATACCACTGGTCAGCTCATGCCTGCTTTACACCCGCAATGACTGGATGCTTTAGTTGCTGCTAGCCGCCGTTGTCATCCAACGTCTGGTTACCCTGTCCACTGTTACGTAAACAACCCCTCGCCACCAAACAAGAACCGCGAATATGAACATGCAAGAGAGTCGGACAAATGAGTCGTTAAAACAATCTTAACTTCTTGTCATCTTACTGTGAAAACTCTAATTAGTGTTCGAGTTATAATATACAAGTCCATAGGATGTTCATGACTGGAACAGACTCATCTGAAGCCGTGCTAACATCCTACTTTTGGTTACTGATTACGTATTCTTCTGTTACACCTAAATATAAACGCTGCCATTTGACCCGTATCGGTCGTGAATGACCTACCACCCAAGTGCTACTTCAATGGACTGAAGATAAGGAAATCACTGGTTGCCAGATCAGGGCTGTAGGGAGGGTGGTTCAGTACATCCCACCGGAAGGGCCGCAACAATTCACACGTGCCAGAGTACGGTCCTATGTTGGATGCAGCAACACGACGGCTGTAGCGCGAATTACAGGTCGTTTTCTGCGAATTGCCTCCTGTAACCTCCTCAGCGAGTGATGATAACTGAAAGTATTCACTGTCGCTCCTCTGGTGAGGAAATCAACTAGAAGATCGTCCCCGTGGCCTCACACGACCATCGCTGTAACTTTATTCACGGATGACGTTCGTTGGTATAGGTCTAGTGCATTCACGGATTATCCGGTGTTCTTGAATAAATGCAACTTTAACTTAGTGCCTTCTATAACTAGTAATATTTATTTCGTATTAAATACGAATTATAAACAGCGAGAGCAGCTATGTGTTGGCAACGGCTCGTATAAAATAGTTCACAGATAAATATTGTTTAACCTAGACTTTTTATATTCTATGTGAAAATTAAACATTGTCTATTGATATATTTGAATTTGTAGGTACCACTGAAGGTAACATAAGCCATTGCTACAGTTAAAAATATCAGCGCAAATTACCGTCCGTAGGCCCTAGTGGTGTTTTTTTTCGTCCGAGGAATAAAATTCAACTGGCGAAGCAGAGCTTGTCCCTCCCTCTCTCTCTCTCTTTCTCTCTTTCTCTCTCTCTCTCGGGATGTTTCACAGCACCTATAGAGGCAGGAAATTATACATGTTTTCAATTTTAGTATATTTCATACTTATTACGCCAAAACGTATGATATCTGAATTGGTAGCTTATAACTGAAACCAGATTTTATTATTTTTAATATATAATATTATATATTTAGATATGATGGCGGGACGGTTACAAATATGAAGTTGGCAGAAGTGGTAACTGGCGATGCCGACGGCATGACCATAGACTGACGTGATATGGCGTTGCGCCGGTATTGAAAAATCTCGCCACCTAGATAGTGTGTTCCATCGCCACAGCGCGCAGCACTGTTTCCCCTACCTCGCGGGAGCTTGGCTCCCCTTCGTTCCTCCTACCATTGTGGCAATAGTACCCCGCCTCCCCTCATTGAGTGCACCTCGATATTTTTATTTAATGTTTCAATTGCATTCGCATGGCCACTCTCTGCCTGCCTGGGGCGCGCCTGGTCAGCCGTCTCTTCGCTATCAACTGGGTTTGCAACATGAGAATGTACTATTCGATGGGCTCGGTGCTCAAATAATCGTCGGTAATGAAGTTTACAGTGTTAATTTATAGTGTCGGAAGGTGTTGACTGCGAGTAAGTGGTGAGTGGTGGAATTATGCGCAATAAACATTTTGGGCAAATAGATTTCATGGTTTTACGTAAATGAAGTGCTAACGTAATATTGAGGGTGTGCTGTAGATTCTTAAAGTTGCAATCATTTGGGCCACACGGTCTAAATTATTATCATGTACTTTTTGGTTTTAGTAGCTCGGAGTGAATTGTTCTGATTTATAACTGTGTGTGCTTAGTTTGTTACGCCGCCCCATTGGTTGCCCCATATTGCTTTACACTAATGCGCGTCCACTACTCACGCGATTGTGTCTTTTTAAATGTGTGTTAGTCGACGTTAATTTTAGGCCGGTACAGCTTTAATGGGCCGTTATCTGGTTGCATTGCCAGCTACGAGATTTTAGTAGTTTTTAATGTGTTCATTTTATCGTATGTGTCCCTTGCTGGGTGATGTACACAGCGACACGTGCAAACATAATAAAGTTTGGCGTGCACAGTGAAAATTTTCTTGCTATGTTTTAGCGCAGGCATACATTTGTTTTTTTTTTTAATTGCCTGTTGTGAAATGAGTACCTATAATTAAATATTCTATTCCTAACGGAATATGCACAAGTTTTAATTGAGTCGTTTGAATGTTAATGTTTTTTGATAAGCCCTTGGGAAACATTTTAGGTGTGTTCAGAAACATACACTGGCGTGCTTTTAACAAGAATTTGGTTTGATCTCAGAATGATTAAATAATTTTAGTAAGAAAATTGTGTCACTATTCACTCAGCCGAGAGGCTGTTCACGGTTACTGCTTGAGTGTATATTTTGCTGAGACGCCCTATTGTAAGGTTATTGGATTGGGCTGTAGCTACATTGGCCATATGCTGCATATCAATTAAATCTATCAGAGTGAGTTTCAGATATTGTTTACGAGATCTTGAAAATGTTTAACGTCTTTTACGCACGACGAGTTTTACACTTTAATGGCAAATTTTTCATGGATGTTTTGCATTTGTACAGATGTTCTGTCAATAAAGGTGTTATGAATTGGAATTGTGCTCATAATTGTGTTTAAAAGTGTATGCCAATATTACCTGCCGGTACAGCATGTTTCTGAACGAAGCGTCAAGTTCGTGCTTGTGTTTTTTGTAACATACCTAGGCAAGCTAAGATGTTTGTTATAAATATGTTTATCTACTGCAGGAATAAATATACTCTAAAGTGCGTCCTGACCGCTGTGTGTGTGTGTGTGTGTGTGTGTGAAAGAGTATTGTTGCCATTACGTTACGTTGGACCAGTGAGTGTGATTGCAAATATCGGTCGTGTGAAATTTATACATTTTAACCATGAACTGCTTTAAAAACGAAATTAATTGTTTGATCGTCACGTCTGTTTATCACATAGTTTGAATTTTACCCTAGGTTTTTGAAACACAATTGTGCAAGGTGCTAACATTTATGTGATTTGAATGTTGTTTGCCACAACCCCAACAAAATACTAAGCCCAGCCAGATATATTTGAATAAATAAATAAACCGAGAAAAACGTAAGTATCAATGCATATAAATATGGGTGGAATAAAAGTTACGGTAGGACTATTTGCATGTATGTTCACCTCCATTTTTCAAGTGTGCCGTTCTCACGTACGAGTTGTGTTCTTGAATTTACTGTGTCTTTTCGGTGGGCTGGTTGTCCCTTCGTCTAAATAGTTATTGCAACTAAGGCCGTCCTTTTAATGAAATAACCCAACACATATTAATAACAAAAGTTTAAATGTTGCAGTTCTTTCCCCCGTAGTTGTAACGGGGTTAAACATAGTCGTGGCAAAATATTAAAGTATATTATGTGTAATTTGCTATGTCGTGTATAACAAATATGTTAACAAAGTAACATAATAACTCTAAGAGCTGTCATCAACATAGACATTGTTAAAAAGTCATAAAATTGACCTAGATATGGTCATAGACCTCAACTGGGGACATTATTTCGAAATGGGTTTTGAAATATAATTAAATTCTTTGAACAGCTGAAAAGAGTAAGCAAGCATTTGACAGTTAAACATACTTACATGGCAGCGTTTAGGTTTACATGAAGCGGAAGGACACATAATCGGTAACCAAAAGTAGAACTTAAGTAGGGCTTTAGAAAAGTGTGAAGTAACCGTAATTGGCCTATAAGTGGTGAATATGTGTTTCCACGACATGCTTGCTTCGTTTCCGTTGTCACATTATTCATCCACGTCTCACTGTCTGTAACAATACAAAGCAGGAATTACACTCTTTCCTCATGAAACTGCATCAAGTGCATGAGAGTCAATCCCGTTCTAGTGACTCTGTAGCTATCTGTGAGTTACCTTGGCACCCAGCATATACACGTTTTTTAGTAGCCCAGGCACGTATGAAAGATATTATGCACAATGTCCACTAAGATGTTGAGTTTCTTAGCAATATCGCTAACCTGAATGCGAGGACCGTGCTGAATCAGACCTCTAAAACAACAAATACAGCCATCTGTGATGGATGTGCTTGGCTGACCAGATCATTGCTCATTTTGCACATCTGTCCTTCCGTTATCGAACTATGTGCACCAAACGCACACCTGTTTCCCTGACATGATGTTAGTACACTTCAACAAGTTAACGATGAGTTTCAGCTAGTGAGGTGCCCTTTAGACCCAGAAACCTGATCACAACACGCATTTCCACGTTTGACCATTTCTACTTGAGTGCAGCCATCTTATAACCTACACTGTTAAGGTTCGGCACAAAATATGCGCCATCTAATGGCTATGTGACAAATTTGTGGTCTTCTGCTACGGCCTTATAGGGAATTCGAACAAGAGGAGCAATATGGCACTCATGAGAGAAATTGTTACATTTGTTTGTGAATCACTCTTGTAGTAACCATGGAAGCTGTCGAATTTTTGTGGAAACAGACAGCTTTGTTTCGTTGCAAACGAAGGCTAAAGACTTTTGATCTTTATCGCCAAATACGGCAAGTGATCTTACCGTTCACCAGGAATTGGTCTCACTTGGATTCCATAGATGAGTTGCAACACATAATCCTTATATCCATGCATGAAATTGCGCCCTTCGTTTACAGTGGACAAAGCATGGCATCCTTCGGGATCCTGTGAAGTGACAAATTACTCCCCATGTTTTGGTAATTTGATGGATGAGAGTGGAAGTGGGTGGGGCGAATGCCTGGAGGTCGTTACATTGAACACTGTATTATACCTACTTATAATTTTGGAGGTGGAATCATGGCATGGTCTTTTGTTTGGGGTAGTCATTGCCTCGAGCTATACCTTTCAAGACTTATGAAAGAATTGTGGACAATTCAGCAGTACACAAACTGTAACCTATTTAAATTTTATAAAACAGTGTACCCATCCATAAAGTAAAGTCTGCAACTGAGAGCTTTGATAACATGGGCGTTAATAAACTACTGGCATCAACCTCACTGAAGACTTTGGGATTAACTTGTGGGCCGATTTAAAACCAGACCAAAAGCACCCACATAACACATAGTTACATCAACTATAATGTTGAAGAAGTAATTCAATCATTTTCAAGCAGACACCTTTAGCAAATTTCTGGATAGTTTCCCTTAAAAGGAGGAGATTGTATCAGCGGGTAAAGATGGGCCTACATCACTTTGACACCATACATATTAGATCCTATTCAGTACATTACTGGGGATATCACATAATGGTTGTATAGTGTAACTACTTCCCGTTTCATATATGGAGGTGGTAATACGTATGAATTATTCTACACAACATTTGTATACAATAATTAATACGGATTACCACTGTCTGGTGTGACTTCAAAATAATCTTAAGAATGTTAAACGTCACACTTATTGCTATTTCGTTATCAGCTTCTCCAGAACAAATTTATACAAAACCAAAAACCCCATGTCTTTATTAGTTTAACAAAAGTACTTTTAAATGTATACACTAGTTATTTCATAAATGGCTCTCTCGTCAGTTTTTATATATATACTGTATTTATAAAACAATCATACCTTTTGTACATAACTTGCCATGCTGTGAGTACTTTTGTGCACTGAAAACACGAGTTGCTAAACACTTAGTGTGTCATGTTGAGAAACGTAGCCTGAAATTTTAAACTAAACATATTATTTCAGTAACTTTTCAAATAATTCCCACAATATTCTACACGCTAATAGTAGCACTCTGAAAGGAAACCTAAAATTTTGAAAAATAATTTTTTTCTTTTCTTAAAGCTGTTTTATTAGCCTTATAGTTTTATATTCCATCTCTCTGGAACCATTTAACTAATCTAATTCAAACTTTATGTGCTGGAAACCTTACTCTCTGCGCTGTATTCACTGAGAAACAGCTTTATTAATCAGCCAGTCTGAATTATACTGCTACTATAACATTCATATTATAGGCTTATATAACACCTCTGAAATTACTCAACTAATTGCCATCAAATCTCTTTGAAACTATATTTCCCATTTGGACTTTTATTAAAGCACATGACTAAGTTTCAAATTGCCCATCAAAATCACTATTGTGTGTAGAGGAATGAATTCTAATTCGTTTTGTTTACATATAACTTCTTGTTTCATGCATTTTGTCACGTGTACACATGTCAAGTAGAGTGGTTTTAGTGCCTGGAAGAGGTGAAGTGAAAAATAAAATATTTTTTGCGGCCACAAATTTTTTTGTATTCACTTGACCAAATTATTTGTAGTGGACACAAAATTATTTAGTTGTTACTATTAAAATCATGTAAAAAAATATTTTTATGGTGACTGCAAAAAATATTTAGTACGTTGTCTTCTTTCCATCACGTGATAAAAACGATGTATGCATGTGGTTTGAGTGACATGGTATTAGGCCAATTATGCAGATATTTACGGCATGAAAACAACGATGAGAGACTACGTCACTATTATGAAGAGAAATTTGCGGTGCTCTCTTGTAATCACAGAAAATTGCGATGAACGAACTGTAGTAGCGCGAAATGAGAAGAGGTCCAACAAGACTTTGTACGTTTCTCTGTATTTCTTCAGTGGTAACTAATGCAGATAAGTTATGAAAGTATATTTTCAGGGTATTTTCACTGATTAATTCAACCTAAAGCCGTTTCAAAATCCCAGCGCGCTCAGGCCTCATCACCCAAAGATTGAATATCATACATGCTGTAACACTGAAGCAATGGCATCGTAAAACGCGTCAACATAACGATTTCAGAACTTCGGACAGACACCGTTTTGTAAACTGCTGGTATGTTTTCTTACAAGTGAATGGAGGCCAAATTAGTATAGACATAGGCCTATTTCAGTTTCTTCTTACTTTCTTACTTTCTAATCATTAAGTTTCGGTTGCATGAACAGTAGGTCGCGTAAACTTACACGTCTTACACAGTTTAATGTTTTACAACTGGGGGTTGAATTTAAATAGAGATTTTTTTTTTTTTTACGCTGCTTTATAATGGGCTGAACGTCTGTATTAAGTTTACATAATAGTTCACTCATAGTTACTTCCAACTTTTCTGAACCCCTGCTAAAGTTATACTTCAAGGATATTCCTTCGCCTCATGCAAACAAAGCTTAACTAAGTACAAAATTACACCAGACGGACAACGTGCCGCATTCGTGCGCACTCAGTGTACAAAATAATACTTAGCATAGGAACTGTTTCTTACTAGAAATTACCAACACACTTATTTTCTCACTGTTGTTATTCATATTAATAAAATTACAGATAAAATAAAATAATTTATAAATCAAATGTGAGTCAAAGTTCAGTTTAACCAAAAATAAGGTAACTTTATGTTAACACAAGTAAAAAACGCTTGTGATACACGCTATATAGAAAACATCCAAACACGTCATACATGAGGTGATTTTTCAAACGTTTGATTTAAGAAAATGTGTAGAAACCGCGAATTAATTATACACATTGTTTATGTTTAAAATACTGTGTTGAAAACAACGATGTAACCTGAATAAAGTGAGTTCTAAATAAAGTGAGTTCTAGAAAAAAACCCATGTAATAACTAAGTGGTCAAATTCGGCGAATTTTCCGGGGGTCGTTCTCAAAGCAGCGTCGCTCCTGCTAAGGTTTAGTACACTCACGTTGGGAAGATCGATGCTATTAGTTTCGCAAGTGAACTTTTTCGCCACTAGGTAAGCTCTAGTGTCGCATGTGTACCGGATTTATTCTATTTTCTAAATAAAAAAAAAAAATAAAATTACAAAAATCATAAATCAAATTAAAATAACCACGTAACTAAGCGAAATCTTTCTTCTTTATTGTTTACGTAGTTTATAATTTGAATTAAAAGTAACGTCTTTGGAACACTGCGCCCTATGCCAAACTCTCCCATAAGAAAACTCGTTTTGTTCCTAGAGGATGTTCGTTGTAAAATGAGCACTATTGAAAGCCTTGCTTAAGATCTTCTTGCATGCACGTTGTATATTCTTCCAATTAATATAAAATTAACATTGCCATAGGCCTCATAGCTTTATTTATGCATCGGTCATATCAAACTGTGCTGTTATTATAAAAGTAAATATGTTCATTTTTACACTTCGAGGCACTAAAAAAAACAGGAAGCGAGATAAATACTTTCAGTGGTCACCAATGATTACCTAACATTTTTAATTTGACGTTCAGACATGGAACTACTTTCTCTCCATCGTTACCAACTGTACTAGGCACATATATTTCAGTGCACACGATTAAAATATATGCGAGTAGGAGCAGTGACTTTTTTATAAGGTCGATTTCAAAAGTGTTCACATTATCGTGAACAGCCTTTAACTGAGTAGAATCAACCTCAATCCTGCCACCTCGACGAAAGAGCGTAGATTCTTGCAGACCACGACCGTCTTTCTCAACGTGTACACAAGTTTCAGGGATTTTCTCCGCCACTTCGCCTTTCAAGGCTTCCGCTACAAGGACTTTCGAGTTTACCCACTCAGACACTGTCTACCAGTGAGGGACGCTTACGTATCAATTCAAATTAAAAGCAACTGCAATTCATTCATTACCAGTAAATATGTTCGTTGAAGTTGACGTTGTTACTTTTCTATCCTTTTACTGTTCTCTGATTTGAAATTCTCATTTGTAATCACACTGGTATATTAAATTGCGTATCTTAAGCTTTTTTTAGTCAGAACAGCGGAGATATTTAAAAGATTCATATCATAATGACATTAGCTGGAAGATGATAATTAATGTGTTATTTTCTTCTATCACCCATATAAACCGCACACCTATGTTGAAAATGAGTATCATTACTTATCTGGAGTAAACATGTTAGCAGCTCTACTCCAGGCTGGCCCCATGCTGCTTATAAGAGAAAACAGAAAATTGGTTTACTTGTTCTTCTAAGAATACTGTATAAGACAAGTGTGAACGTACCTTGGAATCTTCACTGCAAACAACGTTACGACATCGCACGCGTGGAGTCTTACTTGATCATGGACCTGCTCGTCCATTGTAAATATCGCCGCCTACGTGTAGTTCTACTGCACAGTCTACTATTTTTTCGGTAAATGGAATTATGCTGTTTTCTGTACGTGTATCTTTGCTAGTTTCCGACCTTAGCCAATGAGAGCAAGTAAACGTGTCACGTGACATTGTTTGCATGGCGAAATTACTTTTTTTTCCCAGTGTTAATATATAAATAGAAGAAACATATTTGTATACAGTTTTGAGGTTATATGTCTGTGTTCTCATCCGAATTCTTCGAAACGCATTGCCAGTTTTCGTCCCTTCAGTGTAACCATTCTCTTGTCCACAGTCGTTTATTTCGCCTACAATAGGTATTTATTTTCATTTTCCAAAACTGAAACAAATGTTATTACGGCAATTTTCTTCGCCGTACAGAGTTCATTATTTACTATTTGTTTATTATTTTTAATTGACAGACAAAGAAACCCATACCGCGTGCGGAAAAACCAGTGACGGACCCCGCGAGTAATCAAGTTACATAGCTGTTTGTCTAGCTCTTAAATCAAATATTAGTAAAAAAACTCGCAGGAAAAATCGTCCCGTGAGTGCCAGGTTTTACTCACGGAGTCTGTAAAAGAAAAGCACATTAAACTTCGGGCTACGGGGCACACTCATTCCATCTAGAGGACGAAAATATTATATAGGATTAAAATACGTCGACAATTATGATGCACAACTTAAACAGACAGACATTCGAAATAGGTGTCAACAAAACTATATATTTCCCAAAATTACACCACGACATTCAACCTCCATTAATTTCATAACAACAACAACAATAGAAAAACGCTATACATAACAGTACACAGAAAATGAGACAGTCCTGGTTTGCTGGGCCGGATTTACAGAGAGGCTCACGACACTTGGCATCCAAACACGATTATAAAATTATTATTACAGGAGATTCTGTTGACAGCAGGACTGGATAGTGACAAACGGTTGTTTTTCCCTGGTAGCAGGAGTTAGAGTTCATCAATACTGAGGGGAATGAACCAGGGTGTATCTGCACTTAAATATCCTAGGGAAATTGTGTGAGAACATGTTTTGGATAAACGCTTCACACACACACACAAACACACACACACACACACACACACACATATATATATTATATATATGTGTGTGTGTGTGTGTGTGAAGCGTTTATCCAAAACATGTTCTCACACAATTTCCCTAGGATATTTAAGTATGTGTATATATATATATATATATATATATATATATATATATATATATATATATATATATATATATATATATATGTGAAGCGTTTATCCAAAACATGTTCTCACACAATTTCCCTATGATATTTAAGTGCAGATACACCCTGGTTCATTCCCCTCAGTATTGATGAACTCTATATATATATATATATATATATATATATATATATATATATATATATATATATGAACTCTCTCTCTCTCTCTCTCTATATATATATATATATATATAGGTGTTGGCCGTTTAGCCTTCCTACTTTGTCACCGGTGTTAGTCGTAACGTTACTCATGACGTTAACGTGTCGCAATCGGTCGGTGTTGGAACTTATCTCGGTCTGTCGTCGCAATTCTTTACGGTTCACATAATGGTCATCGAAGAAGAGGTTCTGGACCTTCGACTCCAGCAGGTAGGGAGGCGTCATGTGGTATTGGATCTTCCGAGTCTCGCAGCGCTGCGCCAGTGAGGAGGGCACATCCCATGCCTCTAGCTCGACCACCCACCCCCCGCTTCCAGCGATCGGTGAGCGCGGCGTGGAGCAGCGGGCCTCGCCACAGCGCCCCTAGGAGTGATACACCGCGACCGCGGTGGAGGATCGCTGCTACTTCCAACGAGTATATCATTACCAGAGACGTCACTTAAGGCAAACCAGTGAGACGCTTATTTTTTTTGCTCAGTACAAATGTGCCAATGTCAAAACAAAAAAAAATGTGTTCACGGGTTGGCACTACTACACATGAACAGTTTTCTGTATAACATTTCAATCGTCTAATTCCACCCATTTTAATAAAAATGTGTTCAATATTTTGCATTAAAATATGTAGAATTGTATCCAAAAATAAACGATAACTGTGAACTGTCAAGTGTGAGCACACAACGTCAAATCGTTGCTAAAACACTAAACTAGCTCTGTAGCTCGCATCATCGACAATGCACGGCTATGCAACATGACGCTCGCATCACCACCAACATCGTAAAAAGAAATGTGGATTCATATAAATCATTGTACTTCAGTCTCTACAATTGAATCAATATAACTATATTTTTGTTTTCAATTCCGTTGAAATATATCCATAAAACGAAAAGCAGTTTCTTTACATTATATCAATAAATTCAAATAATTTTCCGCTTTTATATTGCCGATATTGCACTGAGCAATTAAACAAAATCGAATCGGAAATAAATTAAGAGTTCTTTTTACTCCAATCCAGTGTCTAGGGGTTGGCTACTCCAGCTCCGTGAGCAGTGTGCACGTGTCTACAAACGACGTGGGCGGAGTGGAGCAGCGATTCTCGCCCGGCTGCGTCGCCGCAGAGGAGGCGACACGACTGTCCATGAGGAAAGAACCACCACCCTCCCCACCACCAAAACCACTTAAAAAACACTTCCAGCTGCATCACCATGCTATTCTCCTACACACGAATATTTAGAAGAATTTCTCAATTTTAGTGTGATGGATGTATTGGGTGAGATACAATCACCTCAACTGTCGCCATCTCTAATGTGGTAGCCATTACAGGTGGTGACAACACTGCGGCAGGGCGAGTGCATGTCCTGCTGTTGTTGGAAGTCTGGAGACAAATATGAGATACTGGTTTACATTATTTCATTAATTTGTAACCAGGTGGCCTACCATTTTTAGATCACTTAAATAATATGTAGCATATATATATATATATATATATTATATATATATATATATATATATATATATATATATATAAACACACACACACACACACACACACGCTTTTTTCCACTATCTCTCGCTTAATTTTTCTTCGAAATTTATTACGCATTTTAAATGTGTGTTGTTTTTGACACATTGCTTTCTTCACATTTAATTACTGTTATGGAAACACACTGCTTTCTTCCTAATTATACATTCATTTTATACCTTTCTTGTGGTTACATTTAAATTGTGTATAGTTATTTGACTCTGCCTTTCTTTACAGATTTGTTTAGTTTACATTATTAATTATTCTCTTTTCCTACATATTTTGTTATAAATTTTTCATACTTTCGTATTTTTCGGTGGTGGTTGTAATTCGTTTAACACATCCGTTGCATTAATCTTAAGGAGCTCTTGTTCGTCAAGACTACTGTGTGTTTATGTAGTTTTTTTTCGTAATAATAAAAACAGGATATCTATACATTTATTCCGTGAGTTTTTAATCAAGCACACTTGTTTCAATTTAATTAATTTTTTATTTAAATAATAATTGTATACACTTCCACGTACCCTTGAATTACAATTTCCTCTTGTTATGATATATGTTTAACATGATGTTAAACCATATTAGTGGGGTTGGATTACACTTATTTCTTGGTATATTATATTATTTACAAGAGCATAAGCTGCAATAATTTTATTTTTCTTACAATCGTTGAACGTAGACTCTTTAAAAACAAGTTATAATTTAATATAATAAAAACCATACACTACAATAATTTTTCTTACCATATTTGATCTTATGCACATAACAAACCAGTGATACGTTAATATGTGAATTATACTTGATGCAATATACTTTAAGCATTTTCCACACTTACAAACAGGTATCAATCAATGCTTTTTCTTACACATAGTAAATATATACATGAGCGAATTATTTATTTTTTGATATGATTTTTCTTCCATTAATTTACATCACATTTTCTCTTATAGTAAGTACATAATTTCTAAAAGGGCAATAGTTTTCCATATGTAAGATGGGTCCTCGTAAATAAATTCCCTTTACACCTCTGATTTGCACTGGCTACAGAAATGTGGTTCTACACACCCGTGTACATTGAATTTTTTAACTAATATATTAAAGCTTGGGCAGTCGTAGAATTTTCTTATGTTTAAAACTTTACTGTTTATTAAAGATCTCATTATTCTTTTGTGACTTACCTAACATGTAAATCAGATAGCCTTCGATTATTAAATCGTCCACACACGTTAATCTCTCTTCGTATGGTAAATTACCAACATCCCACCTAAAGTTGTGTTACTCGTATAATTGAAATCTGTAAAGAGACTTACTGCTGGTGTAAGGTCCGTCCATGTGTGAGGTGGTTTGTAAGTCAAGATTTTATAATCGTTATCATCTTTCGAAAATGCTACGGCAAATCGTTTAACAATAAACGTGTTTTTATAGTTATTTTCAAATACTTCAACACATTCATACATGTTACTCAACCACAATCATTTTTATGTGAGTAACAACTTACTTATATCACAAGTACTTTACACCTGCTTCAAACTATTACAATGAAGAGAATGCATAACTATTATACATAGCAATACCATATGGCATAATTATATAAACACCTGCTTATTTACTAACTATGTTTACAATAATTTATAAGTGTTCTCTTGCAAGTTGCTTTGACCAGAATCACTTGCTTCGCCAACCACGTCAACACCATGCGTTAGCTCTACTATCTGATACAATTTTCGTCATAAACAATCTTGTTGAATGTGTGGGTAATGGGAGAAATGTTTTATTACATAGCACTGGAATTCCTAATGGACAATCTTCACATTTCTGGTATCTAATAATGTCCGGGTCTTGTCTCAAATTTGCGGCGTAGCAAGTTATAGGAAAATTTGAATTCGTTTGTATGCAAAATAAATTATAATTTCATCTGGTGAGTCAATTTTTCTCCGATGTCCAGCAATTGCCACAAGCCAGTATCGCTGTATAAATGCGTGCGCAATTCACATCACAACACCTGATGTCTTCCATGCCTACCTTGCTCTGGATTCCTGCGGTGGGTTGAAGCAGGTCAGTGGTAGGAGAAAGCGATACTTTCCTTCTCGGTAGACGGCCTCAGGGCAGGTTCGCTGTGTGGTTCTCTGACGCTCGGACCTCTGCGCTGGCTGGTATATGCACGCCTCTCTGTTGTTGACGGCTGCGTGTGCTGGATACCCGGATTTAAGTCGAACTTGCTATACTTCCCAGATTGTCTGCGAAGCGATGTCGACGGCTCCCAACCTTGAAGTGAATATTTTTGATTACCTCCCTCCTTTTTGCACGCTAACTCAATCCAAGATGGTGGGCGATGGTGTTTGATATATGCAAACGACTTTCAGTCGTGAACTGGCGTTCCAAAGGAGCGGACGTAGTCTCTCGGTACAGTGTTCAAGTGCGTACTTGATAAATATTCAATACCTATCCCGTTACATCATTCAAGTGTGAACTTTGTAATTGTGTATTGGGTAATGACTAATTATGCCTGTATTCATTGTGCGATTATGGTTACGCAAGTGCATACATTCGTACTTGTGGGTTTATGGTTACACGAGTGCAGTTACGGTACCGCAATTACCTATTTTCACAATGCAATTGCACTGCCCCCACCCCTACCCTCATCAACCGACCTGCAGTCATCGAGTGCATCAGTTGTGATCCGCCAGTCGCCGAGACTACACTGACGAGGTAACATCGAAGACACAGCTCGCGTGACTGCTAAGCAAATGCATTACCCGTTTTCCCCAAAAAATCACCATTTGTGATTGCACAATAACCAAAATTGTTCTGTCCGGTAATCGAACCCGATGTACACAAAATTAAAACAAATAAATTAAATGCTCCAACCGGGAAACGAACTCAAAATTTCCAAAATCCAAATATAAAGTAAATGCCCTGGCTCGGAATCGAACTCAAAACCAAAATTTTCAAAATCCAAATATAAAATAAATGCCTTCTTTGGGAATCGAACTCGAAACCTAATTTTCCCAAATACAAAATAAAGAAATTAATAAATGCCCCAACCAAGAATCGAATTCCTCACCGGAAACGCTCCAAACTGTAATTTAAGTCAAAAATTTCCAAAATTGCACTTACCGGGAATCGAACTGTGCTCAAATGCATGTGCAATACTACATGTGCGAAAGACTGCAACAGGAAGTGCAACGAGAAAGTAGGTCAAAAGTGCATTATAAAGTTACGAGGTCAAAAATGCATTCATAAGTAGGTCACGGAATCAAAGGTCAAATGTTACTCGAGGTCAATTTGTGCTAGTACTCTGCCGATGCCCCTACTTGAATCAACTTCAATTTTAGCAAATTCCACAGTAATCAGGCTATCGTGTTGTCGATCCTTTTTGCGTGAAGAAAAATCAAGTTATTTACAGCTGTCAGAAAACTAAAACACATATATTAAATACGGGATCTTATTACGCAGTAACATTTATATCAACAACAAAATTTCTCTGTGAGATAATGTCTCAACTGTAAGAGAGAAAATTTTAATTAAGTTTATAACGAGAGTAGTTTTGTTTTGTAAACTGTAAGAGTGTGTTTCACGTAAATATAGGCTGTTCACGGTAAAGTGAGCACTTTTGAAAGCCCTCTCATTTGGAATAACAGTCAATAAATATATTATATATTATCCCTAGACGTTTATATCCAAGTGCGATGGCAAATACGCACTATGATTATTATTTACGTGGCAATATTTATTTTAAAAAAATATTTAAAGTATACAAAATGGCTGAAAGGATAAAGTAACTAGGGCGTCAAAAGTGCTCACTTTATCGTGAACAGGCTATACATACAATTACTTTCTTGTCCAGAAAGTTGTCTGCGCGTACCATAATTACGGGATGAAAATACTTCCAAGGTCTTATGCGCGTGAATTGCCGTATGATTGTTCATTCTAAGATGAAGAACATCCAATGAAGCCGATTACTCACGCGACAAGTAACCTACACTCAATCACTGCACACAGCCTTTGTCTTTCAGACCCATATCTTCTACCACGATCTGGAGAAGTCGCACCCGTATGAGAATAGGAAAATTGAATCATCGACCCTAAACCTTCTGACGAATGGTCTTTCACGGATAAAATTTCTATTTCAGATTAATTTCTTATTATAAGCCGTTTGGTCAAGCATTGATTTGTGATATGAAGTGTTGCAATCGTGTAATATGTTTACGTGCACTGTAATTGTGTCTAGTGTGCTTCTGGCGACCAGCAAACAACGCGCTGTACAAAGATGTTACCATCAGCCAGTCATAAACGAGAGGTGAAGTAACTTTCACAAATCAGATTATCCGTCGAGAAGACTCCATTGGTTGTTGATTTCTTGTTGTGTACAGTACGTCATATATATAGACACACACGAAATGCATGTGCAACACGCCCACGTTCGTGTACACAGTGACTGTTAAAAGGAAATTCTTCACACAACCTCGAAGTTGTTCTTCAGAACCGTAATGAACTTTAAATCTAAGCCATATTGTTATAAACAAGATTTCATTAGTTGATAACCTTTTAATTTCCAGATCAATTTAAGATTTATGGTGTTCCAAATAGAACCATTTTTAATGTATGTTGTACCTAAGTTGACAAAGAATATGAATCGTTAACACAAGCAAAGAGTTGCAGACTTCAGGCTTAATGGTCGGAATTATGAACTTGTTATAACGTAGAGCAGTAGCACTGTTTACGAATCAGTTACGCCCGTTGGGCACTTAGCTTCGCAATGAACAGTGCCAGTCAGATATAGCCTTACTGCGCACTACGTAGCCAATTTTCTACACTAGGAACAAATGGGTTTACACTGAGGATTAAATGATATGCATTACATATGCGTAGATGAATGTTATTGTAAATAGAGGTCGAGCAGAAGGGTGAGGCAGGAGTAAATAGATAGGTAGGTAGGTAGGGTTTAACGCGTTGTGAGTATGGAGTAGAGCGATCACGCTGGCTGCGCAGAACCAAACTCCGTGTCTCAAAATCGAGTTGCTTTGTTGGCAACATGAGTTTCATAAACGACACGAATATTATTCGAGGTTCAAACACTGTTCATGTAAACAAGTGCTTTGAGAGGTTTGTGTTCTCCATGTAGCCAATGTTTAATGCAATCAGATTAAAGTCAAATTCGCAAAAGTATTTTATTTATATAGAAGTGCTTGTATTTTAATGAATAATATATGAACTGACACATTATAGGCTGATCATGGTAAAATGAGCACTTTTGAAAGCCCTGCTTAACATCTACTTGTATGCACATTGTGTATTATTCCTCCTTATGTAAAATTAACATTGCAATGGGCCTCATCACTTTATTCATGCGGCGGTCAAGTGAAACTGTGAAATTATTAGAAAAGTAAACATTTTATAAATCTGTTAATTTCTATACTCTGAGGCGTTAAAAAATAACAGAAAGCGTAAGAAATAATTTAAATTCTCACAGATGGTTACCTAACTCTTCTTATTAGACGTTTACTTATGGGACTACTTTCTATCAATCGTTGCCAACTTTACCGGGTGCATGTTACTCTGTGTGCCCGTTAAAATGTATGCAGGCAGGGGCAGTGACATTTTTCTAAGGTTGATTTCAAAAGTACTCAATCGTAAACAGACATTAGTAAATGTTGACCATTTGAATTCGACAGTTGTGTAATTTGGGGTAGATCAATGTTGGGTGCATGCGCAGAAGACGAAAAATCTGTCCATCTCATCTTCAGGATATTGTTCAACGTCTCTTCGACAGCGAGGTCAGTAAATATGGAGCAAGTTGCTCAGAGAAATAAAAACGGACCATCATTCCATCATTCGCCTGGAGTGATTTCGGGAAACTATGCAAAGCCGGAAGTCAGGATGGCAAGAACTGGGTTTCGAACCCAGGGCCGCCCGAATGCGAGTCCAAACATTCACCACTGCGCCACATCGCTCGGCGATCGGAGTTAGCGTGAGTGGCTTTGATGCTTTGTGTGCCAGGCCTGTTTGACTGCTGCGATGTAGACCTAACTCTTCCCGGACCCCGAGTTCGGGACTTCGACACGAACATGTTGACGTCGCCGATAGTAAAGGCTGTTCACGATAAAGTGAGCACTTTTGTAATCAACCTTAGAAAAAAGTCACTTCTTCTACCTGTACATACTGTATTTTAACGGTCGCAATGAGTGACATGTGTCCAGTAAAGTTCGTAACGATGGAATGAAAAGTAGTTACATTTATTGACGTCAAACGAAAAGTGTTAGGTAACCATTTGTGATAACTGAAATTATTTATTTCGCGGTCTGTATATTTTAATGCACCCAAGTATAAACATGAGCAGATCTGTACAATTATAACTTTCCTGATAATTTCACAGTTTCACTTAACCGACGTACGAATAAAGTGATGAGGCCCATGGCAATGTTAATTTTACATAAGGCGGAAGAACACACAACGTGTATACAAGTAGATCATAAGCAGGGTTTTCAAAAGTGTTCATTTTACTGTGAACAGCCTATAGGTTGTTTAACTTCAGTGTCTCCTTTTCTTCGATCGCTGCTCTAGTGTGAGAATAACTTTTTTACAGCCCGTATAAAATTTGGCGTATCTCATTCAGTACTGTTGCTACCGTTCACGTCGCATTATCGGTTAGTGTACCTTTCCATACCAATTTTTCACTTTTTTTTTAATGGTCGGTTTCAGGAAACCATCAAATTTTGAATTTTTTATATAAAGGTGACGATATAGCCGATGATGGCAATAACAATAACAATGAATTTCTTATTTCAACGAGGTTAATCATGATCTGAACCTAACGCCCTAGGGTTGTAAAGGTTCTCATAAAAATAATGAAACATCTTTTCCCCGAAATGCGTATGGAAAACTATTCGGTAAAAAAAAAAAAAAAAAGTCGCGGCAGTTAACCAGTACTCAACCCAAGACCTCAAGTAAAGGAGATAGGTGCTATAACGCATGACAACGCACTTTCGGTATTCGGTTTTAGTACCTAACGCATGAATTAAATATTTCTCTTGTACTAGTTCCAAGGTTTCGCGTCTTCCTCTTGAACGAATTCCACACGCCTACAATAGCAGTCATGTTTTAAACATAGGCGCGTTCACACGTTTCCGGTTACAGTGAAAAAATTCGTTAACTTTACCACAGTGATTAATTGTTTTCGTGACTTTTCTATAACGGACATAGTAATATACAATTTATAAAGGGGTATTTATTTTATAAATAATGAACGGCATTTTTCTTTCTATATTCACTAAATTGTCATAAAGCACAATTATATTTGAAATTAGTGAAGCGACTCTAAGCTTCTTTCTTTCGTATTGGAATAGAGTCACCGGATAATTGAAACACTGGCATAGTTACGTGTAAATATCAATTTGAATAGAAATAGGTCATTGCTTTGAACAGCTTATTGAACCAGTGTGAGAAATGTTTGTTGTATGATGTGGGATTGTTCGCTTGTATTCTTCGTTTGATGTGACCTCATGTTTGTGAACATCTGTATGTAACTTTACTTTCCAAGATCACTTGTAAAGTTGTTTTGAATTTGCCGTGCTCTCCGAGAGGAAAACTTCAACAATCTTGTGCGTTGCTTCTCGGGTATCCGTAGAATTTGTTTTTCCAGTGGTAATCAGAATCGAACATTATTTTTTTATTCTGGTCTGGTAAGATAAATACAAAATTCACAAAATAGGTCGCACTGTTAAAATTTTTCATACTTTCACGGAAATGTTTACGGAAATGCACAGTTAGTATACGTAAAAGCGCTCCGTAAAGACATGAAACGGAACTAAACTCCGTACGTGCAAAATACGGAACCATTTCGTAATTCAAACCGCTTTGGGTTTCGGGAAGAAACAGCGCCGAGGTTACACGATATTCTTCGCTGCTATAACAACAAACTATCGGCTGCAGATAGGTTATTCGAGACTTAAACCTATTCATTCAAACATCAAGTGTACCACAAGTCAGTTGCAACATTTAAGTAACACTACAATACTCCGACGTTACAAAACACTGAAATAGTTTCGTACTTCACTTTCTGTGTAATAACATGATAACACACTGTTACCATGTTAACACGCTATTACCGTGCCAGGATGTGCTTGCATTATGGTAAGAATTGCTATGATGTTTCTGACCCGTACTCAATCAAATCCTCTTCTTAAAGTTTTCTAAATGTATTTTTGTGCGCTAGTAAACACTTACGTAATAAAAACACAATTTTATGTTATACCTGGAACGACACGAAAACCTAGCAGAACATTTACGGATAGTTTACATAATTTCTCGGCAGGTTTAGTGTAATTTATAGTAAATCTCCTGTTTAAAAGACCAAGTGTCTAATTTTACGAAGATTTCTAGCCACTACGTTTCTGTAATTTCACAGAATTGTTTTCTAACAGTTGATCATTAACAATTTAAAAAAAATCCGTCTAGTAATAATTGTATGTTGTAGTACTTTCACTTTAAATATTACATTCATCCAGCGTAACAGTATATCAGACATCACATGGTGAGAAACTAAAGTGGCATTTCCAGCGTAATGTCTCAGATTTTAGTTTTGTTCAAATAGTTCGGTTTACATTTTTCGTTTCACCCAGTTTGAATATGTTAAAATAATTACTTCTTCAGAAAAATTTTACGAGTTTGTATAAGTTATTATAACATTTCGATCACAAAAATAACAGATAAAATTATACGTATAGTATTTTTTCAGAAATTTCCTCTTCTCTGTAGTAGTAATATCTCACAATAATTCGAGTTGAAAGTATTGTCGGCTAATCCTAACTTTTTTAATTAAACTCTGATAAAAATTCAATTTAAATATTGCAACATAAATGTTTATAGTCACACATATTGGCAGTTTTGTTAGGTATTAAATATGTTAGCATGTTTATTTATTGCTTAAATTACGGACTGAAATATGCTTCACTTCTCACATAGTCCTTCAAGCAACTGAAGATATGTTTTACCTAGATATGACAAGAGGCTTTCCACTTTTAAGTGAGCATTTTTGAAATCAATATTTAAAAAAAAAATCACTACACGGTAACTACATGTGCACTACAGACTTCCAGTCAAGTTGTCAGCGAGTTAATATAATTATTCATAATTCATGCAATAAAATGTGTCAGGTAACGTATTATCAAATGTTACCTTTATCCATACTATCTCGACTACTATGCGAGCAAAGCGTTTGCACTACGATACTCTTTGTTATGGACCGTGCCTCCACGTTTCATTGTTTATCACCAAATATGTGATAACAATTAACCCAATACATTTTACACGAATCAAATAAATAGGCAACCTCACACATGTGTCTGATGGGGATGGGTAACATTGTCAATATCCTTACTTTACTGAAAACCACATTTTATCGTAAAATTTACAAAATCACATTCGTGCACTGCAAAACGTAGCAGTCGAGAGAAATGTGTCTGTGATCCCAGGAGAGCATCCTGGCAACATCGAGCGACGCAGTGTACACCTGATAGGATGCACTCCCAAGAACGCAAACTACGGCTGGTAAGGTTGTAATTACGTAACTTCATGTTTCCCGGAATACGTTACATGTAACACGTTCACGTACGCCTATTGTAATTTGACTTGTGTGCTTAATTGAAACATATCGCAATAGATTCACGTTACACAAACGTTCACGTAAAACAAATACTTGTCGATTTGTAACTACGGTGTTATACGTTGTAGAATGAGATCTTCTTAACCAATCACAAGAAAGGCGAAATTGTTTTATCTTCGCATTAAATGGGTTTTGTTTTAATTTTCGCCACGTCGTCTGCTCAACTATTTGACCTAGCCCATACATCGTCACTAAAGCAAGGATTAAGGAAATATAAATGAAGAAATTATGATTGTTTATTTTATTGAAACATCATTATTGCGAACATCTTTTTTTTTTGGATTACCAGAACATTATGTTTCTTAAAAGTTTAAAAGTGCTTATAATGCAGTGCCAAATATTTACAATTAAATTTCCATGAAAAGGAATATGATATTCTGGAGCATTTCAATTTTTACAACTTGTCCGCATATATATGAAAATATACTTTGTGTTATGACTGTACCCTAGTTGTTTTTACTCTTTGAGGCACGGCGGTCTCTAATCAGGATGTTGCGTAGGAAATGGATGTAATTGTCTGCACTGCGCACAGCAGAAAGCGGCGTTCTATAAAGATAATCTGTCACGAGTGGAAGATGTCATTCGTCGGCTAGTAACATCGGCGAGTAGCATTGGCCAGTAACAGCTGCTAGTAACATCGAACACAAACACATTTATATTTGTCCTGACATATGACCGAGCATTATACAAATTAATAATTTTACAGTTCCGGCCAAAACTTGTTGTTCGATACGACAAAGCTTAGAATTTTACACGATTGTATATGAACTCCACCAAAAAACCTCTGTAGGTGATTACTCACAAAAAATCTATATAACAATAAAAAATAGGGTACGGTTATCAACCCCCTTCAATAAAATTGGATGGGTTGGAATCTTATTTGAGCATTCAAAAATTTTACTGTCCGACATTGTTTGTTTCTTCCTGCGGCTTACTAATATACTGTACACGGTAAATGCAAAACAAAAAACTATCTTGTGTTTTGTACGCTAAAAGCCACCGTTTATGAGAAAATAATGCATTATGTTCTAACACTATAAATGTTGCAATTTATTAACGTCTGCTTCAGCCATTCTTTTAAGGGTAGTTCCTATATATATATATATATATATATATATATATATATATATATATATATATATATATATATATGACCTGGTTTTTGATAAGGAAACACATGTCGATGTTTGTTGGTAACGTTCATATCCACCTTGTATATTTGTCTTTCCTTGAAATAGTTAAAACGTTGCATAAGCAATGAGCGCACTAAACGAAGTTTACGTTCTTATATCAACCATCATTATGTATCACCAAAATATACCACGGTTTAGTTACACGTGAAATTGTAACATGATGCGTGTTACGTATAAAGTGAACTCATCGTAATCTTGTGCTAAGAAGTCACCAGTAAGTCTGGCACTTCCACTGGCTTCTTAACACCGTAGCAACTTCTTTCGATGTTGCAATGCAACTTGGTCACATGAGATAGGCAGAACATGATTCGTCTGTATCGCAAGCAATCATAATATACCATGAGACTAGTCTAAAGTAGTTACCAGTTTTCCAAGCCAAGTAAGATACTTGGTCATGTTACTTGCAACTAGCAAGTTAACCAAAAAGTGTAGTATTTATCAGGGAACATTATTCGAGGTTCATAACTTACATGTTGTGAAGTTCAGTAACGAAACTGTTTGCTTTATAAAGAAACTTATACGTGTAGAAAAAGCACAAGAGTACAAAACAGATATTTCAAAGGTGAAAAATAAATCAAAAATCACTACAAACTCGGCAGTATCAATTCTTTATCATAAAACAGGCGATATTTTTATTTGCAGACCACGTCTGCGACAGAAAAACTGGTTGCTTTCAATGGAAACAGTTCGTCGCATGCGATATGGCTGTCCAGGCAGTCGTACGCGACTGTGCTTGCATGCGACAGAACGATCGTTTGCGACTTGTAGCAGAGGGTTGCTCCAGTTTAAGGCCGCCTTCACAGTTCATAACCCTCGCAAGCCTACACCAGCTAAGATATGCCGCCCCTTCAACCTGGTGGCGCATTACGTTGGACTCTTAGAAACAGCAGCTATGACTGGAGTAAGTTACTTTGCTGGCTTCGTGATGACGCCAAGGGAAAATGAAGTAAATATACACGAGTATCCTGAATTCCAGGTACAAATTTTTTTATAAAATTCCTTATGGGAAGTAGGATAGGATATATACACTGTAAGAAAGTCCAGATATATATATATATATATATATATATATATATATATATATATATATATATATATATATAGAGTCAAAATGTGTTTAGTTGCCTCAACAAAATGTTATTTTGAGTAAACAAACTTTAAAGCAACAAAATTAATTTTGTTCCTATAACACAATACATGCTTGAATAAACAAAACTTCTCTGTTGTGCCAATAGAAATTAGACTGTCAGGAAAAAATATTTTGTTGAATGAAGTGTCACCCACTCGATTGCATTCGTTGGAAAATTCCTCTCGAGAGTTCGTTTGTATAATTTAGACAATTAGAATAGTTCGATTGTGCATTTGTTCATGCTTAGTAATGGTACAAACATCATAATAAACCAGTTCAATAGGAAACAAATAAGTAAATCAGTAATATATGAAAAATTTATTGACGCATGTTGGTTAGAAGGCAGGATGATTTTTTGCCCCACGATTATTCGATCCAGCCCACTGTGGCGCCGTTTTGGTAGGCTGACTCCCTCATTCGGTCGCCATCTTAGTAAGCTGTCTTCTTCGTTCGACGCCATATTGGTAGGTTTTCGCCTTTTTGGTATACTGTCTCCCCCATTCGACGCCATGTTGGTAATCTCTCACAACCATTCGGCCACCATCTTGGTAGGTCGTCTCCTTCATTCGACACCATATTGGTAGGCATCACAACCACCATCTTCCATGTTGGTAGGCGTAATTTGTTTATACATTACCGGAGGTGGCCACATTAGATTCTTCATTCGTCATTTGTTTCGGAGTTTGTCTCTCGTATTCACAACCCCTCCCCCCCCCCTTTTTCCAACACCACACCCAGCAGCCGACTGTCGCCATTTGCTATTGGCTGTTTAGTCAGTGGGCCTCCATCCAATGCTTATCATTGGCTAATTATTCACTTCGTCCGACCAAGTAGTCGTGTTCGCTCCATCCCGCCAATGATTCTCATTGGCTATTTAATCACGTTCGTTCGATCTCTACCAATATATTCAATTGCCTCCAGCAATTATTCGCTTCGTTCTATCGAGTGTTTATCATTGGCTAATTGCTCGGGTGTCTTCGGAAACCTTCGTTCGACCGATCAGAGGCAGTCACTCGAACGCTACCAACGTTTCTCATTGGCCAATTGCCGCCACCCCTATGCTTCTCATTGGCTAATTACTCACGTCTTTCGAACCCCCCCGGCTATCTCCCTGCCCAATCGGAGACCTACTATAGTCGAGCGAATGGACTATTTCATGCCCCCCCCCCTTTTTTTGTTAACACTCTCTTTATAAGATCCACCCATAGTCCACCTCGGAAAATTTTTCATTTTTACACTATTTTAAAAGGACAGCCCGGTGGTCATTTCGAAACTAGTAAGGTTTATAATCAATGTTGAATTACGGTAGCCATGTCATCAAGTACAGAAGAAAATAACAGCAATGCAGAAGAAAATGGAGATAAAATTCTTCAGCTCATCTGCATGATATTGGCACGAGGAGCAATATCAGAACGTCCGTCATACAGCATATTCTCGCCCAGATTCACAGACAGCACCATCAGCACCAACATCGAATCCAGTGGCATCGAAGAACAAATGGAAGTGACCGTCGCCTAATTTTCTCCATTCAGGTCAGAAGACATGAGGAAGTACAGTGAACTGAATTGGGGGAACCGTCGTGTAAGTTTTCGTTCTGCAAATTCAATTTTATGATGGTACAATCCACTGGTTATGCTGCTATGATGAGTTCGAAGGTTGTTATTTGCGGGACACATTAACGTGCGAATATAAAATCTGTTAATGTGTACAATTTATGCTCCGACTCTACGCTTCCTTATTCGCTTGAGGAGTTAGTAAAACAAAATTTGCAATGTTTACGTAAGCAAGGCAAGAATGTACTAAGTGTAGTGTACGAACTGTACCGAAAAAGGAAAAATAATTACATGTGCAAATGACAGGAGAAATGCGATGGACATAACCACGTCGCGAAAAGGCAAGGTTTCCCGGACTGGACCTCCACCTGCACACTGTTTGCATGTGAAGTGCACCTAGGCTAGAGGCTGAGATCTTCCACCAAGTATTCTCGCAATGGTCCAGTGCACCACAAATGATGTTGTTGAAACTGTGCGGGCGTCAAACCCCATGAGGCACAGTCAGCAGGATTTTACTCCGATTGAACATGATGCCAACATTCAGTTGATGTGTAATCTTGAATTTCACTTACTCGGTTGGCCACGAAGGTCTTCCAGAGATGAGGTGATGATGTAATCCAAGACTACCATAGAATCTGTACAGGCGTAAGTGGCCTCGATGTGCAGCCTCGAATCATAGTTGTTGATGACGAGACGGAGAAGCCGAGCTAGCAGAAGGGCCGCACAGAGTTCTAGGCGAGGTAGAGACACCTTCTTCACAGGTGCAACCTTACATTTGGCAACCAACAGATGAACTATTGCTGGACCTTGCCGAGGTTTCACACGAAGGTATACAACAGCAGCATAACCAATTTCGGTACTGTCAGCAAAGCCATGAACTTGATATGTGCATTCTTGCAGATTCACTAGTGGATGGGCCACAGCGATGGACGGCAATAATGACAGTTGAGATCTAACACAGTCCCACTTTTCACGCACTTCCAGGGGTGATTAAGTATCCCAGTCCACACCTTTCAGCCACAGCATCTGAATCAAGTGTTTGCCAGACAAAGTTAAGGGAGCTAGCCAACCAAGCGGGTCAAGCACTCGAGCCAAGTCTGAGGGGATGATGCATTTTGTAGGCGGATTGGAGTTGGGATAGATTACATACGAAAACGAGTCAGTGGAAGGGTTCCATTGCAGGCCTAGGACTTAAATAACCAAGTCATTGTCAAGATAAAACGAGTGAGATGATGGCGCATGAATGTCCTCCGATGGGAGCAAATCCAACCAGGCTGCATGTTTGCTCATAAACTTTCTCAATTGAAATTCACCCACCTTCAGTAATGCTATGAGCTCCTGCTGTAGATTGAGTGCAGCCTCAATACTGCAAGCTCCATTGGCTGCATCATCTACATACATGTCTGACGATAAGATCTTCGCTGCAACAGGAAATCTGCTCTTCTCATCCTCTGCGAGTTGATGGAGAGTGTGTATGGCAAAATGTGGCGCAGATGACACTCCATAAGTAACTGTGCTCAGTCTGTATTCCGCGATGGGTTCATCATCTGAGAACTTCCAATCAATCCTCTGATAATCTCTGTTGCTGGGATGAATGGATATCTGCAGATAAATTTGTTTGATATCTGCAGTGAACACAATAGGGTACATACGAAACTGAAAAACATATCAACAATGCTGGTTTGGAGTTTTGGCCCCTAAAAGAAGTATGTCATTAAGTGATTGGCCATTTGTGGTTCTTGCAGATGGGTCGAACACCACTCGCAACTTAGTGGTGGTGCTATCAGGCTTTATTACAAAGTGGTGAGGACTGTAGTAGGCCTCACTTACAGAGATTTATCCCTCTGGAATCCTCTCAATGTGTCCAGATGACAGGTAGTCCTCCATAAAATATGCATTCTGGGCTCTTACTGAACGTTTCAGTTTCAGTTGCCTCTCGAGACGATGAAGTTCACGTATTGCTTGGTTCTTAGATTCCCATAACTGTGGTCTTGGTTGACAAAAGGGCAAAGCAACACTGTAGCACCCTGTTTGGTCTCTTGTGTGAGCTGTTATGAACATCTCTTCACAAAGTGCTTCCTGAGGAGAGTAATGTGTTTTCTGAGGAACTTCTTCTAATTCCCAGAACATTTTGACAACATATTCAAGCGATGGGGACTATGTAAACAATGAAATACAACATGATGTTATTGCTTGCGATGGAACAGCAGTTTTAACCCTTCCCGTGAGGATCCATCCAAACACAGTCTCCAATATAGTGGGCATTTCCTTGCTTCCATCCCTTTTTTGGCCAGTCATCAAGTGCGGGAACAACTCAGCACCTATCAGCAAGTCAACTGGGCCTGGACAGGCAAAGGCAGGATCTGCAAGTTTCAGGTGCGTTACAGCATCACAAATTCTAGAGGGTATCTGAGAGTTAGGGAGATCACTTGAAATGTGCGATAGAACAAAGGCATCCAGACCGAATGATGGTCAGGTTTGTCCTAAAGGAGTAATTAGGTAAGACGTGGTTGCCTTGGAAACACTGACTACCACATTGGATAATCCATGGATTGGGAGCTGAGTCTTCTGTTGGGGCAGTCCCAATCGCTGTAGGCAGGCCTCGGTTATGAAACTAGCCCGGCTAGCCGAGTCTAGAAGGGCATGTACTTGTTGGGGAGCTCCAAATGCATCCTGGATTTCTATTAGAGCAGTAGACAGCAAAACAGTGGTGGTAGCTTTCATGGTGGTATGAGCTGCAAGTATGGATACAATTTTAATTTGGCCATCTCATGTATGTTCTTCTATTGTGATATCCGAAGGGTCATCTATTTCAGGGGCCGATGCATCCTGTGATTCAGCAAAGCGTAACAATGGTAATGCCTAGCACCACAGTGTCGACACGTGAATTTGGAGTTACAGTTTCTAGCTCGATGTGACGATCTGAGGCAGTTCAAACACAAATTCAACCTTTTGGTAAGAGTGTAACGTTCCTTTGGGCCTATACTCAGCAACTGGGAGCACTTAGAAGGAATGTGGTCTGCCTTACATAGGGTACAATTAGCAGTAGCTGTTTGTGCCATGTTCACAATGGAAGTAGTTGAACTGTACGAATTATGTTTGCTGGATTTAGACAAAATTATTGTCTTTGACATAGAGGTATTGACATGGTACAAACCGACTGCTTCGGCTGATTGACGCTGCTTTTTCTAAGAACTCTATGAATTCTGTCAGCTTTGGCAGTGATGAATCACTTACTGTCAACTCCCACTGATGGCACAGGTAAGGGTCAAGTTTCTTCTCTATCAAGTGAAGCAACAACAAGTCCCAGTGATCCACAGGAATTTTCAATTCTAGCAGAGCACCCATATTTTCGGCTAGTGCAGTTAGCAGTGCACACATAGAGCTCGAAGAGTCAGATGATAACACTGGTACTTGAAGTAACGCTTCAATGAGGTTCGAGGTTATGAATCCTTTATTTTCATATCTCCTCACTAAAATCTCCTATGCAATAGTGTAATTTTCTTTCGAGAGTGGTAGGGACTGGATTAATGACAATGACTCTGCAGTTAAACACGACTTCAGGTATGTGAAACGATCCACCTGAGATAATTTATCATTGCTGGCTACCATGGGCTGAAACATGTTTGCAAAGTTCAACCATGACTTCGGGTCACCATTGAAACTGGGAAGCTGAATAGTGGGTAACTTGACATGTGAAGTGTTTGAATGTGACTGGGTGGCTTCTTTGTCATTCCTACCATTGCTCGCTATGACCTGGTCATGTATGGCCATTACAGCGTAATACTCATCATCAAACTTGATAAGTCGTTGGGCATGGGACTGGGTGTCAAACTCACTACTGCCTTTGAACGCAAATTCCAGTGCTATGTGATCAACATCAAAACCGTTCCGAATTTGAGCTAAGTCCTGGCAAGTAGAAAGAAGAGGCGTGCATCAGTACTGTCACCTTACACAGAAGATGACAATGTAAATGCACGGTGTAGTCGATTTTCTGCTCTTTCGAGACGTCTCTGAAGTTCCTGGTGTTTATCAGCCATGTTCAATATTATTCCGCACTATAAAGGCCAAAAGCAACAGGCGCGTGGAGCTTGCTTACGCTGATAATCCTGTTGGTAATATTGATTAACTAACCGTGATCAGTAACAGTGATTTTAGCACAGTTAATCAAATCAACAGTGATTTCATCACGGTTTATGGAACTAACTAGCTGTGATTTCTTAACTGTTCCAATGTACATCAACCTTATCCTTAGTCCATGTAGATCACTGTGAATACTAACAAGATACACACATAAATGCAACTAAATACAAATATGCCCGTTTTGGCAAAATACTGATATATATATATATATGCTTATATATATATGCTCTGATGATGTGCTGGGACAAAATTCCACCACACGAGTCACGACCGAGGCAACAAAAGTCACGAACGGGGTAGCACGAGTCACGACCGAAATAGCACCGCGCGAACAAAAACACAAAACAGCGATGAGGTAGATAATCAACTATGTAGAAAAAATATCTGGCTCGGTTGGACCAATAAATGATGCGTCGAACATCTTGATGGACTGTATTACACGAAAGTTTGTGAATATGAGAACTGGCGGGCACTAGCAAACACCACTTCTCCCCAACGAATTGCGAACAACTGACTGCCTAAATATACTAGTTCCTAGAAGCACTACGAGCGCGCCACTGATGGCAATGGCGGGAAGTTCAAATCTGTACACAGTAATAATTACAAATACATCTATACACACAGTACCAAACACATTTCATGTTACATTTCACTTCCGTAAGAACACACACACAGTTAATCAGTTCTAGGTGCATATCAGCAACATCGTTGCGTAACGAGAGTAAATTTATTTCAAAGTTATTTAAACACTGGTGAATCTCATCCCCGTCAAGCTGACTGGAGTGAGAGTTAGCATAGAGGCAACGGAGATCACATTTACAAGCAGCAAAAGCATCTTAAGACATTTGTGTAATCAATATCAGAGACCGGAGAGTACTGTACCGGCACGGACGAGTCTGTCACTTCACGAGTCTCCACTGTTTGCTCACGTAAAACAGTCATTTTGGACGATCTATTTTCCAGCTGCAGTAAATTGCCAGCTTCCAGCAGCAGGGAAACTTCAGTTATGTTGTCTCACGCAACCAACTCGCCCGTCTGGAAGCCGCGAATTGGTGTGACTGGGAGCCCTGGAAGGGCATCATCTGGGTACTCTGGATGGGTGCCATCTGAGACATCTGGTAGGGTATCGTATGGGTGCTCCGGAAGTGTGCCACCTGGGTGCTCCGCAAGGACGTCTCAGTTGCGATTCGAATAATTCCCTTGCTGTAATCAGGAGGGCGTCCACTCTCGGACCAGGAATAGATCGTTGGCATTACGGAAATGGTTGCTAACGTCCGTAAAGTAGCCACAACACAAATTATTCTGTATTCATATAATGGCGGTGGAAGATAATGTGTAGTACAGCGAAATATCTTGTCGGCCATAGGCCGCAGCCTCAAGAAACACTTTCATTCATAAACTTACACATGTCACACCGCGCCACGGCATCGCTGTCCTTCGGCACTACGGCAACCGGTTTCTCCAGCCGATGTGATGGATTTTCTCAGAGTGCTCCTTGAATACGAAGGCCTGCCTTTGACCTCGACGATCATGTAGCCGCAACCCTGCATCATCACTAACTGGTCGTCGCCATGCCGATACTGCGATCCTGTTGAAGATATAACTTCATTGTGATGTGATCAAGTAACTAGCATCTAAATAATGTCTACCTGCTTGTGTGTAATGCCTCAATGCCTTCTTGCCATTGACAGTTGCAATAACTTGGCAACTCGGTGATTGACTGGTTGGTGCCCAAAAAAATGCGTTATGGTGTTGTACGATTAGTTCAAAGTCAATTTGAAGCATAGGGATTGCATAATCATGTATTATAAGCAGTAGGGAGGTCAGCTGACAGGCTTAGTAGGACAATGGCTGTCATGAAAGATACATTGCCTCAGCTAATTTCTGTAACTTCGCATCTAAGCCATATTCTGCATCTGTGATGTCTTCGGAAACTTCAGAGTTAATGGTAGCTACGGCAGTACCATCGACTTCTTCGGGAGTGGTACCAGCAGTGCCATCGACGTGTATAGCCATTACACGTACGAAATCTTCAATGGGGCCATCGAACTTTTTGGCTGAGGTACCTTAGTACACTTATGCCGATGTTACCTGCTTATTTAGCTCCAGCACCTAAACTCCAACAGGTCCGTCCGAGTCTGACGACTGACTCCAATAGACTGACTCCACCCTAGACTCGCTCGACCCAAGACTCGCTCCACCCAAGAATCATTCCACCTGCTCCATCGCTCCATCGCTACATTGCTCCATTACTCCATCGCTCCATTGCTCCATCATTCCATAGCTCCATCGCTCCATAGCTCCGTAGCTCCATTGCTCCATTGGTCAATCATTCCATTGCTCCATAACTCCTTTGCTTTATGGCTCCATCGCTCCATCACTCCATAGCTCCATAGCTCCATCGCTGGGTCGTATGTATACTTCTCGTCACAAAAAATGAGCGATCTCGTGTAGCTGCAAATATTTCTAAGTCCCACTTCGGGTAACTTCTGCAGACTGCCCCCTCCCAAGTCACAGGCGCATGCCGCGGAGTGGGTGTGGATAACTGCTGCAGGAAACATGGCTTTGGAGGAAAAAGGATACAAAACACGAATAATAGTTCTGTGAGCTCAGTTTTGTCCGAATATATTCCGACACATTATATGTAATGCAGTTAAAGTAAATTAGTGGTGAAACCTTCGGAAATATGAAATAGTCTTTATCAGATCTGAGAAACAAGTAGTGAATAATAAATTTGAACAGACCACGCTGGACCACTGGAAAAAAAAAACTTCCAAATCATGTATAATTGTAAATATGAAAGGAGGTGTTACGTTATAATTGCCCTTGCCAACACACACGAGATCTATGAAAACGTAAAGTGATAATCACTAAAAACATCAAATATCAAATTATATGGAATATTGTTTTCATATGTATGATAATTAGAGATCATGAAATGCCTCGAAATGAATGGCCTGTAGTCTAGACTTCACAGTCCAATGAATACCCGATCAACTACTGTATATTCACTGTTTGTTTCTCCAGTAAGTGGCCAATATTACTCTAAAACATACAGCACCTGATCCCAAACGTCTTTCCTTGCCTGTTTCGTATTTACTTCGCACATTCCTGAGTGAGCCTTGTTAACTGTAATCCAATGTAAAGGTAGATTAGGCCTATAAATGTGTAAAGTTTAGCTTGTCCTCGAAGTAATCTGCGCAGTTTTCCTGTTCCTGTATTGTTCCGTTCATAAAGTAAAGACCTATTTACATGCACCGATATGTCTTAACCTAATTTGGATTAAAGTAAACAGTTATTGATTATTAGTTATAGCACGAATTTACTACAGTGTTATCTGCGGGAGTGATTATAGTATCTTGAAAGATCTTCGGTTATTTATAAATACTCAAAATATTCACCATTTAAAAAATAATAACATATAGAATACATGCAGAGAGCTACTAGATATATTTCGAAGGAAACTATTCGTATTAATGTGAGCACTTCTTGATGCCTGTCGCATTTTATATATGGACGTATGCACCCAAATGTCAATAAAGATTACGCATTAAGACGTAACTCAGTTTTTATTTTCATTTATACACGAACTGAAGTATAAATAAAATTGCTTGCATGTTTCATGTGTGTGTTGTAACACCATTGCGAAAAGTGTTAAGAGCTCACTTAGGCGCGAACAGCCTATAGTACCGTCACATCTAAGCTGGACAGTTCAACTCGGCGTGTTTTGTCATTATGTAGTTTCTCGCCGAACTGCCTCCATTGGCGATTCGTGCTAGTAATGGTAAGTAACCCAATTTGAAATACTTGGTGGCTGGCAGACACCACACCGACCAGTCACCTAACTGATTGGTGGATACACGTGTAAGTGAGCTTTCTAGCAATTGGCCTCTCAATGTTTCGCGCCATGTTATACGAATACTAGCCATTGTGGTGTACACAACTACCATTTATTTGATAATATTTCACATTGTGATCACTATATATATATATATATATATATATATATATATATATATATATATATATATATATATATTTATTTATTTATTTATATCTCTTTATAAATCGTTGTCAGTCCCAGAACTATAAAATATGCAAAATATATATCAATTTGATACTTGCGTTATCTTGGACTGTCTTAAACACGAAACATTCACGCATATAAATATTTTCTAAATGAATGTTTCTTTTAAGAATTACCTTCCTTGCTGGATATGGTATTGCAGTTTCTATGCTTGAGTGCAAATTAGTTGACCAAATACCGAATATTTAACAGTTGGAAGACCATATTCAGTGCCCGTAAGAAATAGGTACACAAATAGAGATAGAGAATTGCATTTTCTTTATAACACATCTACCAACATCTGACTTTGAAGTCCCCACACTTTGACGTTACTGAGCCGGACTCCAAAATGTCGTACAGGAAGGTCCATCCTGATCCACGCAAGTTCCATTTCGCAGTGGTTGTTTAGCAGTATTCAATGATTTATCACCAATTTGTTCTACTTTCTATCCCTTTCTTCTCCGTCTATTAGGTTTTGGTTGTGCAAGTCAGAAAATGAAGAAATTCACAATAACAATTTTATTTGTAATGTTGTGAGTAGTATATAAAAATTACTTTGGCACAAAGGGATGGGGGATAGGGCGAAGGAACCACCCACCGCCATGTTGGAATTTCCCTTTTTTCTTTCAAAATTTCCATGTTTTCCACAAAATCGACTAAATGTTCCTAAATATTTATATTTTCAGTAAAAATGTCCCTTTTCCCCCCCAAAAGAAAACCTCTCATTTTCCCAGGCAGATCAGTGACCCTGGGTAGAGCAATGAGCCGGATCAGCGACCCAGGGTCAAGAATCAACGACCCCGGTGATCGGGATCAGAGACCCCAGGGCCAGGAGAGCAGGACGAGGACGTTTGCTATTGACCTTTGACATTTGACTCAAAAAATCTAAAAAGTAAAAAAATTCGACGAAATTCCAAAAAAAAAAAATTCAAAAAATCCCAAAAAAGTATGTTATTAAAAGTACTAAAAAATTATTTCAAAAATATTTTAAAATTTATTTTAAAAATTGTTGAAAATGTATCATCAACAAATTATTAAAATGTTATTTATAAAACTAAAACTAAAAAAAAAAAAGGTACTAAGAGAGGTATCATTAAAAATGTATTAAAAAATCGTTTTAAATATCTATAAAATAATATTGTTAAAAATGAATTAAATAATTATTAAAAACCGTTAAAAAAATTATTAACAAACGAACTTTCCAAAGGTCACCTCTCACCCATATGCATCCACCATCTTTGTAGGTGCAATAGACGACAATCTTGGTAGGTGGCCACCATGTTGATAGGCGACCGCCAGCTTGGTAGGCAGCCACCATCTTGGTAGGCGACCACCATATAGGTAGGCGACCACCATCGTGGTAGTTATCACCTGTCCGCCATGTTGGATGCAGGTAACCATGACCTAAAACACATGATTTGAATGACCTTGAAAATCAAAACTCGAGAAAAATACATAAAAGTCAACAAGCAAAATTCATTACAAACTACCACTGTCATACGGGATGTAGTACCCTCGTCCTTGACCCCATGACCTTGAATGAACTTGAAAACCAAATCTCGAGAAGAAATACATAAAAGTCAACAAACATATTACAACTAACTACTACCACCATATTAAATGCAGGTGACCTGACTGTGACCTCGTGATCTTAAATTACCTTGAAAACAAAAACTAGAGAAAAATACATAAAAGTCAGCAAGTACATTACAATATTACCTACTACAACCATATTAGATGCAGACTATCTTGATCTTGACATCATGACCTTGAAAACAAAAACTCGGATTAAAATATATTAAAGTCATCAAGCATATTACATTACAGACTACTGCCATTATATTAGGCGTAGATTACCTTAACCTTGACACCATAACCACGACTGACCTTGAAAATCAAAACTCGATAAAAAAACATAAAAGTCTACAAGCACACTACAATACTAAAAACTACCGCCATAATAGCCACAATAGATTCAGACTATGTTGACCTTAACCCCATGATCTTGAATGACCTTGAAAACAAATACTCTTAATAAAATACTTAAAATTAAGCAAGCATAGTACATTACACACGACGGCCACCATATTGGATGCAGGTAATCTCAACCTTGATCCCATTACATTGAATGACCTCGAAAACAAAATTTCGACAAGAAATACATGGAAGTCAACAAGCATATTACATTACTAACTACTATGACCATATTAAATGTAGGTGAAATTAACCTTGACCTCATGACTTTGAATGACCTTGAAAACAAAAACTCGAGAAAAATACATAAAAGTCAACAAAAATATTACATTACTAATAACTATCACCTATTAGATGAAGGTGACCTGAACCGTAGCCCCATCACATTGAATGACTTTAAAAACAAAAACTAGAGAAAAAATATATAAAGGTCAGCAAGTGTATTACATTACAAACTACTAACATCATTTTAGATACAGAAAACCTTGACCTTGGCCCCATAACCTTAAATAACATTGAAAACAAAAATTCAAGAAAAAATACATGCTTTAGAATTCTTGTAGGTATAGTTATATGCCCTTTTAAATCCACTGAAGTAATCGCTGCCAAATTTATGTTTTGAGCTGCTACTTGTGACCTCGAACAACACAATTTGGCCATTATATCTTATGTCTTCTGGTAGGTACAGTTGCCTGCAATTTTTTTGTATGGTGAATTTATAGCTGCCATATTCATATGTATCACTCGTGATATCTAACAGAATTGTTGGCAACCCTATCAGCTACTTTATTGATCGTTATGTTTAGCCTCGCGGTCATAACACCTACTCATACTTGTTTACTTTTCCCTTTCACTTCTATAAATAGCCTTTTTATATATTCCTATATATCCACTGACATCTATTGAAAACTAAATCTGCAGTTAAATATGAATGTTATAGGGTAATGTTTCTAGTCGGATACTACAAAGCCAGAGCCACGTACGTAGTTGTTCCGCCTCTCCCCAACAAATCCCCGCACCCACGTTCAGACAAGTGCCACAACGTCTGGCGCAGACAGTAGCTAGCTTCTTGAACGCTGACCCGGACCTGGTTGAGCGAGCTGTCTACTCCGTAACTAGGCCAAACAATCCTATAGGTCATTTGGAAAGTTTTCAGTCATTCTCGTACAAATATATGTGCAACTGAGCGCGCAGTGTCGTCTCAGTTCGAAATATGTTCCGCCCCTAAATATTAGAGATAATTTACCTGCATTATGTCTAGTTCATGAAATAGCAAAGTCATGTTTTCGGCTATTCTTTTAAGCTGGTTTCTTCAGCTACATTGTTTTTATTCCTTTTGATAAAATATTCTTTAAAGTGAGCTCTTTTAGGCAGACATAACCGTTTAAAACGTAGCACTAATATTAATATACGTAAAAAACACTTGGCTTTAGCATGTTAGTACAAATTTGTTGTTACGGCGTCATTGCGTATGTAAGACATAACAACTATAATCCGATAGTGAACGTTAAGCATTCCTGGGGCCGTGGCGGTGTAGTGCTTAGACAACTCTCCTCCCATCATGGAGAACCGGGTTCGATTCCTGATGAAGTCACTTCCGGTTTTTCGCATGTGGGAATCGTGCAGGACGATGCCGCTGGTCGGTGGGTTTTCTCACTGATTTTCCATTTCCCCCACCTTTGCACTCCGGCGCTGCTCCATACTCATCTCGCTTTACCCTAAAGGGCTCTCGAAACCTCGGTGTTAAGAGCCGCTCAAATATTTTCACTCGCTCATTAAGCATTCCGCCTACCAGGACGTATTTTGTCCAGAAGGGTGAAACGCTGAGGATGACCCAGGCGTGCACCTCACATGCGGCATCGTCTCTATGTGCAAGGTACTGAACAAGTGTGCAGTCTTTCCTTAAAAACGTACCTCTGAGACAACTTTAAAATTAGGCCTATTTCATAAAATATTTGCTACATTTTCTTATTACCAAACAATAAAGTAAAAATATATTTAGCTTCTAGTTTCTTGTAGTGCATTTACATCGTAATCGTATATTCATAAACTGAGCTTTCACCCACGCACTAAAACGGTAATGTTGAATATCTGTTTACAATTGGACAGCTTCGTTTGGGTGATCGGTCCGGCCTGATTCCCACTAGCGAAAATCCGGTGACTCGACCGGGGAATGAACCCGGTTCGCCTTGGCGGGAGGCAAGGAAACATTTGGAAATGCTTTTAGTAACGAGTATAGATAATCGTGCAGTTAGTATTTTCTACCCGTTGCAGCGCCCGTCCGTGTCCATCGCATTACTGAAGGACGAGGGAGCTCAACAGGGCCACGATGTCTGGCGCGAGCAGTAGTGCGAGCTGCAAGTAGTGGCAACCGCACACAACCAGGCGGACTATGAAGCAGTTGAATGGGGAAACCACCTGACTGCCTGTTCGTTTTGTCTCAGCACTAGGCGCGCCTTGTTAAAAATAATAATAAAAAAAACAACAACAGGTGTATTTGGCATATTTATTCAAACAAGTTGCCGCTTACGAAATAAAATTGACTTCATTTTTTGTTCGGGAAAAAATATCTTTGGAAAGCAAGGTTAGGGTGCAAACATGTTGAGATTATTTTAAATACTGTATTATTCGTAGTTACATTTATCGATTAGATGAACAAAAACATAGTTTGGCTAAATGTAATACACTGCAAATACATGATATTATTTCCTATATAATTTTTCATGTCATATGTTTTCTCTTTTGCATGTTTGTCATTTGTTTTTATTTGCTCACCAAACATTTAATTGTAGGTCTGGAAGTATTAACACTAACAACGGAACTGGAGCCTCTGTGTTATAGACCAGGAGATTATCTGAAGCTGAGTATTTGCGATTTTCATAAGAAAAAAGTTTCCCACAAAGACTCGTAGTTGTGAACATAATCATAATTCAGTCGGCAAGTTGAAACATGATAGAGAAATTTGTAAGGCACGTACAGAATCTGTATTTCACGTTATACCTAAGTGGCATCTGCAAGTAATATATAATATTCGTTGGCCACAAAATTTACATTAACTTTCAACAGAGATGAAAAATGTATGTAACTCTTTAAACGATCAATGTAGATGTAAAATACTGTATGTAAGTGAAACACAGCTGCAAGTTAACACCAGTGACATGAGAGAAACATAACCGGCACTTAACAATTAAGGTCTTCAGAGCTGATAATGGCAAAGAGAGCGGCAAAGAGAGCAGATGGAGCGGTGACAGAAAACTGAGTATCGGGAGTACCCCGACACTACCCACTGGTCAACAACAACACCCGCCATGTTTCCTACACATGAAAATCCGGATGTGACCCCTGCTTATCGTGGTGCGAGACGAGTAGTCTGACAGTTAAAACACCGCATCTCCTACAAGCGATTAAAAACTTTAAAAATACACATCCCTTTTTTTTTTTTTTTTGGCGAGCTGGTATTCCCAGAGGAATAACTTTTCCTATCCTATTGTAAAAGCAACAAGAGAAACGTGAGGCTCCATATTAAAGTTATTTTACTTGTATTTTAGTGCTTTGTTAAGTCAGCAAGTAAGGCATATAATCTTGCTTCCTTGAATACTTCTATGTCAAATGTTTTAATGCCATTTTATGTCAAATGTTTGAACGCAGATAGTGCAAGCTGACCTGGTGAGAATTTTGGGCTGATATGCATGTTAAAAATGTTTTAAGTTCACTTACAGAGCACGAAAGCGTGCTCTGTCAAATATACAGATTTCTCCTGAGCATAACTGCTGTGTTAAGCGAGCGAGGAGGTGGCGCTTCATGTCGGAAATGCATGCAGCAGCGAAACAAACCCTGCAGCTCACATCAATATGTTTGGGCTACAGTATCGTAGAAGGCCACAGGCGGTTCCTTCAACCCCAGCTCTCCAGTTTCCTAGAGGGTTGTGCTTTGAAAAAGTTATCGTATAAAGCGAAGAAAATATGCATATTTTGGACGAGTAAGTGAACTAGCGTATAAATTTTTTAAATCTGGTACTTGAACTTGTCAAGGCTGTTAGAAAACAAGCGAAATGCCCTCGAGCCTCTTAGTTTTGCAATATATTTCATTGCAAACTGGCTGCTGGTCAAAATATTTAATCTAGTTTTTAACAAACAGCTATCATATATTTTTCTACATGGGAAATTGTATAGAGCATAAATGAAGAGAATAAAGAGTTCTAAAAAAAATGTTTTCATTCTTTAAGTAGATATTATGCACACAATTAAACCCTAAGCGTCAGTATATTTGCGCATATGAGCACCCAGTTTATCAATGATAAAAAGAAAGTTAATCTTAATTGCTTTGATAATGCCTGTGTTATTTTATGTTAAACCACATTTAACGTACCAATATCAGTCCCGAAACTATTTCTTCAAGGTATTTTGTAATATATAACATGTTTTCTTTAAAGCACTGATAAATTTTCATTTCATTCGATGGTTTATTTACAACATGCTGTGTTATATGTATCAAATTTCCAATAACATTCACTAGTACATATGCAATATTTCAAAAGTGTATGACCCCCTCCCTCTTTTTTTTTTCGTTCCTTGGTTACACGGTTCTGTGGTTATAGAATAGTAATCAAAACGTTCATGAAGTCGCCATGTTAAAAATTAGTGATCGACCCACGTAAAACATATAAGTTTATTTGGTCAGCGTTGGTCAAATTAGGTAGTAACACGTTTATTTTTTCCCGACATTTGACACAATATATTATCTTCTTGTAGCGGTATCGTACAATATTGCAGACTAAAGAGACAATGTACCAGCATGTTTTATACTTGTAGGTGATACGTTCAACCCACCAAGTTTGGTTAAAATTGGTCAAACAGTATATACCAAATTAACCCAAAATATTTATATAATCACCATGTCAAAATTAAGTTTCTTACACATTTAAATCGTATATGTTATCATGACAGACATAGTATTATAAACAATATACAAAGATTGCTTGAAATTGGTCACATTGTTTCATAGACAGAATAGTTTTCAAAATGTCTATACTGCCACCAATTATAACTAAATGTCTTAACCAATTAATTCGTATCATCGCTTGTTTGTCAACTCTGGTAGGAATGGGTAGATTGTTTTCCGTGTTACGATAAAATATCTTTATTTTTTTCACGTGTGCTCTATATTACAAAATGATGAATTAAAATGATTATTTATTGGCATATTTACAGTAATGCCTTTAGTCGATACTATATACATATCATATGTAGTCGAATTTTATATATATATATATAAAATTCGACTACATATGATATGTATATAGTATCGACTAAAGGTACTAGTTTCCTGCAAAATGTGGCATGAATCTATTGTGTAATTTCCGAGATATGATGTTAAAGGCTTATTGTTTTCAAGATCGCGTACCAATAAAAAAGTACCTTCCTAGATTAAAGACGTACATGATTAACTGTGAAATACACGATTTGGTTTGACCTAGTAAAATAATTCCCCAGATATGAAATGGCGCCCTACTGTATTAAAATATCAACCCTTCTGAAATTAAGCAAACGGCTTGACAGAACATTGTAAAAATCAGATGTCCTTACTAAGTTCAATATGTGCACCGAATATGGTGAAATATGTTTTACAGGACCGAATATTATTATGAGGAGTCATACAGTTCATCACAGACAGACATTTGCATGATTTAATAAGCTCACCTTTCTAAGAAAAGTAGCTTAACATTGAATGGAAGTGAAAGTGAATTGAATGTTTCAAGTTAATCAAGCAATTATGAAGGGATTATCCTTTATTTCGAATTATTAAACAACTGTTAGCAGTACCATTAATTTTCGAAATAAACTGTTTACGACAGCAAATAAATGTCTCATAAGAAAAAATAAATAAACGGTTTAAATATTGTAAGCTGTGTATAAAGTTTCCTTTTTTGTGATTGTTGTTGTTGTTGTTAATGTTTAAATGGATTCAGAAACTGTTTCGTACAACTAGTGGCGTACCCTGTTAGGTTTCCTTGCATTTTTTCGTGGCTTCACAGAATTCTTTGTGGATGTCACTATTTTCGTTTTTCCTTAAATAATATAGCTTTATGATATGCACTTAAGGTTATGTTCGTTCAGCGATGCAATGAGGTAGGCTACCGTGTAAACAAACACGTTCAGTTTGACTCCATGCTACATACACTAACGCAGAAGAAAACAATGAGAATAATAAGTCTGGCGGACAAACGTTTGCTTCCACCTGAGATATAATTTAGGTTACGCCACATACAAAAACCTCCACTGGAATCACGCTGCAAAATGTTTTGTTGCCTTCTCTAAAACATGCGGTAGTAAGACATCTTCTTGCTTCGCATCCAGTACAACAAATACTATCTGATCTCTGTCGTGGGGATACTTTATTATGTAATCATGTTCCAATCGTATTTTTGCTTATATTCACGATGAATTTACACGTCATACTTTATGATTGTTTAGTTTTTGTGTGGAGTATACGACGTCAGGAATGCGATTCCCTAACGTAAATTATACAGGCTACGTAAAGAAACATACAGTACGTATTGTCGATTACGGACAGTACACGCAGCGATGTGCGCAGAGCTCAAGTCAGGTGCCAGTGCATATACAGCTGTTATATGGCTAAGATGACCAGGCTGTTAAAGCAGCCTGCCTGTCTACGAGGGTCCGTCGCAGATCAAAGTGCCACTGCAGCTGAACTGACGCCATAAACATGGTTAGTGTACGCGACGATAGAAGAGAAGAGTGTACAGAGAGCGAGAACCTCGCAGGGTTGCCAGGTGTACAAATCAGTGTGCGGTATAATATTTACACTGTGGTTATTGCCACAATGTAAATATTATACCGCACTCTGAATTTAATGCCTAAGGCTAAAGTAATATATATTTATTGACTATTATTACAAATGAAAGGGCTTTCAAAAGCGCTCAATTTACCATGAATGGTCTATAAAATGCAGGCATTCACGGCATATACAGGTACACGCCACTTACAAAAGAAAGGCTCTTGGCAAGGAGGTATGTGCAGTTAAATTGAATGTATTCTATCCCTGTGCGTTTGATGTGGGAGGTAGAAAAGACATACAATGCCGATCAATGATTTACAAACACCACGCTGTTCTCTATATTACTTCAAACATTTTGTAGGAAAGGTTTGCCAACAAAAACCAAAGCTAATAAAACAAAGCGTAAATTGTAGGTTTGAGAAAGACGTTGAGTCCATACATACATACAAAAACATAAAATAATATCTTACAAAGTTATTAAACCCCAAAGTATTCATACGAACCGTTACAAGTAACAAATATTTTCATACGCTCTAATGACCCCCGTAGTACTTCCCATCTAAGCGACTGTGTAATGTAATGTAAAATGATATACAAGTACAAACATGCTGAGACAAACCGAGGATTGGATGTCCAAACGTACTTTCGCTTAGAGAAGAAAGTTATATTGTGAAAAAAATTCGTCAGAGATCTTTTACCAGTCCATGCGTTATTGCAAGAGACCTACAAAAAACTTTCAAGTCACTGTAACCAATGACAGTGAGAAAAGTGTTCAGCAATAGTGACTATAATGTAAGAACACCACAGAAGTATCGTACATAGGCAAATGTAATTATAAGAAGAGACTTAACTTCGCGAAGGTATATTTACAGAACGATCACTGGACAGACGTAATATTTCCATATGAGAGCAAATTCAAGGTTTTCGATCATGACAGTCCGCTTAAAGTGTGGAGAAAAACGAATAAAGAGATAAATCTCCAACATTCTCGTCCTACCGTCAAGCATAGTGGGGGTTCAGTTATGGCGTGAGCGTGTATGAGTGCATGTGGTGTAGGTGAACTGACGTTTATATAGTGACTATTGGATCAATAAAAATATATTGAACTGTTTAAACATAATTTGTCACCTAGTGCACATTTTATCAGGATAATGGTACTAAGCGTACGTCCTGTGCAACACGAATATGGCTGCTGTATAATTGTCCTCGTGTAATAGAAACTGCACCCCAATCCTCAAACTTAAATTCAATAGAGCATATTTGGGCACACCTAGACATAAAACTACGAAAACATCATATTTCAACCACGCGGCAGGACTTGAAAGGAGAAAATCCTTCATGAGTGGAACAATATCCCACCTGTCATAAAAAACGGTAGTAAAGTCAATGCCAGCGCGTTCGAGAAGTGTTCTGAAGCAAAAGGGAGGGCATGCTAAATAAATGGAGAATTTATTTTGTTGATGTTGATGTACGAAAACATTTGTTCTTCGTACGAAGGTGTATGAACATTTCTGATTCGGAAAACGTGCATTTATTTACATTTGTGTAATATATTACTTTGTTTCTTTCATAAGGAATGTTGTTTATTTGCTGTATTTGATGAAATGGAATACAAAATACAGCTGGACGCATACGTGTGTGTCAACATAATTGCTTACTGTACAGACGTCGTGAAAGGAACAGGATGTATGAATATCTGTGATCGTCACTGTATATACATATTAGGGCCTGTTATATCTGAAAATGTTTTCTGTGGTATTCTTCAAACACTAGAATTATTTAGTTACATTCGCAATTTGACCTTACTTTAATTCTTACGCAATCTGGACAACTTTTAAGCCAGTAGAGATTTCTGACATCAGACTTAATAGACACAGATCTGCTCATCACTGACATTTAGAATGTTTTCAGTCTGAAAACAAAAACAACTTAAACGTCGCGTATATGCAGTCACGGGCAGAAGTATAAGGACAGTGGTAGATATCAATTAGTGACATTCGTAGATAAGCTTAGCCTATAGGCAGAAAATAAGTAATCAGCCCCGTTTAATGTTACTTAGTGAGGTACAATAGGAAACACAAAACAAACAACATAAACTACGGTATCACTGCATAAGACTACATCATCTGTCTCCAGTTCTTATAAACTTTGGATATACATCAACAAAGTGTTGATCATTGTTCACTCCGCAGTTATTTGTTAACTTCCCTTTCTGCGAACAACGTCCATCAGTCTATTTAGCTCTGAATAAACGAGTTATCTAGTAATTTTTGGCCCAATGCTATTACAATTTGGTAGAAATGCCTCGTTTGTGTTTTGTGGGAAAAAATGTTTTTTTCCTCACTTTTCTCTCCAATTCCTCCAGAAGATTATCAGAGGGGTTCAGGTCAGGTGAGAGTGATTGGGTATTGTATGGCATATGTGGTGTGTTATAGACAATCCATTTCGCAGTGTGCTTGCGGCCACTGTCATGTTAGACATAGAATACCATTATATTTCTGGAGTTCGACCTTGAATTCATTCCTACTGGTTATGTTATTTTGTTTCGTTGTAATATAAAATGTTACGGTATCATAGAATGTATTTTATTTATTAGCACATGTCTGCATCCATATAAAAACACATGTAACAAACAAAGGTGGTCTCGTGTGTATGGTTCTGACGCCCACTGTTTCGGGTTCGAAACCACCTCGCACCTTTAGTTTGTATGTCAATATGGTCATTATGCCACGTGGTGTGCCATTGGTTTGTTGTGTCACGTTTTTATGCGAGTGTTTATTTGGCCCTAAAAAGGGCTGATAGTGTAACCTCAATAAGAGGACCATTATCCCTCATTCTCAACCACCTGCCGCATCGTCGTAGTAGAGAGGCTAAATGCCCAAACCGCCCGTCAAATCATCTGATACTTTTTACTTTCGTTACCTGTCGCATGACCGTGTAAACACAGAGGTGTATATTAACACGATTATGAACAGTAAAACACAGACATGTTATTTTGTGTTAGAGTAACCATTTTGTTTGTCAATACATTTACTTGTATTATATTATGATTTTCTATATGAGACACCAACAAGACAGCTGTTAAACGTAGTATTATTTTCGGCTGTTCACCTTAAAGTGAGCACTTTTTAAGGGCCTTCTAAATATTTCCTTTCATCGAATTTCCATCTTCCTGCTGCTTTTTAATATAAACATTGCAATATGACTAATACACACAGTGTATACATTTCCCCACCCTCAAAATGTAATGCCTCAGGCTGCAATACGATATATTTATTATTGGTTTATGCCTGTAGGGAGGGTATTAAAAAGTGCGCACTTTATCATGAACAGCCTATTGCAGGGACCAAAAATAGTAAACGAAGAAATTGGTTTCCTACAAATAAAATAGACCGCCTCCTTGGCGAATGCGCATCGGCATGTGTCAGAACACAAAGTTACCTAATATACGTATACACATTCAATTTCCTTACATTGCATAAGTGATAAAACAACTTCGAAGTACACATTTTCGTAGTCAACAACTTTAGTGCTGTCAGCGTTGACACATTAATTAGAATATATCGTACATTCTGTAGGTTGTTACTTATTTCACACAAATTAAATGAATGGACATTATCAGTGAAACATAAATGTTCTGTTAGTACTGCTACGTGTGCCAGGCGCAATGAAACGAGCAGTAGGTACGCAATATAGCTCTGAAAGAGGTTTAGAAGTTGGGGGAGTTGTGTGCGGAGGGCCATTACATTCACTATGTGTTAGGTGAACGCACGGTAGGAAACAAAGAAGGTTAAAATATGTACGTGTGCGCCACAAGTATAGGTTGGACGTAGTGTGAGTTAGAAGGTGTCAAACGTGAGCTTGTACGTGTCTATATGCACCTTAATAATTTTGCAACCTTTAGCTTACCATAGAAGATAGTGAGGATCTTTGGATCACTGTAAATAACATGCACAGAAGCAAATTGCATACATTCTCAGCACTTCATATAAAATATAACATGTGAAATCTGAATAATTAATATATTAATGAAATGAAAAATAAATAAAATCAGACCAAATGTGTTTTGCAATACAATAAGATGTAAAATTCAAATGTGAAATATTTATTAAACACTAAATATGTGTGTAAGTCAAAACCACTTAACTCAAAAATCAAATTAAACTTATGTTGATGACCAAAAATGAAGTACCACCATCCAGTAAAGAATAGAGTTAAATAAATATGGCTGTAGTGCTGCTGCAAAATTAAACAACTGACAACTGACTTGAAATTAAAATCATAAATAAAAATTAGTTCATAACCGGTAGTAGCTTTCCTCAATATCTAACTGTTTGAGAAATTGACTAAGCTCCCAAGTAATTAGTTGCATTTACAGTTATCATGATCCAAACCTTTACTTGAAAATGTCAATTTAAGTTTTAATTACTTCAGAAGAATTACTCCTCGCTTTCCCTCTAATAGTTAACTCTGCTCAAATGAGATTACACTGAGTTCAATGATTTTCAGATGTTGATGTGCTCCGGCGTTACTAGCTCATATGGGATCTCAGGACTACTGATTATGCACAAGTTAAAGTTCAGAAAATGCCTAGTTTCGTAAGTCAATCTTCTTCTGAAAATGCTATAAGTTCGTAGAAATAGATTACAAGTGAAGTCTTTCACATAGGTCTGCACCCACACTCTCAAACTGCTTGGCGTCATCTGTACTCTGATGCGCCGCTAACGTGGCTGACATGGCGCCTGGCGTCTAGAGATCGGTGTCCTGGCGTCCCCGACAAAACTCTCTAATACAATTAGTTAGACACCTGCCATCAACCCTTCTATATAATCGGCTGTGGCAGTGACCTAATCACTACTTCTGGGACTTATTACTAACTTATTCTCAGGTTGGCGCTGGGGATTCCCTCAGATTGAAATCTAAGCGAAAATACAATTAACCATCGTTGTTGAAAGTCCCACGCAGAAGCAAGCCTTCCGGCATTTCCATTCAAGACTAGCCAATCGTGGCCTACTTTCGACTAGACCTCCTTAAAATAAAATAAACCGAAATTACAAATATTTCTAATAAGAGAATAAAAAAATTATTAAACTTGAAAGATCACAAAGTAATTTCTGAGAACAAAAATAAACATATAAACATAATATTACAATATTGAAATAACAATGTGTCGAAACTTAGAATACTGCATGAAATTTATCATAGAATATAGAAATTAAGAGGACTGGTGGTTTACATAAATCATAAATTACGTGATTAGTTAATGTTACCATTACATATGAGAAATGTGTGAAAATTAATATTAAAATTAAACTAACGGCGTGTGAAATAAAATAAACAATACAATTCAAACACTTATATAGCTAATCTGTACGTACCAAACATAACATAACAACAAATGTTCTGTCAACCTATGACAATAATTACTCTGTTTAGGATATTATGCTTGAGACTTCTAGTTGCTATATTTACTAAATTCCTATATTTTACAGTGAGTGTGTATGTCGGTTTTGTATGGAATAATTACGCAATTTTTTTAAAAATATTGTCACAACCAACTCTGTTTTTGTGATGAACCGGCAGAAGAAAGACGCATAGTCCAATCTTGAGGTAATTTAGAAAACATATGCTCATTCGCAGTGGACGTACAGTAGTTGCACTAGCCTTTCAAAGATCGTGGTGCGCATGATCAAGTTACCGTATTGATTTATCTGCTCTTAACAATTATCAGTATGCAGCAGTGCACAGGAAGAGCTCTGGACACAATCGGCATTCTCACATCATCGAGCGCTGTAGCTTCTCGATAACACCTTATCCCAATACAAACACCACGTACGAAGACAACAGCTGATCTCCGTAGACTATGTTTACCACAGTCGACGGTATATTCACTGCAGTTAGTTCTACACCCATATACTAATAAACGAAAAAGAGCTCACCCCAAAACGATCTAATCGCGTGAGCAGGCAACACAGAATGACTAACGCACTCACTCTGTGAGTCATCTGACTTGGCAACATGGACGTTTGCAGCAGTATTCTGGCATTATTAAAATAATTACGTCACGATCCACAGTGATTGTTAGCAGTGGCCTGAAAGTTGTTAATTTGCGATATAAAACAGAAATATTCAAGCGTTAACTGAATACTTTTAAGTACCTGAAAGTAATTATCACTGGTCTTGAATCCGCGGTTTGTTCAGAGGCAAAATGTTTGTAATACTGAATATTTTATTACACTCTATGTCACGGTGTTCAGATCTGTATTCATTATTTCTACAGATTGCACAATATTTTATATGCAAAGTAATTTACTACCAGCGATTACTATAACTATGAAGGAATTTTCAGATATTCCTTCACGTTAAACACACACGCTACCATTTTATTTCTGTTTTAGTTTTACTGACCTAAATAAATATTACGGCAATACTACCATTTTTCAATGACTATAGGAATATAGTTTTGAAACATACTAAAAATCGCACTTTAAAGATTTTCTAGTGTAATTATACCACGATCGCTCGGAAGTGTGTGACCTTCAACAATCTTGTAGTTTTCACTCCATACGGATATCTAGTGACTATGTAGAGTCTAAATGGGCAAGCAAAAGGTTGTTAATATTACAATTGCCTCCTAGTTATACTGTTTCGTGGGGTTTTGCGTCTACAGGTTGTTCGGTGAAACTTGCGCGCTTTTGCAAATAGACAGCGCCGGTAACCGCATATAGTTTAAAATGTGCACCGGCTGATGTACTGCTGTAATGCTCCCGCGACTCACGTAAACGGATTCTTTGTTTCGCCACCGCATTATAACTGTCATGTTCCAAACCAATGGCCACTGAAAATAGATTCCTATGATTTGTGCAGGGCTACCACTGGACAAGATGTGGCAGCATAGAAACATGTTAATTTTGCAAATAACTTAACAGTGTTGCTTGATAAACATACTTACTCAATATCATGATAAACGAACATATATATATATATATATATATATATATATATATATATATATATATAGACACACACAAGTCATTTGACCTATAGTAACACCAATGTTGCATGAGGCGAAAGACACAAGATAGTGAGAAGGGATTTCAACATTGTACTACATTAATCGAGGGCAGTGTATAAATGGTGATACTGTAGCTGCTAAAGAATAGTTTTCCTGGACCGTAGTCGCAGCATTGTGTAAAGTTATTTGTCTCGAAAGTAAAAAGACAAAACGTCACAAGTTACTTAATACTGTATTTATTTTGTGATGTTAATATCGTTTTACAACTGATAATTTGATCACGTAAATAATAATAAAATCATAGCAAAGATTCATAACTTTACTTCATGCTTTTAAATGTTCGTAACTAAATTTCAAAACTTTTTACAGTACCACGGTAATTATGTTCTGAACTGGTAGGAGGACATTACCTTCATTGTGGTTTTATATGCTAAGTATGTTACACTGTTGCACCGGTTAAAAATGTGCAGTTTTGTATATTCGTGAAATCAACCCACCGCATAAGTATTATAAGACTGAACCCAGTAAATCAATTCCATAATGTAAGTAATACATTTAGAATGACTTCTTATAGTATTTTATTCTGATGAGTAATTTCTCTGTTGCATTAAAAGGTCGTTAATATTTATTAGCATCCAATTTTTATACAGGTCTTTAAATTAATATTGGAATACACAGCCATATTCATACAATACTTTCCTGTGCAGTGTATTCCGTCCTACATATCATTCTAACTACTGTTTTTTAACATGAAATTCAAATTGCATTCAAACTACTCCTGTTCATGAAACATGACTTCCCATAGTACATCATGTGTATATATTGTGGAGTCTATTGTGGAGTCATGTTGATTGTATTCCATAATGCATTTCAGTTATGGCTTCAAATATTCTATCATATTATTCATATCTGGTGACCAAGGAGGTCAACACAAATGTTGCATGCCTTGTTGGTTCCGAAATCATCTCTAAACTGGTTTTCTTCTATGGAATACCGTTTTCCATATATGCGACTATATTACTCTAACATGCTATAACATTAAAGGGATCGATGCTTTAATACACCGCTGGCCACTAAACATGCAATACCATGAAGATCATGAAGCATCACAACCGGATATATTGGACAAGAGTAGCCATCATTCATGGGTGACGAGCTTATACTTGCAGCCCGATACTACGTATGGATGGTAGAAAATCAGTACTTTGTGCCCCACTTCCCACTCCCCTCAGACGGAATTAACCGCCGCTACACCCACGTGGCTTTGATGTGTGCCCAAAGTTCATCCGACTTAGTGGCGTGAGTCCTGTCACAACCCAGTCATCGTTCGACCATGGATCACACGTTTTCGATTAACGAGAGATTCGGTAAACACGCAGGCCAGGAAAGCAGTGTTACATAGTGGTCATCCAGCAGCCGTCGGACGATGTGTGCCACATGAGATCGCACATTGTCCTATTCGCACATGTCCCCAAGTTGGCCCTGAGGTAAGGGGACGACAACAGGTTCCAACACCTCCGCGATGTAACGGTTGCTGATCAGCGTACCAGCGATGTGGACTAGGGACGAGCGGGACTAGAATACGATGTCACTCTATGTCATTATTCCAGGTGCCAGGTCGGTATGACTATGCATTATGTAGGACTCGATCACGCGTACACCACAGTGCTGCGAAAGGTTAATGCGACCATAGTCATGCTACAGGTAGAAGCAGAACTCGCTGGTGAAGAATACGGTAAGCCATTCGTCCGTCTATGTCCGACGTTTCACTCACCATTGCAGCCGCACGCACCTACAGTATGTGAGCATTCAGTGGCAGCCGCAGTAATGTGCGTCTGGACATGGCTTCCTGCACATCGCTCAGCCCGTCCCTCCTCGACCACTGATCTCATATCTGCTTCGCTGTAGTTACACCTCTTCCAATCCGAGCAACAATATCGCATTAGGATAATCCACAATCTCGATAGGCTACGATTCTTCTGTGGTCAAAAGCGGAAACATGTTTGTGAGGTTGCCGTGTTCTCCGAACCTACATACTGATTCGTTTGTGCATACAAACAGCAGCGAAACATACAGCCACTACATCCCAGTTGCTCTCCAACCTCCACTTATATACTGCTTCACAGCGTGGTGCCACTCGGCGAACAACTAATTTCGCCATTATTCTACCCTATGCTATGCAATCTCCCAATGTCGGATCAATATTTTGCGTCCTTCGTGATGAATTTCGAAAGGCACGCAGTGTTCTAAGCGTTATGCGTAATTACTGATTACCGTTGTAATATTCCAGTAAGTAAAATTGTTTGGGGAAGCCTGCAAAAGGGATAAGGGGATCGGATCATCAGAGATGTCCATGCTCTGCCATTCTGGTCGCCTGGCCGCCACTTTAGATGTAGCTGACCTTGACCTTGACCATTAACCTTCACCTTGACCAAGACCTTTGACCTAGACCCTGTGAACATTGAACTTGAAAACCCAGAAATTACAAAGATATTTCTAAAACAATATAAGACATTTCAAAAAATCCAAAATATGTGTAAAATCTTGTAAAATATTACTTCCTCATTAATTTATTTAAAAATTATTAAAAACATTACTTCAAAACTATTAAAACACATTTACGAAGGTCTGCAAGTTCCATTCTCAGCAGACGACTGACGCCCTCCACCCACACACATCGAGAGAAATGGCGCAGTGGTAACTCACTGGACTTGTATTCGGGAGGACCTGGCTTCAATTCCCTGTCCGGCCATCCTGATTTCGAATTTTCCATGGTTTCCCGAAATCACTCCAGGCAAATTCTGGGATGGTTCCGTAACAAAGGCCATTGCCGATTCCTTCATCAATCCTTCCTGTGCAATTGCTCCATCTCTAATGACCTCACTGTCGACGATACGTTAAGCCAACTACCTACCAACCTACAGCCCACACACCCCTCACCTATATCCATTCTGTCGTGTGCGGTCATCTTGGTTTTTCGTTTGTCTTTGTTTATACATTGTTGAAGAGTGCCATCTTGGATTTTATATGTCTTTTGTTTATACATTGCTGGAGGCCAACATATTGGATTTTAATATGTTTACATTTCTATCACCTATGCGGTGTTAGTGTATAAATTGTCGATTTAGCCACCAAGTGGCGGCCATAATTAATTATGTTTTGAAGTATAGGTTGTGCTGATGGCGCCCTCCGTATTAGGTTCTATTTTCAATGTTTAGATAGTGCTGTGTTCTCGGTTATACCACCGGGTGAGCTGATGGCACAGGTTCCCTCCATCCCCACCCACATTTTTCATTGACTAATTACTCACTTCATTCAAACCCCGCCACCACCACCCTTGGTTCTCATTGGCTAATTAATAGTGTGTTTTTGGAAAACTTCGTTCCCATCAATCAGTGGTTATTCAGGGCAGACAATTGTTTCCCCCTAGAAAAAACAACTCTTATTGAATACAACATTCCTAACATATTAAAGGTATTCATAATCACGCAGTATTCTGTGTATGTCATTGGAAGATACCAAGAGCCGGCGATTCACAATCCGTGCCCCATCGGAACGAACATCCTTGATCTTAACAAGCAGCGCTGCTGAGTGCCGTTTCGACAGCTCGTCGAGATGTATGCCACAATACATCATGTGTGCAAAAATAAAAATAATTTTCTGTGCTCTGTGCAACTCAGAAGCCCTACGACTATGGAGTTATCATAATCCATTACATTGACCAAACATGATGTGTTTAATGCCATCCTTGACTCAGGCATCAATCTTTCCATCAATTCTTCACATGTGGAGCGATTGTGGCGCATGTGGAACAATTGTGGAGCATGTGAAGTGATTGTGGAAAATGTGGAGCATGTAGGGCATGTAGAGCGATTGTGGAGCATGTGGTGCTGATTGTGCATGTGGGTCACAAGTTAAAATAAAATTCCCTTCATGTAAAGTAAAATTATATAGTATTCTTCCAAGGCTGACATTTGTATTCTTCATTTAGTAATCTTGCTTTGAAATATATATATATATATATATATATAGAGAGAGAGAGAGAGAGAGAGAGAGAGAGAGAGAGAGAGAGAGAGAGAGATCCCTCTGTATAGTTAATAGTTTACTAAGTAGATTGTTTTTTAACTTTGCAATAAAATTGCTTAGCACCATGGTGGGCATCCAACAAGCTTCACCATTTATTGAAAAAATATTTTGCACTTTGTTTTCAATCAGGCAACACACACACAATCCGTATCGGAGGAAGGAATCGAACATGAAGTACTTTAAGGAACCAAACCATCTAAGTGTATTCGTGGAGTGATTTCAAGAAACCATGGAAAAAACTCAAATCAGGATGTATGGACTGAGAACTGAACCTGGGTCCTCCCGAATGCACATACAGTGTTTTATCATGACAGTGTCTTGTTATGTTTCATAGAAGCAGAAATATCACTCCACCGATGCTGCATCATACATGCATATGTATGCATTTCGTGTTGCAAATATTTATGTGGATATCATTTCTGGTCTTACTACCATCGAATTCTGCTATTGAGACATTGGATACCTAAGCATGTAAACAGAAAAATTCGCATGAACTGCTCAACATTATCAAACTTTCCTCAATTGCACAAATAGAGCTAGAAGCTGATAAGCCATTGCGGATCTGGTATATATGTACCGTCTTTCACAGAAACCAATAACAGATTAATAATGCTGTTAAATTGAAAAAAAGTGACCCTTTTGTCTAGATGCACCAATTCCCTCACTATGGACTACGTGGAAAAGCAATCGCCTGCTTTGATAACTTTTTTAACATATACTTCTCTTTATGAGTTTTCATAAGGCTGATGATTTCTGCTGGTGTTGCATCAAGGCCCATTTTTGGCAAAGAGCTGTATGTTAAACATTGCTGGCAATATGGTGATGACAATGAATTAATGAGCTGGCAAAACATATTTTTCTTCCCATTCTTCGAAGTTAACACTTACTACATTTCCCTTGCGAATAATGATGTATCTGGCAATAACTCGTGATGTCAAACTATGCTTGGTGGATAGAGAAACCAGTTCTTTTCAAACTTATTGGTCTATTAAGGCATGCAAAACTGTGCTGCTGAAGTAGGATAGGCATGGTGTAATATTCCCTTAGCATGTTTATTGGTCATAGATACTGTAAAATGCATTATTAGGGTTGTGAATTTTTACAGCTAAAAGTTATGTTGAGTTTTGATGCCTTTGTTATGAATTTAGCAACTATATCTTATGTGGTTCGGATATTACATCCACCTATTATTATAAATAGACATAGGGTATACCTGGCCCTGCGACCCTCCCCATCATCGTGGTCGATGCCTATGTTAGGAATTTGGCAATAATATCTTACATGGTTCGGAAATTACAGTCAACTATGCTTATAGGTAGACATGAGGTATACTTGGCCCTGCGACCCTTCGCATCGTCGAGCGTGCAACCTGTGTTATGCATTTGACAATTATATCTTATGGGGTTCGAAAGTTACAGTCATCTATGCTTATATGTTAGGTCTGGTGAACGTGTAAGCCGATGCTGGTTTTTGGTACCGTATTATGGTGCTAGGTCAACAGATCACGAAAGGAATGACAAAGCATGAGACTCGGCACCCGCCAGGACACTATGTGTAAGGGTCCCAAGACCCTGGCATCGGATTGACAGAGTTGGAGGTTGGGATCCAAAATGGCCGCCATGAGCATGAAGGAAAATAGGACATTTTTTGGGGGAAAACGGGAAATTTTTCCCGCATGGCGTTATCAAAGATGGTGGTCGCCTAGTTCCCTTGTCCACTGCTCCAAGCCCTTCTTAGAATGTCCGTTTGTATACTACTACATGCGAAGCTTTACTGGAAGATATGCATCAAAATGCAGTGCTTAGTGGTTACTACATTAGAAATATAATTATGTACAGCTTTTTAACGTTCTCATTTCTTTCACTGACTCCAAATAGGTTGAACAATTTTGGAGTAATTCTATATAAGCATTATATTTGAGGTAGTGCTGTCTTCCAAAATGGCTACCATTATAAACTTATGTACTGGTACTGGCAAACGTCTGTGCACGTGAGTCCAATCTTATTCCCTAGACTGCTGTTCGGCATTGTCCGGTCTCTAGCTGAGTGGCAAGACTGCGTCCCGGCAATATTGATGCGCACGTAAAAACATTCGGTATTTTGTCTTGAGTAACATCAAATGCAAAACCGGACACGGAGACTTTGCTGGCGAAAACAGGTAGCAATGCTCTTGTGACAGTGTGTGCTGGAGGATTTCTTTACCTTCTGAGTGTATTGTTCGATATAATACAATTGCTTTTCTATTATTGAGTGCAAATTTTCTGTTAAAATATTAAACTTTTTTCGAATTAAAATCACGGTATATAAAAGTAACAACAATAGAGGTGGAATACTTTCTGTGGTTTGATGCATTAACAGATTATTTGTTCTTTTCCACATTTCCAAAATATCTTTCACCATTAAAATTGGGGTGAGTGGAGGATATAAATATTTTATCTGAAGGTTTACGGCGTGGCGTACGGAATATCTCAACGGGAAAGCATTATTTAAGACATTTCTTTACAAAATTTGCAAATATTGAGACAACATAATACTAAGCAAACTTGAACACATTTTGCAGCATAGCAGTTTTACTTCTAAAAATAATCCAAAACATGCAAATGAGAACACACAAAGTCGTACATAGCTGTCATCTATCTAGTCAGTGCCGAATATAATTTCGTAACATATCCACAGTTGTTGGCACGATATTTCTGATGACATAGAATTCTTGAATTGTGTCTCTTGTCGAAATCATCAGTCACAATACGGAGCAGAGAATAAATTTATTCTAATAATGAATAGTAAATTAAAAACTTCTTAAATTAAAATAATGTTATATTAAATGATAAAGGAATATTTAGTTCACTCACTGCTAGACAATAACACAAAATAGAACTGAGAAAAGGACAAAGATATATTTTCATTTTCAATTTTTTATTCCAAAGAAAAGTGTTGTATGAAGGTCAAGCTAAACCATAAATGTTTTAAAACAATGTTCAAAACTTTGCCTGCAGTCTGTATTTAATTTAGCGCTAATATATGCAAGCGAATACCAATCAACGTGGCAGTGAATTATAGGTGCAATATGGGACAAGTAATTAATATATTACTTAAATTGTAACTTAGAAATTATCTCCAATGAAGTAAGCTACTTTTGGTTCACTTAAAATAAATTCTTATAACCACTCACAGTGTTCTGGTTGACCTATTGGCGCAGTCGGTTGAGTGTTGAGCATGAGTAGTTCCGGTTTTGAATCCCGGGTAGAGCCAGGGTGTAATTTGTCCGTAGGAGTCAACCTTTCATGGGAAATGTCACTTCCAATTGGAAAAATACGAGAAAAAAGTTGTCACGGAATTTAAAACATTAGTGCTGTAAATCTGGAATTGTGTGTAAATTTTATGCTACTTTTACAAGTAAGACCTTGAAAACTAGTAACTAAAAGAATACTTTCCTTTTCTTGTAATAAATAAATTAACCTACTAAGTGGACTTGCAATATTATATATATATAATTTTACAGTCAAGCTTGTATTTCAGTCACATTTGTAAATAGGAATTCTGAATTAATATATAACATACTTTCAAACATATATTTATTTATACCACAAATATAATACAAAGATTATTATCTTTTATATTATATTTAAATAAATACGTTCCAAATAGAAATCGAACCTACAACTTCTTGAGCAAATACGTGTGGCCTTAACTTCAACACCAACAAACTAATTTACTTATTACTATAGCCTAATTATAGCATTAGTTTCGAATCTGTTTGTGTAATAATTTGACAGCCATATAAACACTTAATGTTTTAGTTTTTAATGAATTTCAAACAGGATTACATATTGCACAATCTTTGTTTCACTATCGAGAAAATATTTTCTCTTATTGAACATTGCATTTGGAATAATATTTACTGGCATAAATTATAGACAAACGTATATTACGGCCTGTTAAGTTAGTACAAATAACTGTATCATAAATGCTACAGAAATATTTTTATATTGGTTACACCGTCTGCTGAAGCCAGCATTATATGGAAAAACATATTTACAGGTGGCATTAAGTTTGCACGTGAATCGGAATTCCAGAAAAAAAATACATAAACCGACAAGATACTTAACACCTTTTTATATAAACTCGAAATGTTTACTGCTATTTTCGTGAGATTTTTAATTTGAACAACTAGGCGTATGTAGACCACGATTTCACATCAACTACCGTTTAGCACGGCAAGAATGCTTACACGCAGATTAATTGGGTGGAATTTGTGAAGTAGATGAACATTATGCTGTAGATTGTAATTTTATTATTTTATTTCTTGTTTTATAAACACCGTGTGTATGCATGTATAGCGCGTATACATACCATGTATAGCGCGGGTCAGTCCACTATGAGTAAAAACACTCATTTTCGCGACTTTGTGCAAATAAAGATATAAAACATTTTCTATAGTTTCAATAGAAAAGCACTCGCCTGAAATTACTGTTTTGTTATACTTTGATAAACTGTACGTATACATTAATTCACGTGGAATTGAACCGGGTGTTAAAAACTAAGTAGTATTCCAGTTGTGTAATTTTTTTATACGTGGTTTTATATAAATAAAATGTCCAAGTGCAATTTTTAACACTGAGGATAAATTTCCTGTACCTCTGCGAACGTCGTACGTTCTATATTGCCTTACATATACCTGAGCCCGCCGTAACTGATGTCTGTGGAATAGCCCATAGTATGGCAAGACGTGCGTGCACATCTCTTCCACCCCCCCCCCCCCCTCGGAATTGTTCCATTTAACACGCTCCGCCCGCTCAGACATGCACAGACGTCTGCCGGCTACAGTCGCTAATAAGAAATCTACGTAAGGATTTGATTTGGCAGCGTAGAAATTGGCCCGGTTAGATAGGACGTGGCTTTTAATGCAGACAGCATTAGGTGCAAAAGAGAAACATTCTTGATGTACGCATACAATAATTTCATCTTCAACATGCGCCGATTGTTTAATTAATGTTAAGTGGCTTTATTTACTGATGGATATAAGCATATATTTCCCTAACGTGTGATATTCGGTTTTCGCAAATGCGTACAACAGCAGGAAATTAATTTCTGTGTATCGATAATAAAAGACAAATATTATAACTACTTAACGTCTCACATAGCATAGGGTTTATTTTAATTATTAACAGGGCAATTATGCATTTCTCTTTTACAGTTATCTGTAATTATAGACATTTCACATACGTTTACTGTTTCGTTGTTTGAAGCATCTAATATCGCGTACATACCTCGAGACACGCTATATTGCATAACACTGTAGATCAGCCCGCCTTTATGATTGGTTTTCTTTCCTCTACATGTTACCTGCTTGCACGACTCGCGAACGTTTAGTGTGGAGCTCATGTGAGGTAATTCTGCTATAATATTTCAGGACAAGCTACGTTGCACAACATTGTCTCTTAACACGCCTTTACGACTGGTTTTCTTCCCACTGACTGCTTGCATGGCTCGTGAACGTCCAGTGTGGAGCTCATGTGAGGTAATTCCGCTAAAATGTTCTAGCATCTAGCATGAGTACTGCAGGCCGTGGAATGCATGGGTTATTTCCCATGGAGCGACAACGAAGCTGTCGTGACCCCGAGCGAAGCAGCCAAACTCAATATTTGTCTTCGATGACATTGCCTGCGAAAAACAAACTTGCATCCAGGAGTACTTTAGCACGAGACAGCACGTGAATGTGGACTGCGTGTACCTCGTTCAAAACTATTCTCGTGTACCCAAACAGCTGCTTCGCGATAATGCTAATGTATTGGTGTTGTTTCGTGTAGACGTCACAAATTTATGTAACATTTACGACGATCACGTATTTACGGACAGGACATTTGCAGAATTCAAAGATATGTGTTCTTTGTACTCGAACGAAAATCTCAGTTTATTGGTGATCGTATAGGACTGTCCACAACATAAAGGCAGATACATATAAATTCGATCAGTTTATCCTAATAATGCAACCATGAGTCACGGAAGCATTTTCAAATTTGGGGACATCGGTCACCACGACAAACTTGAACTTAACCAGAATCGCTTCGTCACTGCATGTAGAGAAGACTTGCTCCTAAAGGTCAAAAATTGGAAAGTGTGAAAAGTTATGTTGTTTGTCAACCAGCATGTAGGAGGCGCGCAGGTGCGGATAGTAGACTAGATCAATGTACCGATTGCGCAGAGATGAGAAGAAACGAAGGAGATACAGCATATTTTTAATGTCCAAACTGGCTACGAAAGCCGATGTTGTGAGGTATAGCAAGAATGTATTGGATACGTATGTCGGACACCTTCATAAAGCAAGTTCGGAAAATAGCGAAAGACTGTCTACAAAAAAAGGTAATGTCGATCTATCTCTCTCTCTCTCTCTCTCTCTCTCTCTCTCTCTATATATATATATATATATATATATATATATATATATATACACACACACACACACATGTATATATATACACTTACGAAATGTCTTTTCCCACTCAGTGAACAATGGATAACTGAAACGAATTGGTGAACGATCTTGAGCAAGCGATCGAGGCGGTATGAGTTAAATACTTACTCGCGAAATATAACAAAATGGCCGCTGAGGCTCGAAAGGAGGAGACTCTCATACCTATTACTCTCCACTTAGAAGAAATTATAAACAAACAGAGTGAAGATGCTCGCGTTGAAATCAAATGTGAAATCAAGTTGGAAGAACCGATCCCTATACATAAACGAAAAAGAAGTCTGGAACTGTACGAATCGGAAGACGGCACCACTAGAGATGAAGATGATCTGTCCCTGATCGATTTGCTGCATGCATGGGAATGGAAAGGAACATGAGAGTGCGGAGACGATGTGGGCACTTTATATCTCATTGCATCGCTTCCTACTGTGACCGTACTGCCAACACGACTTATGGTTTGCAGAAAAGTGGCGGAAAATGTTTTTTTAGGAAACAAGGTATGTACTACAGACCGGCAAGCGCAAGGTGAAAATCACGCAGAGATTGGGCGTAATTTGGTTTCGTAGGCGTCCTGGACACTACACTGAATTGGATTTCAGCAAGCACCGTTTTCTGCTACAGTCCAGTCGTGTTCATTATGACGAGAACAACGCCTCAATGCAGCTATTTAAGGACACGCCACACGCAAAATTTCCCATTATAGCAGGGCTGCTTCCTAGGATACGTGAAATTGGTGTTTCGGGATTGACTCAGATATTGGAGAGCGGAGAAAAACTCGACAATCAGTACTGGGACACACCGAATGAGTTGGTTGGTAGGCTGAGACATTTGGTCGCTTCCCAGTCAGCAGAAAACCATATTACACAATCATAAAGAACCCGTGGAGGCGGGCTACGTTTCGAGATGAGCAAGTATGCAGTTGCCGACCAACTGCACAAATATGCTACTGTAAATTACCCACGCATAAAATACATCGTGAATGGATTTGACTATACTTTCCAATACGACTTGGTCGAAATGCAAGACTTTGCTCATACGAATAAAGGCCATCTCCACATTTTGACCATAATCGATACTTATCCCAAGTAGGTCTGGGCGAGGCCACTCAAATTGAAGAATGCTCGCGATGTCTCGATAGCTGTGGCGAGCGTATTACGCGATGGACGCGTACCGAAAAATCTCTACACCGAAAAAGTAAAGAATATTTCATCGCAACTTTCCGTGCACTGATTAAGAAAGTGCGACATAAATCATTATTGTACATACTCTCTGCTCAAAGCTAGTATCGCCGTTCATTTTTATAGGAAACTCAAAGCTAAACTGTGTAGACATTTCACAGCGAATGGAAACTACAAGTGGTTGACACTACTCCCAAAACTGGTACACGAGTATAGTTCTGCTCTTCATTCTACCATCCGCATGAAACCCAAGCAGATCAAGAACGACTCCCTGCTTCGAACATGGTATACTATTCCGAACAAGAGGGACCTGCGAAAGCCTAAAACCTAAATCGGCGACTTGGTGCGGATTTCTAAAAAGCGCCGAATTTTCCACAGATACTTCCGTCAGAACTTGTTTGCAGAGCTGTACAAGGCGGTACGTATGCAACATGTGTACCCACTCATGTATTACCTCGAGGACCTATGCGGCGAACCCATCATTGGTGGATTTTACACCAAGGAGATCTGGCCTATGCAGTTTCCAGACATGAAGTTGGTGGAAAAGGTGCTGAAACGATGTAAAGACCACGTGCATGTACGGTGAGTAGGGGTAGCTGGATGGTATCAGGTTAAAATCCAATATGGCAGCTGTGTGTACTCATCCACTCCCCCCTCCTCCTCTCCGCAAACACTCATTCAAACCCTCCTCCCACTCTTCCCCAACCTCCAACCCTCCCCTGATTTGTGGTGTGATTGGTCAGCCCACTCCCACTCCCTCCACCCTCCATTGAGATGTGCTGTGATTGGACATCCCTACCCCTGAAGTATGCTGTGATTAGCTATTAGTGTTACCCCTTCCTGCATATGGGTTTTTCCCCTGGAACTATGCTGTTATTGGATGTTGGTGTTACACCTATGGGTTTTCCCTCCTATTCCCCACCCACTCTCCATTGCCCCTGTGCAGGGCATTTGAAGGGATGTACTGGCGGTAATCGAGAGATTGGTGGCCGGCAGACTGGGGCTGTCAGCAACCAGTGTTTGGGGTACCTATATATATATATATATATAATTTATACATTTGGAGAGAGAACAAGTACCCAAGTAGCAAACAACAAGTAGATAACAGTTGGGCAACTTTTGGCTCAGGTGGTACATGTTCGCCCACATGACTTAAGTGTTTTCTTAACACAATAAGACCACGTGAACAATATTTACTGTATTTGCTTGGGAAGTATTTTTGATGTACCCCATTAAACACAAATTGATTGACAGAATGTAATGTATGGCCCACAAGCAAACATTAATGAATCACCCACTGACATCTTAGAACATGCGGAAAACATGTGGCTGATGTATGCCAAAAAGTATTAAAATAAGATCATATTTCCATATAAAACCCTCATGTGGTAGACAGGTTCAATTATGATAGTTGGGCATCATCATATGACTAATTACGGGCCACTTATCACAAAATGACTGGCAGAATATCATGTGTGCCCCACAAGCAAACATCAGTGAAACACCCACAGGCATCTTACAATACATAAATAACATGTGGCTGATGTATGCCAAAGAGTATTATTATAAGATCATGTTTGCGCATAAAGCCCTCGCGTGGTAGAATGGCTCATTTCTGATGGTTGGGCATCATCATGTAGGAAATTATGGGGCATTCAACACAAAATGACTGACGGAATTTCATATATGGCGCACAAGCAAATGTCTGTGAAACACCCACAGGCATCTTAGAGTATGTAGAGAATGTGTGGGTGATGTTTGCCAAAGAGTACATACCACCTTTTGTTGTATGTCAACTGTTACTTATTACTGAAGAAACATGATCAGCAAGCTTATGTTCCATTTATGGCATACCGAATGAATGTTTTTGTGCAGTAGCAAATAACATATACATATTCAATTAATTTTTTATTTCATGTATATTTGAAATAAAATTATCACGTGGCATTGCTAGTAATAGCCATAAATAGTTTTCATTATTTTGCATTTTAAATTCTACCTGAAAGTAGTCTAAAACTAAAATACTAGAATTTTAAACAAAACACATAAATCCCAGTATAGACTCGTGATACTAACATTGTCTATACAGCAAAGCTAATAATGTATTATGTATGTGTAGTAAGTATCCAGATTTACTTAAAAGGTCGTATATGAATGCATAGAAGAGTAGTTGGTAGCAAAGGATTGTGAGTTCGATTCCAGTTTTCGACAAAGAATTTTACTAATTGTGAAATTAAGCTGAAGATAACACATATGAATATGGTATACATCAATTTTATTTGCGTTAGACACAATAATTTTTTTTTTGTTTTGAAAATGCATTGCAAGTTATGTCTATGTGGGCCACAAGTAGCCAATAGCTGGGCCACAAGTGGCTTACCAACAGTTGGCTAACGACATGTGATTTACTTACTGCAGACCAGAAGCAGAAACCCGGAAGTGGCCCGATTGTGGTGAACTTACAGTCAACTCTTGTTTTCCCAGACATCAGCCAACAGTTAATAAAGAATAAGTGGCATGCTTATGGTTGACTTACGGCAACTATTGTTCTGCTAGACATCAGCTGACAGTTCAACAAGAAGTGGCCCGCTTGAGGTTGACTTATGGATAACTCTTGGTTTGCCAGACATCAGCCGACAATACATCCAGAAGTGGCCTGCTTTTGGTTAACTTATGGGGAACTCTGATTTTGCCAGACATCTGCTGTCAGTTAAATATCTTTAAGCGGCCCATGTGTAAACACATCATACCACAGTCATCATTCATTATGTGTGCCACATGCATCTGCGGGTGCATTCTACTTCTTGGATGCCTGTGGATGCCTTATGTGGGCTGTTTGTTCAAAATTAGATCTGCACATGTTAGCCAACTATATTTTGCTACTGGGTCACATGTCTTCTCTGGTCGGAAGCTGTAGGCAGAATAAGCTCTGACGAAGTTGACTGCTGCGGAGGTGTTGACAGGTTGGGAGTTGGAAGGGAAATGCTTTTGGTTGAGGGGGGAGGGGGCAATGCAAGTATATCCAGACATCAGGAATAGTTCGGAGCTGCGATAGACGCAACACACACACTCTGTGTTAAAGTATTACAACACATTTATTTATTTATATTTTCTTATACATTGATTCTCGCTATTTTCTCTAGAGTGTTTTTTAAAAATAATTTACATGTTTTCACTCTGTTTGGAGGTCAGGTAAATAATAAATTAAACAAACCATCAGTTTGAAATACTTTTTTACTTAGGGCCCATTTTTCCACCCACCAGAATATATATATATATATATATATATATATATATATATATATATATATATATATATATATATATATATATATATATATATAATTCACAATCTTCTTAAAACATTTATTTTATACACATTACATCACATCTCCTTAGAATAATTGTACACACCACACCTTTAAAAAAACTATTATCTACATCTTTTTGCAGCACCTATCTGGTTCACAGTTTTTTACATTAAAAAATATACAGTCCTCTCTTCTTCTTACATCGCAGTTCTTGATCATTATTTACAATTTATAAATTCACACAATGCATTTTCGAATCTCTTTCAGTGATGTCATAATCGGGATATCCATGCTGTAGGGTAGACCCTCACAACAAATGGTTGTCAGGTCCGGTGGTTGTTAGGCTGATAGATTTTGCAGGGCTTGGCTGATATTGACAAGCAGAGTGGAAATTCTCTCAAGCATCATGTAGTGCCCCTATGGCAATGTCGACACATTGTATGGTCCGACATACCTTTTGTCATCATTACTTGACAAGGCCAGTTTTGTTACTCATTAATTGTAGACATTGTGACAACGGCAACAGAAGTGATATTGGGTTCCCATAAACCTTGAATTTTGCTTTAGACATTCCAGATAATCCCAGTAATGGAGTGACTGTGACATGCTATGCTTTACCCCCTTCGCTTTAAGCACACACTGTTCATTTAAAACAGTGTACGAATAAAGTTTAGCATGTAGGCCTACAATATGTGTGATGATGCGACCAGCATATTCATCCTTGATCACTCCTGTAACACATTTCTTCACCAAGGGGAATTCTTGTGATTATCTGCTGCATGGATGTAAGTATCAAATCATTCATCCAAATCTGGGGCAATACTTTTGTACATTTTATGACAATGGATTTTGTAAATGAGGCTATCAGTATCGCAATATAGAAGATGTAAGGCCTCCTGAGGAAATTTGTGGGACATGTTATTATAGTGAAAATCATAAAGGTTCAATTTTGACATATCAAGAATGGCAACTACAGTGTACAAAGGTTTTTTTAATGTAACAATGGCCTTTTCCACTTCGATCAGGACTATATTATCAATGAGCATTAGCCTCGCCTTGAATATAGGTAACCCAATCAGTTCTGTCGTCCTGTATATAGTGCAATACAGTTTTACAACACTTATGTTCCTTTCATGTCGGATATTTTGCAAAGTCTTTCCACAGACTCAGTTGTTCATTAATTTAAAAAAAAAAACATGTTTCGAAAGCATTCGCCGCCTGAGCATGTTCCTGAATCTATAACATGATTTACAGAGCATCCACATCTTCTGCTCAAAGAACAATATGCAATGAACAGAGTAGAGTTTGGCTCCATGCCTCAAATAGTGCTACAGTGTTTCACCATATACAACAGATGTCTTCCATTGCACAAGAGTTAACACTATTTTCTCAGTTTTGCCATCCGGGGGTATGACATATAATGGGGTAAGAGGCAGATCAGCTAGGCCATCAAAACATTAATTCGGAAAAGACAAATCCACTACTGCGAAAAAACATGTGTACCCATCACTGTCGGTTTTGGTGAAATTTCACGTTGAAAACATGACTGCCTCAACACAAACAAAATTCCCAAAAGAAATATACTCCTTTGTCACATTGGGATTATACTTTTCGCCCATGTAAAAATTTCTGGCTTTTGCATGCCTTTTTGAAACCTGGGTAATACTATCCCTGACCCTGCATTCTACAAAAAGGTAAATGTCTGTGTCTGTAATCAGCTCCAGCCGCACACCTGTTTTGAGCAAAAGGGCATCCCATGAGAGAGGGCGCAATCACGAACATTTCGGGATCAAGACCATATCCTAGCAAACATATGATTCTGAAATTTTCAAATGTATCAACCAACAAACACGTGTCTACATGTAAATAGTAAATTGCCTACTCTAGCAAATTCTGACAACTGAATACATTCCACATGGATTGAGCATGAGCATAATCCGCATTGCTAAAGTACTTGCCTCTCATTACATTATGAAATGTGTCTTTGGGTGTGATTGAGGTATGGTCCAGACATTACATAAGCTTAACAAAGTCATAAGGAAATACTCCCTTATTTGAGCCAAATCAATTTGAGTATTATCTGGAACCTGTGAATGGAAGATTATCAACTGGGCAGTAGTCCAATTTCCTATTAATGTCTCCAGATATGCGCTCGTAAAATTAAATGAGTCAATGAAGCACAATTGCACAGTTCGCATACCTCCTTGCGAACTTCTCCCATGGGGAATGTTTCCATTTAATGCATTTTAATATTTCAAAAGTTGGTTCCAATCACCTCGATTTTACCTGGATTTTCAATTACCACACTTTCATCGAGTTGTGTGATGTGTTTCAGAGCCAATGGCTTCATAAAAAAGTGGGCATTGTAATTTTGCAGATTGTAGAATACAGTAACAAGTTGGTTCTTTATCAGTTTGAACAACAAATGACATTGATTACGTGCACAGCATCTGGCTGCACTCATCAAATTATCATGTTCAACCACAAAAACTTTGCCAAGCATCTTCTTCCTGATATGACAACATTTTTGATCCCTTAACTTAGCTTTCTCTGCTATTGCAAATTGCTTCATTGGAGCGGTTTTGCTGTATGTGTCTGCAACCAACTTTGTCAATTCAACCAATTTATCAACCATTTTATATATGCAATCTTCACCCAAAAAACTTGTCATACTGTGATAAACTTGAATCATAAGCGCACATGAGCAAAATGTTACAAGCATATGGTACATGGCTATTTATGGTTGTTGTGCTGCTAGCATCATTATGTGAAAATCAAGTGGATATGGGTCTTAGAGAAACTAAGGTATCACAGTGTGAAATAAATACCATTCTTTGCTGTTTGGCAAGATACGTGAATTCAATGTACTGTTTTCCTCAGTTGGGAAAGTACACCTCACAGCATCGTGTTGTTGACATAATTCCTTATGGTTTGCGAGGTTCTTCTGTTTTCTTATAATTTGAGACAGTGATCGCAAACAAACTTTTAGTTCTGTCTCTTACTCAACTGATTGTGAAGCAGTCGTGTATACTTTTGATCATTGCAAAATGCAAGTGGGCAGTACTACCACTAGTACGAATGACCAACATGTTTTTATGGCGATCACATCACTCAGGAGATATGTGGAAGGTTACGATAACTCCCTCCTTAGCATTGTCCAATGATTTGTCAACAGTATTACTATCTTTGTCTACGACAGCGTAGACTTTAATGGAAATATCATAGATCTCCTCGAACTGTTTGATCTCATGTAACACTACAGTAGTCGACAATCTGCTGATATTCAGAACATGGTGAGGTTTTCGTTACGGACCTGATTGACTGACTTTAACTGTGGCAAGAAATAAATTTGCTAGAACAGCATGCAGGAAGCACTCATCTTCCGAGTACTGCACATTAATGCAAGCCTGCCGATTTGCAATGATTTAGGAAGAAGAGCAATTTTTCCATCTTTCTCAGATTTATCATTATGTATTCGCACGCCCACGATTCTACGTCCAAACGCCATATCCAAAAGGACATATGACATGTCTTGGACGAAAGGTATGTCGGACGGCGAAGAATCAAAATCTGAATAGGATTCCATTCCAGTTGTACCAGAATAACTTTCTAAATTGGATGATGAATCAGATGAGCTAACTGATCTCAGAATAACTCACCTATGCTCTGCTATGGGGAATCCAGACATCCTGAAAGTGACTCTTCTCACTAATACCAGCAACAAACCTGTTCACCAATCTCTAGATCTACAACAAAAGAGAAAACAAAAAAACATTCAATTTCAAATATGTATGTGAATCTACTGAATTATCAAAGTTTAAAAAAAGTTAATGTTTCAAAAGTATTTAAACAACAATGTAAAACAACTCCAAGAAATTATTTAATCACGATTATAGAAATATTCAAATTAATTTGAAGGATATATCAGCTTTCAAAAAAATTAAACAAAAAATTTAAATCAGTTTCAAAAGTATTTAAAGAAAATGTAAAACAATTCCAAAAAATTATTTAAGCACAATTACAGAAATCTTCAAATAGAGTTGAAGGTTAAATCAGCTTCAAAGAAATAATTAAACACAACATTTTAATCAGCTTCAAAAGTATTTCAACAAGAATGTTAAACAACTCCAAAAAAATTATTGAAACATGATTCCAGAAATATTCAAATCAAACTGAATGTTAAATCAGCTTGAAAAAAAAAAAAGAAATTAAAGACAATTTGAAATCATTTTAAAAAGTATTTAAACACAAATTCAAAACAGCCCTTAAATTATTTAAAACTAAAACAAAATATATATTTAAACACTAGTCCAAAAATATTTAAACACAGGTTAAAACAAAACCAAATACTATTTAAGAATAGTGTTAAGAAACTTTTTATTGACGTACATTTAAAAGTAGGCAGTGTGAAGTAGTTGTTGAAATAGCAGTAGTAGTAGTAGTAATGTTGTTCGTGTCTGGCGGAGTGATGAAACCGTTGTTTCCATTCTGGTGGAGTGAAGACAGTGGGTAAACTCTGGATCTGAAAGAAATGTGAAAAAAAAAGTTATAACTACATGAAACGATTGCAAAAAAAGCTAAAAACGCCAGACAAAAGTGTATGTGTGTGCCTAATGAGTTATCATGTTCCCGCATTAAGCAAGTCTATCAAGTTAACTCATTTTCCATTAAAATCTACTGAATCACTATGCATTTCTCAAGTAATATCCCTCTATATAACTCATTTCATCCTTAAGGGCTTCGAATCCCTACCAGGGGGGAGCTTGACCTAATCAATTACGCAACCGAAGCACCCCCACCTTACATCACTTTAATAGGAACACTTGAACAAAAATCTTCAAATCACTTTTAAAAAATATTTGAAAATAACCCAAAAATATTTAAACATGAATCCATAAAGCATTCAACCAAAAATTTAAATTAACTTCAAGATTATTAAAAATTATTCCAAAACAAATAAACACAATTGAAAACAGACCCAAAATTATTCAAACACGAATTTAAAATGAATTAAAAAAATATTTAAACACTAATTCGGAAATATGTAAGCATGAATTTAAACTGATTGTAAAATGATTACAAAAATATTAAATACAAATACAAAACGATTGTAAGATTACTCCAAACATATATAAATACGTATACAAAAATTATCTAAACATAGTGATAAAAATTAATTTACTGGCATTTAAAAGTAAATTCTGCGAACTAGTTGTTGAAACCAGCGAGGAGCGGTCCGTTCCCCTTACTAGTCAGAGTCGGAAGCATGGAGATGATGCCAGGCAGGACTCACAGCAGCGCAGAAACCAACCTCATGTGTTGGAACTTCATCAGGACGTGATAGGGGGTGGGGAAGAGTACGTCCCTTTTATACTTTCATCCTGACCTCATTTCAATACAAGCTTGTAGGGTAAGAATAACCGACAGGCCACTAAGAGCTGAGTGCTTGGAAATGTGGTCCGGGGAACTGCTGTTTCGGGGAATCCCCTTTAATTTTAGCTTTTAAGTGTCAGGCACGTTTTGGTGTATTGGAATGTGTTTTTAAGTGGCTGCCTCGGTGTCCGACAGGTATGACTCCGAATATGGTTTTACCAGCAATATTGGAACGTGTTTTTAAGTGTCTGCTTCGGAGAACCCCCTTTCCATCAATTGTTCACTGTATTGGAATGTGCAGCTGATCGTCGGGTTAGAATGTGTTTTTAAGTGCCTGCTTTGGGGAACCTCATTTCCTCTAGGTGTTTACGGTATATTTGGAATGTGGGGAAAACAATTAACTGTCTTTTTTGGGGAAGCTCTTTTCTCCAGGTGTTCGGTGTATTGGAATGTGGGACCCTTAGCTTTGTAACTCTAGCACAAAAAACTTATTATATAAATTTTGAAATGTAACATTTTACAGCAGAATGGCATTAGTTTTGTCTGATAAAAATTATACTTTATAACTAATAAAAAAAATTAAAAAAAGATTTGACTTTTTTTTATATATATTATTATTTTAATCTCGGACCACCCAGCTACCCCTACTTCGGTGGCTAGGACACTCGAAGCACGATGAATCCTGGGTAGATGAGATATATGTTTTGTCGTAACAACCCTGCTAAAAGTATATTTTAATGTAAACACATAATTTCTAAATATGATAGTCATATGTGTGCTGAAAATATCGTTCTTACATGTATAACCCCCCCAACACCGTGTGCATGGGTGCGACAAATGTAACTGTTTGCAGTTGTAGTTAAACTATACAATATTTAATATGTGTATATTTTCCGCACCTTGGAGTGTGCACGTATTATGCATACATAATTATCTTTCTCTCAGTTTTACTCTAGTGATCTGCGCAGCGACCAACCAAAGTTTTTTCCTCAGGTGTTTAACATAATGTTTCAGTTATCAGGTCGGAAAAGACATTTTGTTTTCATTAATAAACGTCTTTCGGTTTTAGCAAGCATTGGAAAGGATACCTTGTCCATGCTTTTCTGCCATGACAAACACTGTATAAAATTACGTTTTTTCCCCATTCTATTGTAATTCTGTAAACTTTTTCAGACAATCTACATTTTTAAAATTTGGAAATCGTACTTTTCAATGTACGCACATATATGGGGAGTGATTTGGCAGTTTAAATATGAGATTTCTATACATTATATTTCCCCTGTGCGCTGGCTTTACATGGTTTGTGATGGATGTTCCTACTTTTCTCATCGGTATAACCCTGCCAGTATTGTAACTTGTATACGATTCTCTCATATGTATGTTCTATGTTTGTCCCATCAGTACAGAACCGTTTTTTCCCCATCATGTACTGTAACGTGCATAGTTTGTCACCAGTATTGCACCTTGTTTTTTTCCGCCAGTCTAGTAGCATGCATACTTTTTTCTCATCAGTATACCAACGTGTATTTTATACCACCTGCATAGTAGAGTGTATAATTTTTTCTCATCAGTTTGTTATGTATAATTTTTTGTAAATTGATATAATAGCAATTTTTTATTTTCATGAGTTTTGTACAATGTATATTTTTCAGAACTCAGTATGGCCCCACGTGTATATTTTTGTCCTCCCAGTGCATTGTGTCTGAGGGAAATGTGTGTACCAGGTACCGAACCTGGACCCCCTGCTAGCATGCCCTTAATTAATCTCAACTTGGCTAAGTTCTCCAATTTACTATAGCTTTTTACATTATGAATAGCGCTCTCTGTTGAAGTACTAAATATGTATTCAAGAATTTATGTGAGAAATGTTCCAAGGCTTGGTTCGTAGCATGAAGTTGTCTCTAGAATATGGCACACTGTCGGCATATCGACAAGATGCGTACTTACTCTCAGGTTCAGTGTGCAAAAATGCATACATTGCGAATACATCCGGTCAACCATATCTAGAAAGGACTTTCACAGCCTGCCTTGAGCTGCACGCTCTTACATTGTTTTAAAAAATTCGATTACGTTCGTATACGTAATATATGTTTGTGGTGACTACAGTGTGTCTCTTTTACTTTAAATTGTAACAAAACTTAGCAAGTCTTTAAAATATAACATTTAAAAAAAATATATATCTAAAATGTTTTTTAACATCTGGTATACTAAATATTTTTCTTTTCCAGCATTGATGTGAGCGGGACATAGCTCTATACAATTTTTTTAATACATTTTATTTAAACACAATAATATTCTTCTACATTATACAAAGGACTGCTTTTTTACACTTCTCCGAGTCTTTGTAATTGATTACACACAGTGTTTTTTTAATAAACACATGTAATATTTTTTTAATATACCACGGATTATCAAAAGTCCAGACTCTTTGGGCTTCGACATTGGACGGAACACAGTAATAGCTTTGATTTTCGCACTCGTGAAGCGGGCGGGCATGGGCGATATCTGTGGAGGCCCACGATGATCGTTCCGGTGGGGCACGCATTGTACATCACTAACTCTTGGCGATCTACGTACATGGGTAATTGGGAAATTATGGCAGAGTCCAACATCTTGCAAATGTCCTCGTACATACTTTTTCCCTCGTCCCACCTTAGCTCGTGCGTTTCGTATGACTGTAGACGATATTCCTATTGTATGGCGCGGTGAAGGAGCTTCCATTGACACGGCAGCAAAAACGTATAAACTTTTGTTTCCTCATCTTCGTCACTGTACAAAATGGCAATCTACTTTACGGTAAATGTGGTCAGCGAAAGAAAACCTTGGATGTTGCAAAAAATTTTAAATTATAGTTTCAAGTTCTCACGTGTACGCACTAAATTCAAGAAAAATTTACGAGGTCATTTAACACTATGTCGATCGTGCACCTGTGTTCTAGGTTGGTTTCCTCATCGCCGGGGATGGCATCTTTTATGGGCACAGCCATTGCGAGGGTTGCCCGGCGGGCTTTGCACCAGCCCCTGCGATGCAGCGTGTCGCAAACCGAGGTGGTGCAGCCCTCGAAACACTCCTTGTACGGGAGGCAGCCCGTAGTCTTCTTCCAGCTGTAGGTAGGCTACGAAATACTCGAATATGTCCGAAATTTAGTGAGGTGCGTAGACCAGGAGAAATTATTTAGGCAGGTACGGAAACTCGTCCCTTTTGTACAAGGCACTAAGCGAGCGCTCTCTTCCAAATGCCAAAATGGCCGAAAGGATTTTATGACTACTGGGACAACATGCAAACATCTCGAAAAACGAGGTAGACATAATTTTTCCGAGAGAGGCTGGGGTGCCTCTTGTAAAAAGAGAGTTTATGGGAAAAGAAAGTCCGTGCACTCAACTATAGTAGTAGTAGGTCACTGATTGGTCGGGAAGATTGTCACGTACGTAATTAGCTATTGAGAATCATTGGCAGAGTTCGGGAGGAGGTATCTGATTGGTCGAAACGACGGATTCCGAAAACATTCGGAAAAAAAGACAAATATATTGGAGGGGTGGGTGGGAGTTGAACGAATGTGATTAGTTACCCAATGAGAAGCACTGGCGGGGTAATTAGCTAATTAGAATCATTGTGGAGATGGAGCAAATGTGACTAATTAGTTGAATGAAAGTGAGTAATTAGCCAATGAGAATCATTGTATCAAACGAAATTGAGTAATTCGAGGGGCTGTAGGCCCACCGACTAAACCGCCAATAGCAATTGGCGACAGTCGTCTGCTAGATGCGGTGCTGGGGGTTTCGAAGGCGAGAGACAAACTCCGAAACCAATGGCCACTTCCAGTAATGTATAAACAAATTATGGCTACCAACAACGCTGACTCCAGTAACATATAAACCAGTGACGCTTATCAACATGGCGGTAGAGTGCACCTACCAAGATGGCGGCCAGTTGCAAATACCAAGACTGTAGACAGCACCAACAAAGTTGGTGGCCGAACGAACGTGAGAGCAAATCAAGATGGTGGACGAACACACCTACCAATATTGTGGCCGAATTTATTAGATGGCTAACCAAGATGGCAGTTGTGTCGCCTACCAAGACGGCCGCTATTTGCACCTAACAATATGACGGTCGAACGAATGTGAGAGCCTTCTAAGATGGTGGTTGAGCGCACCTACTGATATGGCAACCGAACATAAGTGAGAGCTTACCAAGATGGCGGCCATGACGGAAAAATTTAAAAAAGTTATATTACATTTTTTTTTTCAGATTTTTGGGGTCAAATTTCATGGGACAGGGGTCACAGGTCATAGGTCACTTGCTTCCAAGATGGCGGACGGGCAACGGCTTCCGAATCCGGAAGTTGTTGCGGCCGACTTCCCCAAATCCTTCTACTCTTATTATTTGTAAACATTTTTATCAGTAATTTTACATAACTTATTTATATGCCTATATTTCAAACATTGAAAGCTTTAGCCAGTAAAACGAACAATGAAGCCAAAATGAAAAAAAAAAAAATTCTTTCGCTTTAAATTATGTGTTTGTATTGTCAAGCAAACAACAGGTCTGACGCTGTAAGAATAAAACACCCTTTTCATAATGTTCATTACTACGAACAGATATTCTCACATTGCACGTCGTACGAGACCTTCGCAGTGTTTTTGAAATACAGCTTTGCTCGTGACGTCAATGTTGCTGTTAACTGGCGAGTAAACCAGCAAACAGAGTACCTATCTGCGCTGGAACTGACAAACACGTAATGCAAACAGTGGCCTTGGAGCATCGCACTAAACACACAAGAGCAGAATATCACGCACTGACAACCTTAACGCAACTGGAGATGAAGTAGATCGTTTCTACGAAATGTCGTTAATTTTTAAAAACAAATACTGCAAAGCTACGCAAAATGCCAGGTGTTTTAACAGTATTAACACAAGTTAAGCATTCATGTAGGTTGTTCGCGGTATAGGTCTATTGAGCACTTTTGTAAGCCTTGCTAATGCCGTATTTCCAGATTTTTTTTTATCTTCTTAACTACAATGAGATTTATATATGGACAACATAAAAGTAAATATTTGTTGTCAATTGCCATGGTTTTCAAAATATAGCAATGAAGATTCGGAAATCTCGAAAAATAGGAGCCAAATTTCTATTCTCCTAATAAAATTTGCGAAGATAATAACATGCCATGTGATCTACATCATATACACAATATATGAATGATGTATAAATTATATTTAACAATGAATATTCGGTTACCGGCATCCCGAATATCTTTTAAAATAAGTATTGATATTTTTGCCAACACATTTTTATTCGGCCAAGAGAAAATCTTATTATTTATTAGTTTCTCCACCACGAATAAAAATAAGTTGGCAACAACATTAATACCTATTTGAAAATTGAATCAGGATGCGAGTACCCGAGTACCGTCTGTTACATATCCTTTATACTTAATTAATATGTTGTGAATATGATATATAAAGTGGACTGTAGTTCAATTGGTAAAGTTAATTAGACTATAAAAACTTGGGTTCCCATACTCCGCCATTTGAAGGTACAGTTTACATTGCCACGGGCCTTAGGATTTTGTTCTTGCGCCAGGCTAGAGAAAACGTGAAGTTGCTAGGAATTTAAATGCGTTACCATAATTCCCGTTCGTACTCCAAAAACTTTAATTTGATTCTCTATAAGACTGTAATATTACATTCGCATCATAACGCCAACACTCTGCATCTATACGCTGTTCACGGTAAATTGAGCACTTCTGAGGCTCTAATTACTTTTTTCCTATCAGCCCCCTTTTATCCTTCCGCCAATTTTTAATAAATATTACCATGCAAGTAATAACATCGCGTGTATATATATATATATATACCTAAGAGCGCGCAGTGCCATTTCCTGACAGTTGACAACACTGTAAAAACTACGTATGGCCTCAGTCGGTTCGTTACTGTGAGGCAAGCGTGTGGTGTAAAACTTGCAGTTATTCAAGACTATAATCTCTGCCATGTAGGTTAACGAAGGTGCATTCACTGTGCGTACTTTTGTAACAGCCGTGGTTCCAAGTATTCATGGCGATTTTAACATGATGTGCTTTCCCAACATTTACTGCCGTCAATCGGTTATTTCAGAAATTTCGTGTTCGTCTCCAAAGAGTACGCATATAGTTTGTCCACAAGAGTGCGCGCACACACTTTGGAGCATCTTGCGCACTCTTTGGGGGCAACGTACGCACTCTTTGGAAACAGTTATAGTTTTTTCGTGTTAATGAACTAGTTTATATTTGTTTCAGAATTTCATCGTCGTATAAGAGGAAGTCAGACAGGAAGTTTATATTTACAAACGTATTGTTAAATGAAGCAAGGCGGAGAATACGCGAGGCTGAAGTGCGTGCTTGTGAATCAAGTAAGGATAGTGACGAGTAAAGCAGCTCTCCCAATTGGACTAAGAATAATAGGCCTACTATAGCAGAAAATAATTAAGCAACAGCAATCTCTCAAGCCGACATCATTCCTCTTCCCGAATCAGAGAGAAAAAAAAAGGAAGGAAATCAGAGGTAATGATAGGCTCCACATTTAAAAATGCTCTTTTGCTTGCGAATGATAAGAAAAAGGCACTAAATTCATTGGTGCAAAATGAAAAGGGAATATCATAATGTCCAGTAAAGAAGATTGCATCCTGAAAGACAGTAGAGTGTGATATATTCTGCCCAGGATGCGATGAGATATACACTGAGACTATCTTTGAAGACTGGATACAGTGTATCAAATACCAACAAAGATGGCATGAGCAATGCTCGTCATTTGAAAGAGGTTCAATATTTACATGTGACCAGTGATGAGTGCGCATTTGCAATTATTTAGTTTTTCTGCATTTTGTGAAAATTAGAACATATCTATGTGATTGGGCCTGTAAGCACGAAATTACAATTGATCAGTAAAACGCCACGTGCATGAACCATATTTTTCACTATGAACTGTAGCACTAAAGCGGGTCGATTAGTTAGGTGCGCACTCTTTGGTGCCTTTTCCTCTACATATATAACCGGACTAGAACGTTAAGGTCTAGGGCTACAGTAAAATATGTCTATTGACTGTCATCCCAAATGAGAAAGCTTCAAAAAGTCCTCACTTTATCGTGAATAACCTTCACAAAGGTTAAAAGAACAGCAATTTGCTTCCAGATTTCAGCAGGAAGTTATCTAGTGGTGCCTACTCACGATATTTTGAGCACGCGTCACATACTTTGTGTCTGTGATATCTGTCCGGGATAGCATTAGGTATTCTAAAAAAAAACCAGTCACTATATTTACCTGTTATTACCGTGGTAACGTTTTCTCTTTTGTCTAACTGTTAGATTCAAAGACGTGACCACTGATATTTTTGAAGCGTTCTTGAGGGTCAGCAGCCTCTTTTAGGATAATTTTTTATGTAAAATAATTTTAACTGACAATATCCCTCATCTGTGCGCGTGTCATTGGGAGCCCGATAAAACAACGATGATCCAAGTTATACAAAATTCCATACTTAAAAAAGTGTCTTGGTTTCGAAACTTTAAACTCTGTGAATATTGGTTCACAAATGTTACTAAATCTCGTTCACATTTGGGGCCGCGAAGTTGTAGTGGTCAAACTAGTGGCCTCCCATCTAAGCGAATCGGGTTCTATTCCCAGAAAGGTCGCTTCCCGATTTTCGCACGTGGTGGGAATCGTACCATATAATGCCGAGTGGTCGGCGGGTTTTATCTGGGGTTTCCCGTTTACCCCGACTTTGCATTCAGGCGATGCGCCATACTCACCTCGTTTCACACTCATCAGCTCTCAATACCTCGATGTTATGGGCCGCCAATATATATTCACTCACTCTAAAATAACATTTTCTTGCAATTACCGATAGTGTGAACAATATCACTGATCATAGCTAAATGACACACTTTACACATTTCCCTTTAAATTTTGTACAAAACTTGGTATTCAAAAGTTTACATCTTAACAAAACAAATAAATTATCTTGTAACATTTTGACAAATTTGACAATTCTCTAATTAACTTTAGGCGCCCTATTTCCTAATGTTAAATAATGTGCAAAACTTTTATCAAAATTTAGTTCTACAAACGTGTTTCATGTTTATCAATTTTCTACAATACTTGCATGAAACATTAATTTCATCACATAAATTAGCTTTAACGCTGCACTAATATAGTTACAGCAAAAAATTGAGTAAGAATTATTTTTGTCGTGAATACTAATTCGAAGTACAGATATGCACACTGTAAAAATTGTTTGTACTTTTACAAAAATTATTCGTACACCTCTTGCTAAAAAAATAATAATTGTAGAACTATAAAATACTTTCATTGTAAAAAAATACATATACTGTACATTATTTATAGTATTAGAAATTATGGGATTGTGTTCCAACTTTTGTTACTAAGAAGTGCAAATAAAATTATTGTTTACAGTCTCGAAAACAATTATAATGAATAAATATGAGGAAGGCATTAAATGAGTTAGATTAACTTACACTAAAGTTTGCATATTGATGGCACTGAGATTTAAACCAACAACAAGACTTATATAGAGGATGTTTTGGAATTCGATACATTAATTTTAAGGGATGATAGGCCACACCAGGACGATATTTTTTTACATGGGAACATACGTTTGGAAACGTTTCCCTGCTGTGCTAAAGGTGCCAAACGTACCGCGTGGTGCGGACCCTTGCAGCGAACAGAAAGCTCTGGTATAGACTGTCCACGGCAAAAATGAGCACTTTTGAAAGCCCTACTTATGATCTACATGTATGCACTTTGTGAGTTCTTCCGCCATATGTAAAATTAACATTGCCAGGGGCCTCATCACTTTATCCATGCGTTGGTCAAGTAAAACTTCGAAATTATTAGAAAAGTAAATACTTTACAAATCTGCTAATCTTTACACATTGATGCATCACAGATGGTTTGCTAAAACTTTTTATTGGACGTTAATACATGAAACTACTTTGGCTCCATTGATACCAATTTTACACGGTGCATGTCACTCAGCGCGCACGTTAAAATATGTGCAGGCAGGAACAGTGACAGTTTGGTAAAGTTAATTTCAAAAGTGCTCACTTTATCGTGACTAGCCTTTAACGCCTTGCCGCCACAGCAGCACTGTCTCATCGAAAGAGAATACCATGTCCGCATACATTTCAAATGTCAACTCCTGTGCCGTTGCTGCCATAGACTAAAAATGAGGTAGACCGATCTCGCTGGCTGCGCACTATAACATAGTGTAGGCCACTCTTATGTAATAGTGTCTCTGTAGAGCGCCACTGTTGTTCGTCTGTAAAATGTAGATGTCAATCTATTTGGTGTGAGTTGGGAGAAATAATAATTATAATGATATGATAGATTTTGGGAGCCTTATTATTCGTGATCTCACCTTGGTATTGCCACACTCGAATCAGAAGCTCTCCGGCTATGCTGTAAACCTCATGCAATAGAAAACACATTCCAACCTTCGCAGTTCTTCTTTTAAATAAAACATGTATAACCTTGATAGTTAATTTATCAATGAAAAGGGAAATAAATAAACTCAGACTCAAATATGTGAATAATTCAACAAGGTGCAACATCAAATGGTGTATGTGACAGAAATCTCTTTACTCGAATGAAATTATACTTCACGATGATTAACATAAATAACATACCACTATCCAAGTAAGAATAGGGATAACTCAGAATGAAAATTAAAATAAAATAAAAAACTGAAAAATGCTGTGAAACTTTAGAGCTCCTATAAAATAAATATTTTACTTGAAATCTTAAGTCAAAATATTAATCAGGTTCCACTGGAAGTAGCCTCCTCTGTATTAAAATTTCCAGAAAGTTTTTGGTAAGCTCTTACTTAAACTCTTAAGCTCCCTAAATTACATTCATTAAGAGTTAATTAAATGTTAAAAGTCAGTTCATCACTTCATTATCTCAAATCCGATACTTCACCAAATAAAGTTACTCTGTATTTAAATTGAAAGTTCAAAACAAGACTTTAGTTCCTCATTACATATTGTTCCGGCTATACTAGCTCATATGCGACCGTTCGGGACTACTGGTCTAACATACACATGGAACTCATAGTCAAGTAGTTGAAAATCAAAATAGTAACTTTCGTAAAATAAGTTCAGGTTACTTAGAATTTAATACTTGTAAAACAGTTCATGTTATTAGGCTTTCCATATGTTAATTTGCCTTGGCGTCACCTGAGGTCCTCTGGCGCTATCTCCTTGCATGGCGCTGGCGTCGTAATCTCGGCGTCCTTTTCGCCTCGTCGATTTAAAAATTATGAAGTAATTACTGAAAATAACAATCAAACATATTAACACAATAATTAAATAGTAACATAACCATATGTAGCACTCAGAACAACGTGTAAAAAAATCATTGAGTAGTGGACTGGTTGTTCACATAAATCGAAAAATTAAGGAAATGAAATGTGAACATACAAAAAAATAATCATGTGAAAATAATTTATATTAACATACAAATAATAGATAAAATCAATAAAATATTGTTGTTCAAACAAATATGTGTAACTCAAATGCATACAATAAACATAACCTTATGGTTCTGTGTCCAGTCACTCTGTTTCTAGAGTCACTCTTACGGGAAACATTAATAATTTGTCACAAGAAAAGAAACAGAATAATACTGAAAAAAAAACTAAACATAATACATATTCTCAACTTACCGTGACATATCAGCATAAATAATTTGTAACAAGAAACGAATATAACACACACGTGTTTACACGCCAACTATACTAATGCAATAAAATATTTTCTTCAATCAGCAAAAATTAATAATCTGTAAACATTCACTTACATTACATCTTTTACTTAAATCTCTGTAAAATAAAAATCTTTATTCATTCGATATAATATTTTATAAGATACAGATGGAGCTTTCGTTAAAACTCTGAAACAAAACAATACTCCTTTTTACGTTCCTGCTAGTAGTGTCTCTTCCACTCTTTCTCGTTGGTGAAATCTGAGGCTCGTTGACGCATAGTAGCGATACGCTGGTTGGAGATTCGGCGGTGTCACGTGTCTTTCCCCAACTATAACACCTGCTCTTTCGAAGTCCATTGCCGTCTTCAAGCAAAGAAACAGTATTTCGTTCATGGCGTCTGTGTGCGGTCGTTCACAGTAAGACAAACAAAACACATAATTAATAGAGGTGGCCACCTCATTGCGTACAACTTGTCTACTTCAGGTTTAGAGCAGTTTAGTGGGTTTTTTTAATGATACGGACAAATTAACAAAACTGGTACGTTTGTTGCAACTGCATTTACCCATTAAAATGTCCAAGATTCCAGTAGCAGTAATGGAACGCCTGGCTTATACACAATATGCCCTACTATATGTAGGGGTGGAGGTTAAATTTGCACGCAACTAACCAAGATGTTCAACGGTAGAGGGCTTAGGTAGCAATGTTCAATAAGACATCACTTTTTTGTATTAATCTATAGAGACTGTTTTGTATTAGCCGTTATGTCAAACCTGGAGGCAAGAATGGTATACATGAGAGAATAACCACCGACTGCTATTTTTGGGGAAAGGAGGGGGAATGGGGAGTATTAAGGTATTTATAGTTGTCTTACATGGTTTATAAATTCATGTTGTCTCAAATTTTTCGCAAAACAACAATTCACGATTTTCAAAAACTATTTTACATTATAGACTGTTCACGGTAAAGTGAGCACTTTTTAAGGCCGTTCACAAATGTCATTAACCCCTAATATATATAATTTATTGCAGTCTCAGACGTTAACTATTGAGAGTGATGGAATACATACAATGTGTTTATTAGTCACATTGCAATGTTTGCATTAAAAAGTGGCGGAAAGGTAGAAATTAATTGAAAGGAGAAATTTAGCAGGGCCTTAAAAAGTGCTCACTTTACCGTGAATGGCCTATGCCTAATTTCGAATCCACCACAACTTAAAAACATAATTAGGAATCAATTATCTTTCAATAAACCAAATTTGTGGCAAAAGCCTGTATTGGGCAAATTTCCACAAAATACTTTAGTTTTAATAATACTCACATTCAGTCAGATTTGCATAGAAATTTATAGCAGTAAACTTCTATGTTAACAGTAAGCAAACAGTGTAAGAAGCCATGTCATTAGGATTTACCAGTGTTAAATGTTTGCACATTCGTAGCAATGTTGTCTGTGTTCATCTGATGGTCTATTTCCAGCATATAACGAAAAGCAATTTTGGTCTCCTGAGCTGTACAACGGGAATGTCACTGTGTCTTCACGACTGCTTATTGTAACTGCACGTTTGGTATTTTTGTGAATGGTCTTGCAAGTTACACACAGTTGAGGTGTGGAGGCTGACTTGCAAATTCCAAAACCAACCTTTTAAGAGTGAATATATAAAGCACTCCTATATACTTTATTTTTCAATTATTAGTCTAAAACATCTGAATCCTTACCTGTCAATTGTAACACCAAACTACGATGACATGCGTATTCAGACATTTCGCAGTATACTTTATCATCTTCTAAATTTGTATTGTCAGCATTTTCAAGCGACTGGAAAATATTTGTTAACATTACCATAAACCAGGGTTAGCTACTTTGCACCTGCAAAGCAGGTAACTTTGCATCATTAAAATAGTTTTTTTTGGTGCCTTTTCGTGGAAGGAATATCAGATTTGACCTGGACAGATAAAATTCAAAGTTTAAAATACTCAGCTGTAGTTCAATGTTCCCTTTCCAAATGGCAAAAACAGTTCGATGTTCACTTTCCAAATTGCAAAAACTAAACATTCTGAGGTGTGTAAGGTTACTCCTGCAGGTGCAAAGTAATCCCTCTTTACAGAACTTAGAATGAAATTGTCTTGTCTTTTATTTATTTTTAAAATATGTTTGATTTTAAAATTGCATTATGTGTATATCAAATCTTATTCAATCTAGGCCTACCTACACTTTTTAATCTTAGGTTGAAATACTGCACCCCAGCAGGTGCTTGTGGTAATTCTGCTGGAAATGCTATGTGCATTATGGAGGCACATCTGTCATGCATGAAAGTCCACTAAAAATCTGTAGGTGCTGCTTATTAGGTAGTACTATAGGCTGTTCACGATAAAGTGAGCACTTTTTAAAGGTGTCTATTTTGGAATAATGTTCAATAAATGTGTTTTATTTCAGCCTTGGACGGTAACATCCGAGTGCGGTGAAATATACATACTGTGTTTATTAATCTCATGGAAATATTGAAAAAAAATGGTTAAAGGATAAAAAAATGACTGAAATAAAAATGTAACTAAGGCTTCAAAAGTGCTCACTTCACCGTGAACAGCCTATAGTAGTAGGATACTATTTAAGGCATGGCCTAGCACATCATATACTCGAGACACTGCAGACTCATGCGTCAACCAGTAAGCTGTACTCAAATCCCTGGTGGTGATTGTGAAAGAATATATATATATATATATATATATATATATATATATATATATATATAAAATCATAGAATTTGACTTCCACTTGACGCCTGTTGTAGAAGGTGACTCAATTGAAGGTGGTGACCAAATGTTTCATTTTGACAAGCTGAAAATAAACCAGTATTGATTCTAAATTTTATGTATGTGTGTAAAAGTTGTTTGATACTAATAATGTTACTGTTACAGGCATACCTTTCTGCCTGTAAGTGGCATTGCCACCAGCTGGGATAGGCTAAAGGACAAAATCGCACATAAATATAGAAACATGCTAGAGGGACATAAGTTTTATGCTTATACAGTAAATTGTTTGATTGGACTCCATATCACATGTCTTGTGTAAATCATTAGTTAAATATAGCCAAGTTAGCCTTGACCTCATTTATCAATATGCATTCTAAAATTTCATCAGTTGAATTAGTAGAAGTTGGCAGGTATAACCGCAAGTACTTGTGAAAACAAGTATTATTGACCATTTCACGTGGTCTAAAGAAATTTAAATTAAGAGGGTAGAGGGGTTGATTTAAAATGTGGGCAGTATCTAGCTAAAAATCAAACATTTATCACTTCAATAAAGACGTGCCAATTCACTACTATTTGCACTATGCATAGAAATGCTGTAGGCCTATTAGATAACAGGGTGACAGAATACTATATTTTTAGACAGTTTCATAAGATATTTCTTTCAGCAAAATAAGGAGTTACCCAATGTTATGTCACACCTTTTACTTTCTTGAAGTTGTGGTTATTCCAGTCAAAATATAACCAACAAAATAACATACCGGTTCATGCTCATATTTCTGCACTCACTGAACTATTTACAGTCTGGCTATAAAATATCCAGATCCCCACATACATTAGACTTCTTTCATTAGAAATTTAAAAAATATATATGTAACGACTCGTAGATGTCACGCATTGCAAACCATCTACAGTACATGAGAACCTTACTTAGTCTATAAGCAGACAAAAGCAGTACTTAATCATAGGCATAAGCTTGTTGCATATTGTCTTTGACGGCAGTTGTCTGCTGACGCAATTTCTCGGAGCTCAAGTTTACCTATTTTTTCTGTGGACACAACACAGTTTTTAAGGAAGTGGTTGGGTGTGTGTGTGTGTGTCTATATGTATATATATATATATATATATATATATATATATATATATATATATATATATATATATATATATATATATATGTGTGTGTAAGTATATATAACATTATGACAGATGTTACTTTATCAGTATTGCACTGCAAAATGCCACAGTTGTAAGAACTATAAAATACTGTCTCAGCCTGCTACAATGTGCTATGAAATATTTAAAAATGCATGCAATCTTTATCTTGAATTTACACTGGTCAAAATAACAAGGAAACAAGAACAAGGTAACTTAATATAAAATAGCTATTGTACTAAATAACTACTTGCATAATGTTCATGGTATATTTTTTCTTCGATCAAATATAAAAATACAACCATTTTATTTACATACACCACCCTAACAAATACAACAGGAATTAAAAGAAATTCTAAAAGTACACAATACACACAGCTGTTATAGCATCAATGATAAATGGTAGGGCCTACACTGTAAACAAAAATTCAATCGTGGTGGATTTCATCTAAACAACTTTTGATTGACAAGCATAAACAATGTCAAAATAGCAACAAGTGCGGTACTACCTTGCCACTAGCACACTTAAATTAACATTTACATTAAGTAATTTCACTTACAACAGCGAAAAAACTAAATACAAAACTATTGCAGGAAAAATCCATCAAGTACAAAAAAACTGCAATTCTACAGACTCACTATAACAAAGTATTCAATTTATATAAGTGAGAGTACAAAGGCTGTGCAATAAACCAATTTATTAGAACCAACATATCCCATAGCTAGATGCATTTCTTGCGTCACTGCACTTGAAATTTCCTGTGTTATTACAGTCTTCCAAACATCATAAAAACAGTGATTGGAAATGCTATGATAAAACAGTACATTATTTATAGACATGCAAAACGTTCTGTGCAACTTGTGTTCTGGTGGCAAGGAATTTAATTTTTGCACAATTTTTTTGCAAAAAAAAATCCTGCAGTTGTTTCGTTCCAATATCACATAACAATTGTTGTAGATTAGTCTGAATTGCCACTCACAATAGCATGTTTCGCTACAATTAATTCTTTGGGTCCCTTCTTTGGCAAACTCAGATCACTAATACAACCTGGTAATCGGCTGAAATAATCTGCTATGATGTTTTCAGAACCCTTAATGTACATGATTTCAATGTCGTACTCTTGCAGTAATAAGCACCAACGAGTAAGGCGATTGCCAAAAGTCTTGCCTACTTTAAGGCACGTCAGCACTTGGTGATCGGTGAGCAACTCAATTTTTTCACCAAGTAGCAAATCACGAAACTTGTTAAGTGACCAAATGATTGCCAGGGCTTCCTTCCCCGTAACTGTATAATTTTTCTCCGCAGAGCACATGGTTCTGCTAGCCATTGCTGTCTTTTCTACTTCTTGGCAATCTAGCTGCGCTAGGCGACATCCCAGTGCAAAGTCTGAAGCATCAGTGTACAAGAGAAACTCTTTCCCTTGAATAGGATGATAAATAACGTGATCCTTAAAAAATGCACCTTTCAGGTTCTCAAAAACATCCTGCTCTTCTATCGACCATAACCATGCTTGATCCTTTTTTTTAACAAGTTAAGAAGCGGTAATGCCACTCGAGCTATCTGATCTGAATAATTTCGGTAGAAACCGATCACACCGAGAAATGCTCTCAGCTGCATCACATTCTTAGGAGCGAGAAACTAGGTGATAACTTCTTACTTGTCAGGTGCAGTTCTGATACTTTCTGTCGTTAATGCGTGGCCTGAAAAGGGTCATTCCGTTCTGCAAAACAAAGACTTTAATTTTTACTGTAATTTCGGCTCTTTTCGTCTTCTTTATGACTGTATTCACATGTTGCAAATGCTCTTCAAAAGTAGACGACGTGATCAAAATGTCGTCGACGTACGTCCTTGCAAATGGTTTGCACTCCTTTCATAGACTTGGGTCTAAGCAACCTGTGAATTCAGTCACAGCATTACATAAACCAAACGGTAAAACTTGAAATACATACTGAAAATTTCAAAAAATAAATGCGGTATACTGTTGTGAAGTAGGTTCAAGAGGTATTTGCTAGTATACATTCGTTAAATCAAATGTAGTCAAAAACCTTACTACGTGATAGAGCCTTAATATTTCCCTGGTCTGTACTGGTGCCTCCCGATCTTTAATCGTTATCTTATTGATGCTCCTTGCATCCAAACACAAACGAACTCTTCCATCCTTCTTGAGAACACAAATGATTGGAGATGAGAAAGGACTCGCTTCCCTTCTTATCACATTCCAGTCCAACATTACTTGTAAATATGTGGTGCTACTTGTAAAAACTTAATTGGTACGGGATACGACTTAGCATGAAAATATGTACCTTCTACTACTCTGATCTTGACTGCATATAACTTATTTAATCCTGGAGTTTCTGAGATAACTTCCTCGTTTTCCACTTACAAAGAATATAGCTGTTTTTGTTGCCAAATCTCGCAGGAATTAGCTTCTGCTACGGCGTTCATAATTTCTTCATTCAAACTCAGCGAAACATTAACTGTGGGAGAATGATATAGCTGAAAAACAGGATACTCCTTCTTTAAGCGTCCTACTAATCTGTCGGTACTTGCCTTTTTTCAGCTAAAATTACTTTATTCCTGCTGTCATTGGGTGCGATCAGCCAACCACCAAAATGTAGGATAATTCCAAATTGTGTTAGAAAATCTGTTCCTAAAATCAATGATTTTGCCAATTTCTGTACAACTAATACAGCCGTTTGCTTCGTTTCACCTATGCCCTCAATACTATTTACTGTCTGGCGTGTTATCACAGAACCATATTTGGTTTCTAGCTTCGTTCACATTCTGTGCCTGCGTATGTACTTCCCTTTCCAATTTGCCGGACAAAACATTTAACCGTTTTTCTTGCGCCTGGCTTGACATAGAGATTTTGTCGTCGAAGTAGCGACAGAACTGTTCCAATTCTTCTTGTAATTTATTTTCAACAGTCCTCAACTCTCCCTCCTGCTCTCTCGCTTCGACTGTGATAGGCCTACGTTCTACCTTGCCGATCCTTTCCTCCAATGCAGTGCAGTACGGTGCCAGGTACAAGTGTGCTGTTGCAATTTGCAACAATATTTTAGATAAAACTAAATTGCACGGCAATTTATTTCAGTATTATCATAGATTTCCTAAGGATGCGCGGAAAACGGAATGGATCTTTAAATGTAGAAGAGAAGACAAATTCAACCCAGATACACCTTACACCTGCTCTCAACACTTCGAAGAAAATGTGTTTTGAAACAAGTTTTGGAGAACAAACATATCCGGTATCGATATCTCACAATTCCCTAATCATTTGGACAGCTATGATAATAATAAAAATAACTTTCAGCAGCATTATAATTCTTATCTTGAACTCTCGGTTCATAACGATGTTTCTTGCTATTGTTTTCTGCTTAAGGTTTTTTATTCCGAACTGACAGGGAAATGTTTTCTTTCAAACTGAACACTGATGTAATACTACCACATTGAAAAGTTTTCCCTAGAAATATGAAAAAGTACTGGTAAAAATGTATCCAGAAAACTTCGTAATATTAGGGCACACATTTTTTCTCAGTAACGGACTTTCCTTGAATTTGCGGACCTTTCCGTGTATCTTTTAAATTATTTTATAGTGACACGCGATATGGTTTTCCAAAAATTGCATTATTGTCGTTGTCACTGTAAAGTGAGCACTTTTGAGGCCTTAGTTACTTTTTCCTTTCAGCCATTTTTATCCTTTAACTAACTTTTCAAATAAATATTGCCATGTAAGTAACAAATACAGTGTATTCAACCGTACTCAGAAGTTAACGTCTAGGACTAGAATAACACACATTTATTGACCTTTATTCCAAATGAGAGGGCTTTCATTCTATAGTGCTCAGTTTACCGTGAATAGCGTAAACGAGTATGTTGCACTGTGTAAGAAATATATGAAATATTTTACGTCAATTTTGTCCTGAAGCGGGATTTTAACACGAATAAAAACGTTCGTAACCTAGCGCCCTGCTCATCCACCAAACTGCTATGCGGATACTTCACGAGTGATGTTAATATATACAATAATAGACACATTTTCAATCTGTCGTATGGTTCAAGTGTTTCAAGATGCCGTCTGTTACAAAGTGTTTGTGCTATCTTGTGATATTTTAAATTACAGCGTTTGAGACGCAATTTTTTTTTTTAAAGCCGTAAAACATACGTTTTTCATTTTACGGCAGTTAATAATGCTGCGTGTATCCTTGGCATTGTTTGTTCCTGACACACGAAGCTATGACAATTACGGACAGCTTCGTTTTGTTATGTGCAGAAATCGGTTCCATTTTCTGTCGTAACGGATCTGATTTGCGTACATACGCGGTAAATTTGTATAAAAAAATCTCCGTTATGTGACTGAAATTTTTTACAGTGCCGTTCTGTAGAGATAGATTTTCAGCAAAGTTGCCGTAAATATAGTAACAGCTCTTGAATTACAAATGCAGACCACAAGAATATTTCATGAAGCTGCTGTTACACTATTCTTAGTCCATTTCAAAAATCTCAGTTAACTCAATTGTGTTTTATTACGTTTTTATTTAATTGTGACATGCATTCCTTGAGTGTGCCTATCTACGAGCTTGAAAAAGCTAAATTTTAAATACACTATATTCTTAAAACATGTTAATATTTCCCTGGAGGGATGTTTGATTACAACTGAAATTATCTCTTCGCATTCTGTTACTGTATATGAACGTATTAAAAATAACACCCTTGTAAATGTGTCGCCATAGTCGTTTCAGTTTCCATATTTTTACGTCAGCTCATAATATGTCGCGGAATTCTTGCATTATTTTGATACAAAGAAGCTCGCTAGTTTTTACAAATCTGTTAAGTCTACGACTGTTAACTAAGAAAAGATCTTCAACTTTAATATTTAGATGCATTTCATACGCTTACAAATCCTTAGTTTATAACTGAAAAACATTTTAACTACAATAACACAAGCACACAAAACAGCGCGATAATTTATTATATTGCGAGAGGAGTGCATCAGATAAAATGAAACAAGACCGTCGATAGGTGTTAGGTTATGTTTCTTCCCAAACACTAAAAGTTTCGCGCCATTATCTTTAATGGTTTAGTTGTAATGACGAATTTGTTTTTCCTTTATATTCGGCTCGCGCGTCGCGCGCTCAGTTCAGGGCTGCTTCCCCCTGTGTCACAAGCAGGCAGTCCACTCAGCGCGCAGCAGGTGATTGAGCCAACCTCCCCTTGCACAGACCTTGGTCACTACTAGCTTGTGGCTCTCATTCATTCCGACCTGAGGTTTTGCAATTTTTTCACTGTACCTTGCAGACGTGTGTTTGTTTCAGTCTGCAGCTGATTGAACTATCTGGTAAAATTTTCAATTAAATTTTGATTTTGTTCACGTACCTCCTCTTTAAACTGTGCCACACTAACGTCTAAATTTGTCTGAACCTTAGCCATTTTCTGACCTATTCTCTGTTCTATATCCTGACCCTGCTGTTTTACCTCACCAATTTCCTGTTTTACCTCACCAATTTCTTGTCTCATATTCTGACTCATTTGTTTCATGTTCTGACTTAGTTGTAAGAGCACATATTGTATCGATCCCATCGTCGTCGCCTCACACTGGAGTGTGGTGCGTCGTTCAGGTGTGCCAGGAATTGTGGGTGTATTTACGCCCGGTGTTTGGTCACCTGAAACCGTTTCAGTCATTTCAGACGCTGCTTCACTGTTGTGTAAATTTATGTCTATTTCATCCAAGTTAACCAAATATGTTGTATGAAACTCAGTATCATAGTGTTAATTGCACTTTACTTCATACCAATAACTCCTCAGACAGTAAGCGTGACTACTCAACTGGTCCATTTCGGTATGTACTTTCTGTACTACAGTGTAGGCCACTATTATGTAATAGTGTCTCTGTAGAGCGCCACTATTGTTCGTCTGTAAAATGTAGATGTCAATCTATTTGGTGTGAGTTGAGAGAAATAATAATTATAATGATATGATAGATTTTGGGAGCCTTGTTATTCGTGATCTCACCTTGGTATTGCTACACTGAAATCAGAAGCTCTCCGGCTATGCTGTAAACCTCATGCAATAGAAAACACATTCCAACCTTCGCAGTTCTTCTTTTAAATAAAACATGTATAACCTTGATAGTTAATTTATCAATGAAAAGGGAAATAAATAAACTCAGACTCAAATATGTGAATAATTCAACAAGGTGCAACATCAAATGGTGTATGTGACAGAAATCTCTTTACTCGAATGAAATTATACTTCACGATGATTAACATAAATAACATACCACTATCCAAGTAAGAATAGGGATAACTCAGAATGAAAATTAAAATAAAATAAAAAACTGAAAAATGCTGTGAAACTTTAGAGCTCCTATAAAATAAATATTTTACTTGAAATCTTAAGTCAAAATATTAATCAGGTTCCACTGGAAGTAGCCTCCTCTGTACTAAAATTTCCAGAAAGTTTTTGGTAAGCTCTTACTTAAACTCTTAAGCTCCCTAAATTACATTCATTAAGAGTTAATTAAATGTTAAAAGTCAGTTCATCACTTCATTATCTCAAATCCGATACTTCACCAAATAAAGTTACTCTGTATTTAAATTGAAAGTTCAAAACAAGACTTTAGTTCCTCATTACATATTGCTCCGGCTATACTAGCTCATATGCGACCGTTCGGGACTACTGGTTTAACATACACATGAAACTCATAGTCAAGTAGTTGAAAATCAAAATAGTAACTTTCGTAAAATAAGTTCAGGTTACTTAGAACTTAATACTTGTAAAACAGTTCATGTTATTAGGCTTTCCATATGTTAATTTGCCTTGGCGTCACCTGAGGTCCTTTGGCGCTATCTCCTTGCATGGCGCTGGCGTCGTAGTCTTGGCGTCCTTTTCGCCTCGTCGATTTAACACTCAAAATAATTATCTACGACTTAGCCTTCAGCCTCTTCTTAAATATAGCTGCGACCGGCGACCTAAAACTTAACCTCTGGGAGTAAAATTTCTAAACTAAATTAATAATGGCGTTGTAATTTCAAAAAATTAACTTCCAACGAAAATTTAGACGCCTTACATGTTCAGTTTCTTTCCCAGGACTCCCCTTCTTCCGGCTTCTAACCAACCAAGAGCCAATCACGGCTCGCTTCCGGCTTTACCTTCACAAAATAAAATTAATGCCGAAAATATTACGTATTTAAATTACGAAACCAATAAAGAATTCAGAATTAAAAATTATGAAGTAATTACTGAAAATAACAATCAAACATATTAACGCAATAATAAAATAGTAACATAACAATATGTAGCATTCAGAACAACGTGTAAAAAAAAACATTGAGTAGTGGACTGGTTGTTCACATACATCGAAAAATTAAGGAAATTAAATATGAACATACAAAAAAAATAATCATGTGAAAATAATTTATATTAACATACAAATAATAGGTAAAATCAATAAAATATTACTGTTCAAATAAATATGTGTAACTCAAATTCATATCATAAACATAACCTTATGGTTCTGTGTCCAGTCAATCTGCGATAACACAACCAGTCTCCGTGTCCTGACATTGAACTGCTTTCTGCCAACACGTCTAGCGAAAATGGCGTGGTTTAGATTTTAGGTTAGAAAACTGATTTGTAAACAAGTGCTTTTGAGATGAAGACATACTTCCTCTAAACAATTTGTAATGCAGTCCGATTAAATTAAAAATGGTAAAGTTATTTAATCTATATAATAGCGCGTGTAATTTTCAAATTAAGATATAAACAAAAACTTGCATCACTGGTGGCCGTATGACTTTGACAGATGTGTTCCTTTGGGGTAGGTCAATGTTGGGTACATATGCAGAAGACGAATAAGCGGTCTGCCTCATCTTTAGTGTATGGTTGCTACCGCCCTTATTACATTCGCTCTTCCGACACATCAACCAGCAGTAACCGCGGGGGCTCATTACTAGCTTCACTCGTCCGTCGTCTTGTATTACGTCAGCGCCGTCCTTTCGCTGGCTGGGAGGGCCCGTACTACGCACGCGCCGGTTTCAAAATGTGTGAGGTGCGTTCGGCGCCTGTAGCACAGTAGGGGAAAATTACCAAACACAAGTTACTAAGTAAAAATCTATCGTCCTAGTGTGGCCTACCATCCCTTGAAATTAATGTATTGTATTTTAAAACATCCCTTGCATCAATTTAAGAAAGAATAAAAAATCACGTGTTAAACATAACAAAGTTTTGTGACTTAGACAACTTCAGAATTACTCAATGGCAATAATAGTCTACTGGCGGAAAGGTCAAATACTTATCACAGATTGTAATAAATTATAATTCTTACTTCCAGGTTTGAGGTGATCTCTGATCAGTAATAACATGTTCTGGGTGTATAACAAATACGTTATTTGTATAGTCAAAAAAAGAAATTTTACAAGGGATATAATTTTATTTTAACAAATGTTTTTAAATGTAAAAATTTTACTCAGTAAAGTTGACAATTTTGTTTACAACTAATGTGCGATTTTTTTTATTAAGACGAATTGAATTTAGTTCGGATCTGCTTGGACCATTGTCTATTAACACAAATTGAAGTTAGCTCATGTGTTACAATAAATAGGTCTATAACCCAACTGCAACCTTGTTTTGGCGGAATGGCACAGCGTAAGAGTACACTTAACGCAGTACGTGTGCAAACTCTTATATATTGCAATATTTTTTTTATTATAGTTCCGTGAGATGAGCTACACTCTTATGTGGTAATGTGTACGCACAGTTGCATGTATTTTACACGTCAAGCCAACTAACGTTCTCAAATTTACTAGTGGAGGCTGCAAAGTTTATCTATATAAACGGCAAGGCATATTTGATTTTCATTACACTTTTCCACCCAAAATTTATAAATTGAATTAGTTTTTGAGGTTATCGTGGGCACAGATATCAGAGTTTTGTAATACATAAATCAATTATTTAGAAGGAATTTACCAATGTTATCATGTTTCTAATAATCATACTATATTTCCTGCATATCGTATCGCATTAAAAAAATATTTTCATTAAAAATAAATATATACGGAGCGGCAAGTAATGAAACTTACGAAGCTATCGTTTCTTCAATGAAGTTTAATGAACTGAATATTTTAAACTATGAATATAACAGTTCACTCCATAAAGTGTAAAATCCAAACAATTTTCATAGCAGAGGTAATTCTACCTATTTTTTTAAATTATAGGTAGTCTTTTGTTTCATTAAACTACAAGAATAGCGAATTTGGAGAGAACAGGTTTATATTTACTTAATAATAGTATATACATACGCACAAATTTTGATATAACCCTATCTACCACAGAAAACAGGCGAAAAAGATTATTAAGTATAAAATTCGATTTTTCCATTACGTAAGCCTACTGCCAGCATATAAGTTTGAGAAGGATCAGGTTCATGGCTCCAAAGATTTCACATGTGTTTTACTCAGAGTAACTGTGCCATTTAAAGAAGAATTGTATGATCCATTTAATAATTACTAATACCTCGTATATTCTACTCGGTGTCTTATAAATCAGTTTATTAAGATTTAATTGAATAGCTTCCGAAGTATAAAACCAACGTTTAGTCTGTCAGGTGGCAATGTCTTCTAAAATTACGTATGAAATATGTTAACAATGTGGTTATTAAATTATTTGTTACGATATAAATTTTAACTGAAATCGATTACGCGCTTATGTGCTAAAACAACATTAAATATTGATTAAATCATCTCCAGCAAAATAAATTTTTGAATATTTTGCTTGACTAGTTCCAAAGACATGGCAGCTATCCAGGTAGTGCTACATTATAAACGACGGACAAAAGCGACTATTAATTAATGAGTAGAATACCTACACATTAGAAACTACTGCCAGTTTACCGAGCCTGATTAAAAATAGTGGCGCAATTTCTGAGATACACCACACATTCGTAAAATATTAGCCATGCAGCCATTTTAAAAATAAGTTCATTGACGTCATAGCTTGATGTAATTATTTGTGAGCGACACTCACGAGAGTGTGTGCAGAGTGACACATTAGAAAGCCGATATCATTCACTTTCCTTTGAAAGAACTGTAAGCTTATATGTACAGTTAGAAGCACTATAAAGGAAGTTATTAATTAAATCGCTCAACCAAAAATTTTCATTTTCAAATCAAATGAGTATATTTATTTTCCGTACTTACTAAACAAAATAAACATACACCTGTACAGCACGAAAGCAATAATTATTATCGATAAATGTTATTAAATAAATACAGAATAAATACATTTTCACAGCCTGGAACAAAAAACAATATGTAACAAAATTTTACCAATCAAACAACATTTGCAGAAACTGCCATAAGTAAACTCATTATTATAGTAAATTAGTAAACTTGCCTGTTGTTTTTTAATTTCGATTGTAAAGTAAAACATTTTTTGAAACTGGAAGCCACTGTATTTGATGCCTCTTTGCAGAACGTTAAAAGCTAACAATGAATATGACCTATTGTTATGAATTTAATGAATGTATTTATTAAAACGGAAACAATCGTAATTCATCAGGTAACAACATTTGGCATTTGAAGAAGGCCTTTTAAAAGTAAGAATATAATGTAAATACTTTTTTTTGTGAATATTACATTACGACTAAGTCATTACATTACGTCTATAACAATATAAAGAAATTTTTCTTCTGTGTTTCACATTAATGTTTTATTTCATTCGCATGCCTTGTTATAACATATTTATACTTACGATTACAAGAATACTATAATTTGTTGATAACGCATGTTAATGAGGAACCAGTGGAGAGTAAAATATGTCTGATGAATATTACTATTATGTATATGAACAAATATCTGAGTGCATATATTTGGGTGTCTATATATATATATATATATATATATATATATATATATATATATATATATATATATATATATATATAATTTGTTCCAGTTTCAAAATTTTACATGAAAATATCAAGCATAGTCCATTCTGGTTACATACAACATTTCTGAAACCCTGCTAAAAACCAAGTTCCAGGATATTCCTCCACCTTATGCAAACCAAGCTTAACAAAGTGTTCAAATTCCACGAAAGGGACTACTCACAGCATTTGTGCGCACTCAATGTAGTAAAATTTTGCAAAAAAAATTATTTCTTACTACGTGTTACCAACACAGCTATTTTATTTCTGTTTTATTAATATTTATTATAAGTGAAATACTATAATTTACAGACAATATGCAAGCAAATGTTCAATTTAACCAAAAGTAAGGTACATTTACTGTAAAGAAAAATGAAATGTTTGTAATGGACGAAGAAACAATCACACACGTTATACATGGGATGATTTTTAAAAGTTTAGATTCTTAAGTGTGAAGTAACCGTGAACAGACTGTAGAATACAAGTCGATAAACTAATATTTATTTGTGATACCAGAATTATGTTACATAAAACAAGTGTTAAAATAAAATCATTCACTATTGAATAATGGTTCAATATAAACATTTTTCTTTGAGCAGATAAGAAATTACGCAAGTGCTCTTGTATTTAATGTTTTAAATAGAAAAGTTGTTGGATGTATAGTGTCATATATATATATATATATTATATATATATATATATATATATATATATATATAATAAACACACACACATATATATATATATATATAGACACACACACACACACATATATATATATATATATAGCACACACACACTTTCATATATAACATATACATATATATATATATACTGTATTTACAGAGTGTTTCAGAAGTCATAGCAAAAAAAAAGCAGGAATGGGACGTACAAATGAGTAGCAAAAAGGTGTAAACATGGGTCCGGAAACTAACCGCTCACATTACAGCACTGGTGTGCTGGTTGGGCCGCCAGTGAACCCCGAGTGCCTGGATAATGTAATGTGACAATCACTACGTTTATACCGTCAGTCAAAACCCAGTTTCGGGAACCCAACTTTAGAAACTTAGGTTTTAGCGAAGTGTTTATACCGTCATATGAAACTACGCTGTGGTCATTTGTGTTTCATTTGTTGCTTTATGCCGGAAATCACTAGTACCAAAACAATGAAAAAAAAATCATTTTTATGGTGATACAAAAGGAAATACATTTTACAGAAAATAATACATATGACAAGGATGTTATTTTAAGTAGCATGTACTGCTTGATAATAGCTACATAACTTAAAATTGTATTTCGCAACTTTTTTTAAGATCCAACATATTTTGTGGTATACTAGTTATTTTCGTACCTACATAAAAATTATGTAATCACTCTGCATTTACAAATATTATTTTTAATCAATTAAACATTTTGTTTTACACTTCGACATATCCTAGTAGTACATGTCTCACCATATTTACAAACGTAACCGAAGTTTCGCTGTTTATACCGCGCACGAAACCTGGGATTCGACGCGTTAATTTCAGATTGCAAACCTCGGTTTCGAGACGGCGAAACCTCGCTTTGACGGCTTTTATACCGTACACAAACAATGCTTCTCGAAACACAGGTTACCGAGACTATGGTTTCAGGTCTCGGTGTAAACGTAGTGAATGTATTGCTGACAGCGGCAACGGGCATACCCCGTACTATATCGCCCTCTCCTCCATTCACTAACCAACCCCTTTAGCAATGATTGAGCCAGCCTTAGTACTTCACAACACACAAGCAGTGTGTCGTGAACGTGGTGGCTCTGTACATTGTGCATGGAAGGTCTGTGCAACAGTAAGTAGAGAAGCATAGTTTACTTGTGAGAAGGTGTTGTAAACATGGACCACGATTACAGCAACCTAGAACGCGCAGACATTCACTTCATGTTCGGCAAAGCCAACGGCAGCGCTCTGGAGGCTGCACGGATGTATGCGGGAACGTTTCCTCACAGAAGGCATCCCGACAGGCAAACAGTCATCAGGATCCATCAACACCTTGGAGAAGTGGGTCGTTCGCACACCACCAACGGCCAGGCAGACCGAGCTCCATAGCTCCTGATGTAGACTATCGTGTATTACAACGTGTATTTGCAAACCAGGGACTTCTACTAGGAGGATCGCTACTAAAGAGCAAGCACTGTAAGGCGAAACTTACTGTACATCCCCAGTTACGGTACCCATATCATCTCCAACGTGTGCAAGGTCTCAAGAACACAGACTTCCTTCCCAGATGGAATTTCTGCCAGCAAATACACCAGCGAGCCCTAGATTCCTAGACCCCAATGAGTTGTTTACAGACAAAGCTGGGTTTACCCGTGACGGCATTTTTAATTTCCACAACTGTCAATCCTAATGCAGTGAAACAGGAACGACATCAACAAACATTCTCGTTCAATGTCTGGGTAGGAATACTCGGCGACCGTGTAATTGGACCACATGTTCTACCACAGAGGCTAATAGGCAAATGGTACTTGCGATGCCTGCGGGACGATCTTCGTACGTTGCTCGACGATGTGCCATTGCAGCTACGGCAGCGGATGTGGTTGATGCACGGTGGTGCACCAGCATATTTCCTTCAACTTGCAAGACGATATATAAACACACGCTATGGTAAGCGGTGGATAAGTAGAGGAGGACCTGTACCCTGACCTCCTAGATCACTTCATTTAAACCCGTTGGACTTTTGGGTATAGGCTTCTTCCAAAAGGCTTGTTTATAATGCAGCGGACATTGCCACCCCTGAAGATTTGCAGCATAGGATTGTACAGGCTTTCCAGCAAATGTAGAAAGACCCCCCGGATTGCTCGAGTGCATTCACGGGTCTTTTCGGGGACGACTAGCTAGATGCGTTCAAATGCATGGCCAGCATGAATACCTACTGTAAACTTCTTTAATTAAGATGGCTGGCCGCCTGGGAAGGCTGCCGAGCGGTGTGCACAGTTCCAGCAGAAAACATTTTATTAAAAACCGCCCGACGTGTCTGAGTGAGGTTTGCTTACGAATTGCACTTATAATCAATTCACGGTTACTTCAGTCTTTTCTAAAGCCCTGCTAAAGTTATACTTCCAGGATATTCCTCCGCCTCGAACAAACTTACTTTAAGTTTGGAAAATTACACCAAAGGACCACGCACCGCATTCGTGCGCACTCAGTGTAACAGTATTTTGTACAAGGGCTATTTCTCATTAGGCGCTACCAACGTACCTAATTTCTAGCTGTTTTTTATTCAAATTATTTATAAATTAAGCATTATAATTTATAGATAAAACATGATTAACAATTTAATTTAACAGAAAAAAAATTGTAACTTTTATGAAAACAAGTATCAAACGCTTGTGATACCTACATGGCGTATTTAGGAAGTAACTAAACTCGTCATACATGGGGACATTTTTCAAAGGTTTTATTCAAAAAGGCCGAAGAAGCCGTGAATGGACTATAACAAACGTTACGCGTCTGTATACGTTTTTCAGTTCCTATATTTCTCTTGCGGCGGTGACGCTGTCGCGTGCATCGTCGGTGTTGCACTTCTGGATTTTGACTTGCTCCTTGTCCGGTTTAGCTCCTCTCCTTTTGAGTTCCCCTGTTTTCCCTCCCTTAATTACCCTTCCTCCTCCAGGGGCTTAGTTTATTTAATGTTTTGCACGCCTTCATGCTGCTCGATGATCGTCGCCGTGCTTCTACATGATCGCTGACCCCTGCTGACTGAAGAAACGGAATTTGAATATATGTCATAAATTGTCAGTCCAATACTGCTGTGGCGCAATGGGCCACCGTTGTAAAGATTTAAGTAGTCGTATGGCTGATGGAACCAAATAACGGCGAGTCGTGGCAGCTACGCTTTAGGGTGCGTTTAGATTTTATTAAAATTGTGGCGTAGTTTGTGTTAGTCTTTGGGCTTTATTCAGTGTGTAGTGTTTGACAAAATTTCGTTTGGATGCCTTTCAAAATTCGGTTTAGGTCAACTAAATTCTTACTAGCTGTGATAATTCCTGTTTCAATGTGTGTTTAAATTTGTTTGCTGGCTATCCATATCAAAGTCAATTAGTGTGTATAATGCGGTCAAGACTCACGCATAAGGCATAAGGGTACTCTTTTTAATCGTCTTTGGCCAACATATTTTACGTTGTGCTGAGCTTTGGAAGGGCACAGGCCGCCTCTGTCAACATGTATCATTTTTTTTTGTAATCTTCAATACTTTTCGGAAAAAAAAAAAAAAAATTAATGAACGGAGGCTTTGGGTATGGCAGTTATTCCCGCCCTCCTTTTTTTTTGTGTGGCTCCAATAGTACACGGTTATTTTTGGGGATTTTTTTTGTATATTGGTAACCATTTAAATGTTATGTTTCTCCGCTTTTCAACTCAGAATTTTCTGTAGTTTTATCAATAATTTTTAGGCGGATAGTGTTGAGGCATTCTGAATGTAGCCGAGTTGTTCTGAATCTCATTCGTTTTGCTGGTTACCATTTTCGACCAAAAATTTGTATATTTTGAAATGTGTTGTTAAAGATTTACGTGATTGAGATTAATATATTATGCTTATTTTCGTTCTGTATAAAGACTGAGACATAAATATGATCCATATAACAAATTCTCATTGGCTAATATATACAGTTTACAATATTTTCAGCGTGTTTACGATTGTTAACTTTAGAGGTATTTCTACTGCCCATTGAATTTTTTATAGAAGTTAAGGAACCAGTGTTGTTTCAAGTGAAGTGAGTTAAAGCGTATATAATTCTGAATGTTTTACCGTTTTCAAAGAAACCCACGCCAGTCATAAAATATATACTCCAGGTGCTTGAATTCTTAACACGTATATTGTTTTGTTTCATGTTTTTTATGTCTGTTTTCATATTACTGATGGTGCTGTATTTCCAATTGAGAGAAAAAAGTTATCTTTACCCCTAAATTGTTCTTGTGCTTATTTGTGCATGACACAATCTCTAAAGAATGTTTTTATGATAGTGAAAGTAGCTGAAGCGGGTGTATTCACAGTCATTTTTAGGTATGAACATTACGGTAAAAACATTTTAAAAAAGTAACAGGTAAGTGCATCAAACCTTTTTTTATTATTACGCCATAAAATGGTAGAGTCTCCACTTAAAGTCACTAGAGGCGTGTTATCGACGGCAAGACTGCACGCCAGTTCAGTGCTTTGCGCGTAGAGGCGATGGGAGAGTTGATAGGCATGTCTCGGTCGCCCCTAGCGCTCCCAAGCTTTTAGGCCTGAGACGTGCAAAATACCTGCAACCAGGCGGCTACCTTAAACTTGAGTTTCCACAGACGCCACTGTTGTTCAAACAAAACTGTTTCTTTTGTGTATTTTCAATCACAATTCTGTGGTGCTGAAGCCACAATGATGTCTTGTATTTTCTCGTGATTGATGCATTAAATCAAAATGTCACTTTTTTTTTGCTGACATTCGTACTTAGTATTCAGCGGGCCCTAACAAGCACAAAACTGGCATTATCTCGTAAACGGTAAATTTGTAAATTTCTGAACACATGTTCTCTGGATCTGTTTGGCTTCTCTTCATTTTATGTCTCATTCCTACCTTTTTTTACCATCACTTCTGAAACATACCATATATATATAATATATATATATATATATATATATATATATATATATATATATATATATATATATGTATATAAATTATTTTAAAAAATTCTTAGAAATTATTTCCAATGCACATAGTACGATGAATACAAGTTTTTGTGTATTACAATTTCAGTAGACTATAAAAAAAAAAAAAAAAAAAACAAATATTTCTTTACAAATTTAAAAAAGATAAATTAACATTTTAGTGGGTAAGGTAAATAATAACTTAAATAAATAATAAACTAACCCTTTCTCGATGAAAATCAGGTGTTTGTCACAACCTATTAAAATATGTTAATGTTTAGAAGTAGTTTGTAAACGTTCGTTAATACCTTTTTTTTTATCGTTTTTGTAGTAAGAAAAGTCATACTTTTTTTTGTTTATTGGATAAATAATTTTCACCCAAGAGGATTTATCCGTACACTCTAGTGAATGCAGAAAAATACGACCTAACAAATGTGCAAGGAAGTGAAATGAATATGAACAAAAATGAATATCTGCTCTTTGATACCAAAGGCACGATCAACATGCGTATTTGAAGCTGGCGTTATATACGAGGAAGTCCTGTCGTTAACGTTCAGATTTAATAATGAACTGGCAAAGGAGGTAAATTTGAAGAAGTGTGGTACCAAAGATGAAACTCAAACTATGCATTTACGAATTGCGTTTATCGAAGAGGTAGTCACAGATTCTCGGACAATAAAACCTATAACACTACTGTGTGTGTGAATATAAATATGTGTGTATGAGTGACCGAGAACTATTCTCCTCGCCTGGTAATTTGACAGGAACCTAATCCGGAATACCACAATCACTGAGGGTTTGGGATAGAATAATATTAAGCCACATGTAGATTAAAAAATAAGATAGCGTACAGTGTAAAGAGCAACATTAAATAGATAGCAACTCAGGACGTAAATCGTGTTCTCGTGTTAGCAGAGGAAGTGTTATATCTGAAAAATTAACATTCACTACTGTTAAATATATTCGTTGGGGCTTGGCATTATACTGTCCAATGTCCCTCAGCTTTAAGCTGTAAACAGAGTATACTATCTTCAAATATTTACAGCTTGGAAGTTATAGATTGTTGTATTATTTGCCGAAGTTAAAATATTATTGTATCGTTTATGGTGTTAAATTTGGCAGAGAAGATTTGAAAATATTTTCCTCAACATCTTTAACGATACGAAATTGATTCGTCACCAGTTTATGAATACAATTTTGAAAGAGCTCAACTAGTGAGAGTACTGATTTGTTCCAATATACAAACAGGTTCGGTAATGAAATATTTGGTTGTTTTGAAATAGTAAGTTCAGAAGCAGAATTAAATAGGCCGTCTTCGCCTAAAATATGTTTGGGTCTGCGTATGAATTCTTCCATATTAACTGGTTCCGCATTTAGGGGTAATTTCGCATCTAAATTAGGGAATATAGCTTCGGTGACCACGCCTCTCTCACCCTTTTCTCTTGCAACTTGATCCTTATATATTTCACGGTTATCTTGACTATGCGGGCCTTTGAAATTTGATTCCTCGGAGGCTTGAAAATCTATAATTTTGGGAAGAAATTCTGATAGAGTTCGGATTAGTCCATTACCAGACGTACGTTCTGTTGGATTTTCCTTTGCATGTCTGCCAAGTGGTAGAGAATGCGGATAACCAGCAGCTGTATGATAAGACGTAGGACCACCCAGTGGAAGGGAAGACGTACAGTACACCGCTGCTAATATCAGCAGAACCTGCAAACATGAAGAAAACCATTCAGCATATAAAACCCTAGCATTATGACTTAAAGATTGTGATATATATTTTGTTCTCGTGTCTTACTATGACATTAGTGTAATTACATTACTGGCAAGAACACAGTTAAAATATCCTGTAGATTCATGGAATTGTTTTACGGAAATGTACAGTTACTACAACTAATAAATGGAAACTCTATCTGTAATGACAGACATAATGAGCCTAGCTCTATAAATAACCAAATAAACCAAAACCATATACATGAAAAAAAATGTTAGATATGAAAGATATAATTGAATTTTTTAACGTTTTTGTGAACATGAATGAACGATTGTTTGGTAGATTACATATATGTCAAGCAGTAGCCCATGGCATTAGTTTATGTTGTAATTTTTTTTTCACCTGCACAACTGCCTGTTCACGATAAAGTGACCACTTTTGAAATCAATCTTAGAAAATAGTCACTGTCCGTACATGCATATATTTTTACGGGCACACTAAGTGACATGCGCCCAGTAAAGTTGGTAACGATGAATGGAAAGTAGTCCCGTATCTTAATGTCAAATAAAAAGTGTAAGATAACCATTTGTGATAACTTAAATTATTTCTTGCGTTTTTTTTTAATGCATCGAAGTGTAAAAATTAGCATATTTTTAAAATATTTAGTTTTCGAATAAATTCACAGTTTCACATTACTGACGCGTTACTAAGGTGATGAAGTCCATGGCAATGTTAGTTCTACATAAGGCGGAAGAATACACAACGTGCATATAACTGGATCTTAAGCAGGGCTTTCAAAAGTGATCACTTTACTGTGAACAGCCTATACTTGTTATAATGGCTGCAACAAACAAAAGAATTTTGTATTTGACTTCAAATTATTCAAAAAATATGAAGTGTAACATTTTTTTTATTTGAGGAGGCCATCACATACAATGCGTGCGAGTTGAAAAATGTTTGGTAATTATAAAAATAATTAATTTTTTTGGGATCCAACACCGTTAAATACTCAAACATTAGTAGGAACTGAGTTCGTTACATGAGTCACCCAATATTTATCCCTCCGTTTTTAGCCTACTTTGCGAAGAAAAGAAAAGCGTTAGAGATCACTTTCCTGTCTGTCTCTCTGTGTGTTTCTGTATGTGCGTATGTATGTAAGAGTGTTTATATGTGTTGTGTGTGCGTGTGTGTGTGTGTGTCTGTCGTGTGAGTCCCTTATTTACAGTTTTTGAACGCTTATACCGAAATTCACCAAACTTGGTACACATATAAAACTTAGCAAGGACACATTACTTTTTTAGTTTTTGACCACACCGGACACTTACTTTCAAAATGGCGGTGATTTTAAAAATTCGGGGTGATATGTCATATCGGGAACCATTCAACCGATTTAAACCTAATTTGGTATGCTGGCAGAACATTGTTTAAGAATTGCATTTTGAAATGGATATTGTTTCTGGATGGCCGTTTTGGGGGATAGCAGCAATTAAAAAATTAAGATTTTGCGTTTTATTTCGAAAACTATTCCGTCAATTCTCACCCAATTTGACATGTAACTAATACTAAGGTAGGCCATGTAAACGTAAATGATTGGACTTGATTATTTTCTTATTTTCAAAATGGCGTCCACACAGAGGTTTTAAGTTTAATTGGTATATCTGCCGTATTATTTAACCAATTTCAACCAAATTTTGTATACTGAAAGTATCTATTACAGCTGTAATTAATACCAACAAATAACCACTTTTGAAAGCCATTTTATAATTTAGCAGTATACGAATAAATAAAGTTATTATATCATAACTCGCTAAATTATTAACCGATCCCTACCATATTTGGCAAACAAGTAGTACTAGTACAGGCAATGTAAAGTCATATGTTTTAATCACGTCACACATTTATTTTCAAAATGGTGGCCATATAGCTATTTTAGCTTAGAATGGTATATCGTCAAAATTATGTCATCAGTTCCAACGCAACTTTTTATGCTAGCAGTAGAAATTAAAAATATCAACTATATATATATATATATATATATATATATATATATATATATATATATATATATATATATATACATACACACACACACACATGGAACATATTTTTGTGTACTGTTTTGTAAGATAGCGCTTTGTAAATAAAACAAAGCTTTTATGTTATATCTCCGAAAATATTTGACTAATTCTAATCAAATTTGACATACGGATAATAACAAGTGGTATGTTTTATGCATGACAAAGATATGTATTTTAAAATGGCGTCCATATAACAATTTTTAACCTTGAATGATATAGGTATTGTCCAAACCATTGTGACGAGTGAGTCGTCACTTAAGAAGTAAAAGGTTTGCAGCGGTAGGTAATTTTGAATTGGCGATCGCTTATGAGTGATTACTATGTTATTAAATACATGTTTAGGCCGGCCAGCCATTTTTTATATGTTTTGTATTATACTTATATTTAGTATCTCGATTTTAGCATTGTGCAATATTTTAGAGTTTAGTTAGTAATTGTATAGTTTTGTATGGTTACTGAGTGCTGTAGAAAGCCAGCAGAGCGCGCGCGCGTCGCCAGCGCTGCCACTCGTGGTGGTGGCCGCGCGGGGCGGCAAGGAGTCTTGTAACATCAGCAGACGGGGTAACATATGAGACGTCGTAGCTCACCCAACTCTGGTATGGCGTTGCCTAGTGAGCCTTAGTGTGATATTGGGGTTTTTTAAAATATGTCTTTCGTTCAACATTGCATGCAACGTGGTCGTTATAAAACTTGTGGAAATAATTGTGGAAATTAGTCTGCCTGCCCGTTCTAAATGTTCACGTCTTTTGTGTTAAGCTTGGTTGGAAAACGCTGCCGAACTTCTGTGGATTGACGCTTTTAGTAAGTTCGTGGTCATGTTACCATTACGGGATATGAAAGCCACTAGCGTAATGAAAGCCCTTATTGCTTGCATTTGGAAAATATTTGGGGGGTGTGATCAGTTAGTTTCAGACAATGCATTGTATTTCATATCAAAACTATTTAATAACATGTACTTTGAGTGGGGAACATTCAAACTTCATCCTCTAAATCAAATTAAACTTTTTTACATAAATATATTATGAATACCAGAATACCTCATGAAGGTATTATAAATCAGACTACTGTAACCACTCCTCCTCTAGCTCCTGTATTGTATTCTCGTAAAAATTATATTTGTATTAAGGGATAAAATTTGTATGTTTCGTAAGTTGGTAGATGCTACTGGAGATGTGCATGTTTTGGGTGACACTCAGATTGTCTGTAATGCTCCGGCCCCTTCTTATGATTATATTATTCATATTTATGATTGCGACATATGTAGAGAAACATTCAGCATACCATGAAGACATTACAGTTGGAAGAACGTACTGGCGAGAGACGATATTCATGAATATTGGCAGTTGTAGTACTGACGTCTCTAAACAGGACGATGTGTTTGTTAAGCTAGTTATTTCAGTGTCCAGAAAGTTGTATTTTGGTTTCTTCTATGTACAGATTTTATTCTCAGGGTAAGACCGCTAATTCTGGTAGTTGACTATTTCAAATTGATGTTCGTGACTTTATACGCTGGAAAACTTTTGCTGTCAATGAATATGTCATAAATCAGACTGCTGTAGTTACAGTTGCTCTGGCTCATCTACTGAATTATAGTAAAAAAGTTCAATTGAAATTAAGGGATGAAATTAGTTTCGTTAGTAGGTTGTTACTACTGGAGATATGCATGTTTTGGGTTTTGTAAATATTTTCTATAATGCATAGAAGTCGATAGATTTTTGTTCACCGAAATCGGTTCCGTGATTTTCATTTCAGCCTAATATAATCGCAACACCAGTGCGTCACATAGCGTACTAGATAGTTAAAGCACTGTAACCGAAATTTTATAAAAGTTCTGGATAGTTTATACCAGCACTTTTCCGTAACATAACGAATTATTATTTTCAACAACGTAATATTTAAGTACGTATTGGTCGCCGCTTCGATAGTTACAGTTTCCCTTATCTGCTTTATAAGGCTGTTGCACGCAATTCAATAGCAATATATATATATATATATATATATATATATATATATATATATATATATATATATATATATATATATATATATATATATCTGTGTGTGTGTGTGTGATGTGTGTATTGGAGGTAAAGGGCACTGTGTCATAAATATGGAACATTACAGAAATGCTCTTTGTTCGAAACCATGTGATGGCACTCAGTGGCCTTTCCTACTGACCAAATCGTTAATTACTCCATGTAGGAGACAGTTCTTTGCACCCCTGAAAGAAAACTCGAAGAAAAAACTGCGGTTTTGTAAAATATACATAGTGCCCTTTACCTCCGATTTGAACGTAAATCGTCTCTTTTCGTTAAAATATTTGCTTCGCCGAAAACATTTACGCCGTATCTAATTTGTGTTCAGTATGCATTCAGAGAGCGAGGTGGACGGATCTGGTTCTCATTAGTCACATGTGTTCCATTAGTCACAGGCGTTCCATCCTCAGTACACCTCCAGATGTGCTACGGTCAACATCAAGGCCGCCCCTCTCCAAATAAAAATAAAGGACTTTTATGCCACTCTTGCACCGACCTTGACACCTATATACCCAATAACAGTATACATCTCCTCTTAGTCGGCTCCCGGAAGTCAGAGAGTGAGGATCGCTCTCTTAAAATAGCACACCACGCACACACACATATTTTCTCAAAAAAAAAAGGACCAAAATTTTTCGAAATTTTAGGAAATTACAATTGCGCAATATGCCAATTACACCGATTGCACGACGTGCAAATCTTTTCGCAATTTCTACAAACATTTGCAATTTGCGAAAATCTATTTTTATCTCCGCTCCATCCACAGACCATTCACCTCAGGCAGGCCAGGACCGGCACACCCCTCAAATCCATATATTTTCTTAAAAGTATTTTTGGAATTTTTTAAGGGTAATCCATAGAAAGCAATCGTTGTTAGGGACTGCACTTATTAAATGTAAATTTGAGAAAATGAATGCTAAGTCTAATTGGCCTTTAAAATGATAAATTCAAATTTGACTCAACCAAAATCGGTAAATTTTCTGTCTTTACTCACTACAGTTCGACGTATCCTAATAGAAACACAACCAATATTTTTTGGAGGATTATGGAAAAATTTCAGCAGCATATATTAATAATTTATCATAAAATTGTTCATACTGGAGGCTGCATATACTTGTTGCCATCAAAAAGCATTAAAAGTGGCACAGGGGATATTAGATGAGTCTCATGAGGGGTGTCTCGTCAACCCCCTCCCCCTGCTCTCCTGTAGGTGTGCTGTGATTGGCTGATAGGTTACATCCTTCCCCCCGGGAGGGGTGCTGTGATTTAATTTTAGCTGGAGGGGTACCCTTTATGCTAACAAACTGCCCAAGCGACAGTTGTGGGATTTCGAAATTTTTGGGGATGTGGGACATGCCTTGGTTCAAGATGTGTCGAGGGTAATTAGTCATAATTACGTAATGAGTAATTAGGCGTAATTAGTTATTACATATTGAGTAAAATCCGAATGTAAGTACACAGGTTTACACACCGGCTGCCGAAACACAACTGACGAGGTTCGAAGGCGAGTGGATAGAGGCAAGGGAGGTGTAGGGTGTAGGGTTGAGGTATAATCCTTGGTTTGAGACCCATAGAGGTTACTTGGATTTTAACTGTGTAACACATAATTACATGTATTGACTAAGTATGTGTAATGAGTAAATGCATAATTAGTATTTGCATAACGAATCAGTACCATTACAATACGTAATTTTCTATTTTATTGCAGCACTGTTAGCGGTAAGGCCTTTCTGTTCTTCAGCCTCCCAATAGTCGGGGGAGAGGTACTACGCCCTCTCATTGCAAGCATCCCAGTTTTTCACCTGCATTGACCAGATCCAAAGCCCCGACCTGATATCCAAGTACAGTTCAAAAGTCCTACCTCAAGGTTCTAGGACCCTCATCCCTAGAGACCAAGCATGAAGTATTGTCAGGGCCTATCTAATGCCTAGTGTCTCTCCAGGGCACAACCGGAGCAGATTTCTACCACCGCCTTGTCCTTCTTCAGAGGAGTTATCTCTCTGGGGCCTCCCACAGCATAAGGGGTTAACTACTGCCAGCACGAGTCTAACCTCAATAGATTGGTCACCAGAGAGAACCCCTGGTGGGGCCAACCGATCGTCCTGTGCTCCCACTTATTTTCCATGGCACTTTAGGTTTATTCATGACCGGCAGCTCCCCCAAAGCGAGGTAGGCAAGCAGATGCAGTCTCATCCACACAAGGTGGTTGAGAACACTGTAACGTCTCACTGGACATAAGCCTTACACCCATTACAGGCCGGTTTCTGGCACTGCTGCCCTGGTGGACCATACACAGTGTGGGGAGATTTACCATGGTCCAGAACGACTACTTCACCTGATACCGCGGTTCATCGGGAAACAGCCAGGGCCATCTTCCTGGCAATGCAACTACAGAAAAAAGCAGCCCTTTCTCGGATTATGGAAGATAGATATCATCATCTATAAGACATAGCTCCGTGTTTTCGTTACTGAATCCATACTATCGCTCTCCAATCCAAACCGTGGCATTTACAGCCGTCACCAAGTTACGGAGCAGACACATCGGCCACATTCCTTTATCTTGCCTTGAATTTCTACTCACATTTAAATTCAGGCTTTGGGCCCCAACAGCATGAGTGCGAAAAGATCCAACACCCCTCCAAGTGGTCGGGCCTAGGTACCAACTGTTGGCCCAAGCCATCATGGCAGATACCAGCTCCGAGGAGACTGGCTCCCACAGGTAGATAGGTGGTGGAGCCCAATTTGCTGTTTGAGTAACAGGGGTGGCACGAGTAGCTTTGGGTTGCAATGAGTGGAGAGAGGCTATAAGAGACACATCACCCATCCTTTGTAGAGTATGTGGGCTGCTGATCATACTCGGCATACTATAGTATGGTACTGCCAGACTGCTTATCATGTATGGGAGCCCCCCCCCCCCAAAGCGTTCAAGCCCCAAGGATAAATCCATGAAGTCGAGAACCGACCAAAAAGGGCACAGATCCATAACCCCAATGAATAACTACCAAGAGAAATTACACACACTAAGTACATGTACTGAGACTAAAAACATATAATTACACACTAAGTAAATGTCCATCCTCAAGCACTGTCCACTTCCGACTGGCCTGAGAAGAGATAATATGTTTAAGTTACATGACCACCATCTTGTGATATCACGTGGACTGCAGATCGTGCGGGCATATGAAAGTCCTGCCCAAAAGTCTGTCTTCCACTCTCGAGGTGTGAGGATAGCTCCATGCAATGTTCTCTGGCCACTTTACCGATGATCGCGAAACCGTGTCTGGTAGAAGTTCATGCGACGACAAAGGGGTAGCTAGCTCTCCACCACCCCACCTCTGGCAGTCTCTTCAGCAGCTGAGGTGTAAGAATGGGTCTGTGCAGCACTCCTGAACGACACAGGTGTTCTTGAGACCAGTTTGGCAGAGGGGTCCCGCATCGACAGAGGCTACACTAACCTCCAACACCCATATCCGCCTATAGTTTCGCATACGGTATCACAAATAAATTTCCTTTTATTTATTAATTGAAGTATATAAATTAATAAAAAGTAAAAAAAATTCAAAATTTTTATATATTAACATTTAAAATTTTTTATTAAAGCCCATTACATTTAATTGAAATGAAATATTCGCTTCACTCAAAACCAAATGCCAATATCATTCTATTTTTAAAGTAAATATTTCGTTTTTGTCATACTTTATTTTTCTCCATATACCACACGGGAATTCATTTCAGACAACAAATTCTGTAACCGAATAGTTTTTGTTAAGTGAATATCATTTTAGGTGTATAAACATTTGCATTGCAACATCACAAACATTCCGCACCTCGCAAACATATCCTGCGACATACACTATAACTTAATAATCAGTCGATGTTTAAATTGTTTTCTACCTCCAAAATTCAATAGTCGCCCGGTGCTAGCAAAAAATCATTCCAGTCCCAAACATTGTTCCCCCACAAGAAGTTATAGTGGAAAGTCCGCAGGCCGAGACTGTAGGCACATATCCATTCAGAAACCCCATTGTGTAATATATTCGCAATGACTGTTTAGAAATCCGATTAAAACGAATTAAAATATGTGACGATCACAAATGGATACAAATTATGTTTACGATGCACATACTAGATGAAACAAATATTTCCCTACAAAATAAATGACATAAATCGCAAACGAATTACAGAAGCTAGTACCATGTCAATAACGAAGTCAAAACACGTAGCAATATATAAATTACTCTTCTTGACACACGCACAGGCCTCCCAGTTCTACACTGTGTAGAATATGCGCGTACCTTCAATATTTTTAATATACGTCCACTCGACTGTGAGGTTGGTGAAGGAGTGACTCCAGTACAGGATTTGCAGTGACTTATAAGCTGTGTGCCGGGAACAACAAGAGGCAATGTCTGATTGTAGACTAATGTTATGGTGGAACTCATTGAAATTAAAAAAACTAAACGTTATGTCACAAATCAATAAAAATGTCCTGTTTACGAATTCACTGGTTTATATTTCCACTTATGCATAACGAAATATGAATATGGAGAACTCCCAAAAAATATTTCACATGGAATTTAAAAAACCGAATTAATGAAGTGAATCGCAGGGAAAACACTTACCATTTTCCAAAAATTAAATTATTTTAACACAAGCTCCATCGAAAACATATCGCAGTGAAAGATTTAAAATTCTCGTAGCGAACACACGTAGACTTGCTTCGAAAATCCACGTTTAAGAATCCTAGCCAAATGAAAAATCGCACGGATTATTTTAAAAAATAATAGATTCTTGCAAACTTCCAAATGAAGGAAGCTGTTCGCACACTATAACCTATTGTAGAAAATGTTTAGCGAATCCCATAGTTAACACTTGTAGAGGAACTTGTGAAATGGAATTCACACGATAATCGATAATTATTAAAAAAAGAAATCATTTCATTAAACACATTAAAAATATTCTAACTCCTAACGCATTTTATGTTACGAAGGATATGAAAGTTCAACTAGATTCCATCTCCATAACTCTGTCCTCCGCCCATGTAGGACCCCCAAACCAACCCCCTAGGTGATCAAGATCAACTGGCCGAAAGTAGTGTAAGGGAACACACACCCAGGTAGCTTTCGTCCTATCTCACTTGTTCTCCTATGATCTCTCTTCAACCCTGAAGCTGAAGTAACAATAACCCCTGTCATTTAATTTGTCATTTAGACTGTTTGGAAAACTTTGCAGCCTTACTCAAAAAGAATTCTTTCAGGCAAAAATATAACTAAAGAAATAAATCACCTTGGAAAACTATATATGTATATATATATATATCCCCATAAACAGAAATAATCACATTCTAAGCATTTTTTTTTAAACTTAAACAATTTTCCAAGAAATATATTATTAAAAATAACAAATGTAATGGATTACCGCTTAAATGCTAATCCAATCAAATAGTAATCCAATCAACAAGCAGATTGATTGAACAATAGTTGTACATCTAAAACCCATTCATATTGATAGGTATATTAAATGAAAAAACACATCAAATATGTTTTAATTTTATTTTGTATCATAATATTTACAAATCACTGTATTAAAATATTTTAAGATCTTTATTCTTCAGCCACGAGTCATCTGCTTTTGAGAAACCTCTCCCTCTAACCAAAGACGTATATTTTTTCCTTTTAACCCAATATTCATTTGGAGAACTAACTTTTTGCAATTCATGTTCATAAAATCCACCTTTTATAGGTTGTCCATCGTAGGTTTCGGCGTAATACACTCTGGGATACGAATTCCTAAATGAAATAACTTTAAATATTTCGTAAAACCAATTCACTGCATATTTTTCCTCAAAGATGGCTTTCTGCTTTCAGATTTGTATAAATTCGCCAATTTATAACTTTTGTTTTCTCTTGTCAATTACTTTTAAATTATTATATACAATTTTCATCAATCTATTGCCTGTAACATTTTCGGGTGCCGTCTTAATAGTTGGATGATATCTCGAATTATATAATTTAAGTATTTCAGGCAAAGTTGTAAGTTCCCTTTGATGTGAAATGCTTGAATATTAACTGTTTGATCGATTTGTTGAATCATTCTGTTCCATTGGATTTAAGGTCTGAATATGTTACGTAATGATTTATACAATAACCAGTCATTAGTTGCTAGAAATTTGCGTTAAAAAACTCGGATCCTTTATCGGTTTGGAGCGAATTTGTTGTTCTTTCTTGCAAAATTATCTTCATTGCATCGGTAACCTGTTTCCCTGTCTTGTTATTGACAGGTATACCCCAGCCATATTTTAAATACACATGTATTACGCTTAAAATATATTTGTAACCCTTATTGTATTTCGAAAGCAATGCCATTTCACACAAATGGGCTTGAAATAGATCATTTAAACTATGTGTTATAACTCTTCTTCTATGAAGCCTTATCCTTGCAGGCACGTGAAGTTCTTGGGAGATCTCACTGACTTCATTAGTAATATAACCATCTTCCATCAGCTCTTCAATAATATAAACAATTTTGTTTGTATGTGAATTGTTCCCAGGGTCTCTCGAATCAATGGGAAGTTTTAATCTATCAACCAATTCGTTAGGATTGCTCCAATATACAGGCGAAAACTGATCACCAACTTCGTATTTATATATTCCACTTCCGGAAATAACGCTAAATAAATGTAGTTTCTGGTGGTTTTCATCTCCTAAACGATTATTCACATTCGTATGAAGAACAAGTTCTTTCTGTTTCTCCAAATTGGTGTCGGGATTTCCATTTGGATAGTTTTTAAATAATAATTCAAAGAATCCTTTACTCACATCAGTTATATAATCACCTATTTTAATTCTATTCTCAGACAAAATTTAACTACCAAATCTCCCAGAAACCATGTGTTTCCATTGTGGTATACGCCAAATGTCGTTTAGCACATAGGTGAAGAATGTTTTAAAGCTAAATAACTTAATGTTAATTGGTAAAGACTTTCCTTTCTCTTCTTCTTTAAATGTTCTTCCGATTTATTTTCCAAGGGTGTTTCATTAGGCATATTCAACAAAATGTAATGTATCCATTCTACTCATAACAGGTTTTAATATTTCTTAGTTTAAAACATCCCATTCCATACAGGCTTGTTTGGCTTGTAAATATTTCTCTTTTACAGCAGATATAACATTATGTAATTCCGAAGCAGAGTTAGGTATGTTTTGATTATATTACATTAACTTTCCATTATTTATAAATAAACTAAGTTGTTGGTTTTCTAACTGCTGCTGAAAGTCAACTAACTGCTACACTAGATCGAATAGTGTGCACTTTGCAATCTTATCCACTTTACTTAAAACAGCATCTAATTTAGTTACTGTTTTAGATTTCTAATCATTAATAAAATAATTTATTCATGTTTCTAATTCATTATTTTGTTTTATTAGATCTTTTTGAGTACCTAAACCAAAATTTTTATTAATCAATCCATCACTTATATATTGCGTCATTTCTTCCATTCATACTTCGAGTTGTTTTGCAATAGTGGAGGTTACCATTTAATTAATTACAATTCATAGATTATATTTGCCATATCATTGAAGTCTTTAATAAACCAATTTAAAAGTTCTTCTATTATAAATTCATTACTCTGTAAATCATTCTGAATATTGCTTTAAATGTTTGCAATTACACTCGTGTTTTTATAAACATTGTCATTCAAATCAACTGACTTTATTAATTTATCTTGCATATTGGTTAATTGCGATTCATATACGTTTAGAATAATGATGTTTAAATCTTCCATGTATCGTTTATTTACTGCATGAGTTACTTTCACAGCCATACCCACATTAAGCAATACATGTCCATTCTAATCACAATTTCCCTCGCGATTTTTGGTTAAACAGGTATTGTAATGATTGTGTTTTTACAGCTATGTTCAAACTTTGCAATTCTCACTATTCTTGCTCGGGAAGTAAAAAAATTGTCAAATCCAAACCAATATCTGCCTTTATATATGAAAACTGTTGGTATAATCACCAGAACACAGTAATTGGTTTACAACAGTAAAAACACATATCTTTAAAAACTTTGTAAATGTCATATCGCCCAAAACATGATCATTGTAAATATGTTGTAGATTCACACTGTCCATTTTAACCACAATTATCATATTTGCATTATCGTACAAATTATGTTTGGGAATACGTGCATAACTTTGCGATAGGTAAAAATAATGAACATTTGAATGTCTACCAAAACTAAAATATTGCTCTATGTCACACTGCAGTACGCACCAAACATCATCAAATATAAATACGGAATTGGGTAATGCTTCATTAGGAGGCACGATATCTTCTTTATTAGTATAAGGGAAATATCGCATTCATTCAATTAACAACAAACTGCTCGCTAATCATTGGTATTTCTCTTGTTGTATTGTTCTAGAAAACACAAATACATTTTCAAACTTAAGACCATTTGGATGTTCCAACAGCGACATAATAACACAATTTTTTCCACATGAAGAAGGGCCACTTATTTTACAACGTATATTTGGAGGTAAAAGAATTTTATGCTTCTGTTCGATTACATTTCCTTTCATATTTACAATTACCCAAAGACATACACTTTGTTTTATAACCTTCATTTATACACAGTTATTATATAATGTACTGACTTAACACTATAAATGCGGGGCTATATATAGGTTTGCATTCAGTTGAAAATAATGGCTTATACTAAACGTATCAACAAAGGATGCAGTGTATTGAATACATTTGTTAATAAATTACCACTTGAATTGCATTTACCAAAATACAATTATTGTGGCACTGTAACTAAGCTTGCAAAATGTCTGGCATGGAATGATCAAGGAGAAAACTCTCTGGATAACACTTGTAAAGAACACGACGTGGTTTACGATCGAACAAACAATTTGAAACAAATATATACAGCAGACACAATTTTAACCGATAAAGCAGCAAATATAAGGAAGAATCCATCTACATCTACAGGTGAAATTCTTAGAGCTTGGGTTGTGGATAAAGTGATACGAGCAAAGGTGAAAAGAGGCACGGGTATCAAAAGCAACACTAAATGAAAAACCAAGAAAGAAGGTATCATTCCTTTCCTTTTTCCAGCATTATCAGCTTTAGGCTCGCTCCTTGGAGGATTGGAGGAGTTTAGGCTATCAGTATAGCAGTTAAATCAAATGGTAAAGGAATATATTTAAAAACCTATAAAGTCGGGCAAGTATGAAAAAACTCCAAACATGGGAAAAAATGCAGAGAGTCCTAAATAGTCTTCCAAAATGTGCACTTACAAACAAAAACATTCGCCTATTTGTAAAGAAACTGGATATTCTCTATTTCCGAGGCATATATGTGAGACGATTTACCAAAGAAACCAAACCTTCGTGAATGTATGATAGTTAATTTAGATTCGTAACAAAGTGGAGGAACACATTTGGTAGCATTAATTAAAAATGTATTTCAATTTTGTTACGATAGTCTCGGTGATTTACTTCCTCCAATTTAAATACATAATTATTTTTAAAACATACAATTAAGATAAAATTACAAAACAGAACAATTACAACATACAACCAATTTAGGACATTTATGTGTACGTTTTTTGACTATAAATAGGATATATAACTAAGTGCAATAGTAAACTAATAGCACTATGTCAATTACTTTGATATTAAGTGGAAATTCGTCGCAATTGCGTGTGGTATATTTGTTAGCATTGGAGTTAGATGGAGAATGGCAAATAAGTTTAATCGAATTCATTACTTACAACAGCATACCAAAGATTGATAAACACAATCAATCATTTATGGTCAACATTGGTGAAAAAACCTACAAGATTGTGATACCGATAGATCTTATGAGTTGGATTACTTAGAAACAATCATTAAAGCAGTATTACCTAAATATGTACATTTCCAATTACATGGAAATCCAAATGCGTTAACTAGTGTGAAGTACAGTAATTTCGATATCAAATTCATGAAAGACAATTCGATTGCAAATATGTTAGGTTACGAATGGAGAGTGTACCCCACTAATGAGTTTAATGAATTATCCAAACATGTTACTATATTGTAGGTAAATGTATGTCGTATAAATATTAATATTGTAGGTGGTTCATATTTGAATGGAAGACCGATAAATACACTACATGAATTCATGTGCGCATTGGCTCCAGGTTATAAATTAATTGAAAAACCAAATATATTGATATATCTTCCAGTAGTAGTGAATCATGTTGATGAAACAGTTGTTAGAATTGTCGATCAATACAGTAAACTTATTAATTTTAGAAACAAAGAAATTACCATTCATTTACATTTTAAAAAGTCTATATAAACAGCTGCATTCTGAGCAAATTACAATCCTAATGGGCATTGTGTATAACAGCCAATACGGACGTAAAGTAGGCATTTCTTTTAGGAACTGTGTCTCTAAGGAACGTATTTTGAAGAAATGAACTTTAAAAAGATGCAAATGCAAACATAAATCACTCACTTCAAATAAGTTATCCGTGAAGTTAACACAAGGCAACGAATTGTTTTTAAAGTATTTAGGATATACAGTTAATAGAAATAGAATATATACTTAATGTTGAAGAAGCAATTAGCTAGGAAGATGCAAACACAAATACGGAAAAACATGTATATGAACTGTTCCGAGCAGGTCCGTATACGTTTCCATCGGAAATAAGGATTTCTATACTAAATCACAATATTTATATGCTACCGTCGAAATCAAGGTTAAGGTTTAGAGGAACAATTAGAAAGACAGCTGATGCAAGTAATCCAACAACTACAAAAATAGTAAGAAACAGGATACTTCATTTAATCGACAGACTTGCATATGTGCTTAATGGTGTGGAAACTGACCAAACACGATATGTTGGAATTACTTGCACAATGAAGAACTATCTATCACAAACTGTAAACGACCTTTATACATGGCTCATGGCTGGGTGGGGCAATGGTATTGACTATTCAGTACAAATAAACCCAGGCAGAAAATATGAAGTCGTTATATCATTAAGTATGGCACTTGGATTTGCTGAAGACTATAAATATGTCATATTAAATGCTAAAAAGAATTAATTATTCTGTTCTGTAACATGCATTTGAATACTGTATAAAACATGGCTAATAACGAGGAAGGTGTAACATTTGAATTAAACAGTTTCGAATAGCTAATGCCACATATTGAAATTAACACTCGTAAACATGTAAAGCTTTTAAAATATATCGAAAAAGGGAAGAATCTAGATATTGCTTTCAGGTCATGGGTTTTGGAGGTTTTATCGAACACTTCCATAATCACAAAAAATAGTGTGGAATGTGAGATCAAGTTTTTCATCTGAAAAGCCAAGATATGTTTTTATTTGTTTTTATACAAACCGAAAAAAAAAAAAACAAATTTAAATGAGACAGATCACTATTCGATAATTGTGATATGAAAAATATTAAACTATATCTAAACAGTCAAGCTTATCCCTATGTTGATTATAATACGAACTTTGGTAATGGAAAATTCCTTATTTGGTCCAATATGTACTCAAAGTTTCAGAAAACATACTATAACAAAATCAGTTCACTGATACTAGAATTCAAAGCATTTAAAACTAGAGGAGGGTTATTTGTATTTGATGTAAGCAAACAAAATTACACCATCAGCAATAATGTCATTGGTTCACAAATTGAAATAATTGCAAATACACCCATTCCATAAAACACGCAAGCTTTCGCTTTGATAATTCATGATAGATTAGCGAGTTATAATGTAAGAGATAAGCTGATGAAGATAATGACTTGAGTCAGTAGATGACGAACCACGATTGGAACGAGATGTTTTGCAATGTGCAGGGATTTCAATCTCCAGATAAATTTATCATTAAAGAATTATCTTTAACTGATATGGAAGAATACGCGACTGTAATCAGCTCCAAAGTACCGTTCGACTGGAAATATCTAACTCCCAAATACAAGAAAACTAACAGATGGGTTATCAAGCACCACCACAGTATGTATAGATGTAAGGATGTATAGAATACGAGAATATAGAAGATATTTGCAAGAACTATTTAAATAATTGTGAAATATATGTAGGTGGAGTCGAGCAAAAACGTATTTTAGAAAGTATGTAGAATGGGAAAGTAACAGATATTCAAAAAGAATATAATTGGCTTTCATTCAAACATTTACGTAAAACATATGGATATAAATCGACATTTTTCTCTGGAGAGGAAAACTTTAAATTAATGCTAACTTGGACAATGATGTCTAACTGGGGTGAAGAAGATGATGATTCTCCCCCTGACTCCCCATTGGATATTACAAGACTAATATGGCACTATTTGGAATGAGAAAACATTGTGGAGTAAAAAGTGAAATTTAGTATATATATATATATATATATATATATATATATATATATATATATATATATATATATATATATATATATAAGTATTTCGTTTCATGTAAACCATTATTTTGTAAAGACGAATCAATATAACAGTGAAATCACATGCTCGTGTATACAAAAATCAAAGTGTAAATTGAATATCAGCAAGTTATTAGCACGTTGGAGTAAACCATTTAGAACATGTCTCGGAAAGAAATAGTATTAATATCTTTGTAACATTACAGCTGTATATAATTTTCTAACTAATAGGCTGTAGATTTCTTAATGTTTTCCAAGCCGACAACCTTCCTCAGTTGCTTGTGTTATTATTACTTAGAACCTACGTTTGTTTCTTAAAAAAAAAAAAAGTATAAATATATTTTTGAAACATTCTGTACTTAGTCGTGTGCATTTTAAAAGATGCTGTACACAAATTTCTGAACCAAGCTGTATTTGTATATATTTTGAAACAATTAATCAATAAATTAATCTTTTAAATTAAATTCCTTTAGTACGTTTATTTTACCACACCTCTTTAAAACTGTGAAATGAAAATTGGTTTTCCTAAGAAAGGAATTATATTGATAAATAAAATTTCTCAACAGATGACAATCACTAATGCTGCTGCAACAAGTTAAAAAAATTTGGGATTCTATCAAACTATATTCATTAACACGTACGACTGTTGCAATGAAAAGGATAGATGTGCTTTATTTTATAGATTCTGATAAAACATTGTTAGTTGAATAATTTATACTCACTTGGAAATGGTAAACTTATAGCCTTTGCAAATGTTTCAAGACGTGCAAAAACCATTACGTTCAGAGGTCTACGGCCCTAATAGTGGCACCAATCCTTGGCCAGAATCACAAAACATACAGGTTTAACTTCAACGACTTTCCACTGAGATGTCAGAGTGTGTACGCCGGAGTCCAATGACCCTCTCTGGAAGCACTTTAGGTTCACAATACCATGGAGACGTCTCTCGCACAGCTTTTCATGAATCATGCCACCAGGAGCCTTGGACAACCCTGCTAGTGGCCAGATCGTCAAATTAACCGTTGACCATAGTAAGACGAAAATGTCTTCCTACCTTATCACAAACTCTCAAGCAATGTATTTTTTATATTTAAATATATGAACATTTTCCTGTCTGATCAAACCTAGTATAATTTAATATTATAGAAAAAAAACAAAATGTTACACTTAGAGACAACTTATTTTTAAAATATAATATTGATTATTAAAAAGGGTTTATTCCTCTTACTCACCAACCTTTACAAATATTTTTAAAAAATTATATAATTCTGTGTGTATAACCCATCTTTTTAGCAGTAAGAATCGATAAAGAGTTAAAACCTGTTATTCTTCGCCGAAAAATCAGTAGATGAGTTTTTTTTTTGTTCACTTGAACACTGTTAGAATTTTAACCATAGTGAAAACATGATAATATAAAATATTGGAAGATATATGTAAATGTTTAGCACAAATATGATTACCAAAATACGTATTAAGATAACGGGAACAAATTTGCTTACATTACTTCCCTACACATTTATTGAAGTCAATAAGGTTATAAGTAAAGATACATTTATGTTAAGTTTAAGGTTTACAGATATATTGTGGCGATGTCATAATATTACGAAACATAACAGTTCATGTTATTAAACAGTAATTAAGTAATTGAAACATTTCCAAAAGAATACATAACAGAATTTCCTTTAAAATAAATTAATATTCTTAGAAATCCGCAAAGGTGGAATATCACAAACCGTTAAAAAATTTTTTTTTACGAATTATACTACTACTTTCTTTTTCTGTAAATCCACAATATATAAATGGTATATCGCTTTATTGACTTCATTGACGTGTAACACATTTATTTATAATGAACCAGAATTTATTCAAGTATTAAATAAATGGTTTTCATTTCTTCCAGGACGAAGGTAGTAGAGAGGTTTGTCTCAGAGAATGGGCTGAGGGGTTTAAGTTGTTTGAAAGGTTTGGACGGGGGGAGGGAAGGGGTGTTCGGCTTTCTGGCTGGCGGGGATGAGTGTCTCTTCCTGAGAGTTTACCTGGGAATTTGAAAATTTTATAAATAGGGGTTTAGCCTCTATATGCCCTTCCACTGTTTCCACTAGTTTGTCTGTGCAGTTTGCACTGCGATGGCGCATTTATAAGGATATAATTTTCTTGGCTTATTTAGTCAAGCTCTGGAAAATGAAATCATCAGTTTTAACTGGGATAATTTTAATGACAACATGGATGCTCCAGATTCTTTAATTACAAATTTATTGAATTCTTTAGAGGAGGAGAGGATTCCTATAATAGAACCAACGGTATTGTCATTGCCCTCCTTTGGGCCAATGCCGCCTCCAGTCTCGAAGCTGGTTCCAGCTTCTACACCGCCCTCAGTCAGGATGCCACCTCCAACTTAGATGCCGACTCTGGCTTCGCCACAGCCTCCTACTTCAATGCCGCCTCCAGCTTCGACTGCTTTTCCGGCTTCGTCACCCCCTCCAGCTCCCATGCAGTTTCCATCTTCTACGACGCCTCCAACTTCACAGCTTCCATCTTCGACGCCACCTCCAGCTTCGACGTCATCCTTCTCACAAATGCGGTAGATTTAACACTACCCAAATCAGGTGCGCAATGTTTACAAAAGCGAAAAAGATGCTGTTGCAAACCCTTAGACTTAACGGTCGCTCCCTTAAATGATGTGTGGTTAGAGGTTTATGACAATGATTTATTTTATGAGTTGGAAGAATTTTTAAATTTCAACTTTTGTCTTCACCTGCTCCAAGTTTACCTTCCCTCGCTATGACATCGCCAGAATCAACACAACGAAATTTAATTTCCCCACCTCCTCCTTCCTTTAGAGATTCACCTAAAGAAATAAGACATAGTCCAATCTTGTCACTGATATCACCTGCATCATCACCACCGCCTGTTGAGTTTGAGTCTTGTCTCTAAGAGGAAACTGTAGTGATTATTGTATTTTCCATTGCAAATTTAAAGTTTTAAGCTTTTCAGTTATAGTAAGCTTTAATGATTTTGTTCAGATATATCATGATTACATTTTTCCAGGGTTACATCATTTCTGATCTAATATTATAAACAATTTTTAATAATTTTCACGATTTTCAGTCATAATATGGTAAAAAAAGTTTTTACAGTTGTAAAGTTTTAATGATTTTCAGATGTAAAATGATTTCATGTGTAACATTGTGAACAATTTTTAATGATTTTCATAACTTTCATGATTTTGAGCAGTAAAATGGTGAAAAGTTTGCAAACTTTGTAATGATTTTAATGATTTTCAGATGTAAAATGATGTGATGTTTTTTAAAGTTTTTAATGATTTCTGATGTAACATGATGAACGATTTCTAATGACTTTAATGATTTTGAGTCGTAACATGGTGAAAAGTTTGTAAAATTTGTAATGGTGTTAATGATTTTCAGGCATAAATTGATGTAAAGTTGTCTACAGTTGTCTCATGATTTAAAAAACTTTGATGTAACATGATTTGATGTGCTGTTTACATACAGTATTTTCCTTGTAAGTGATTTTATAATTGTTTTGATAAAATAGTCAATTATTAAGAAATGTCTTGCAAACAAGTGGTTATTAAGAAATGCCTTGAAAACAAGTGGTTATTAAGATGTATTTTTGCATCTTAAAAAAAGAGATTGTTAAAGATCTGTTTCTGTATGTTTTGATACTTACTGTTTTGGAAACAAAAAATACTTCAATGTTAAAATAAATTATATATCTTGTTATTTAATAGTTTTTAATTCCTTGCATCAATTTATTGTGAACGATGAAGTATTTGAAATGCTTGAATAAGTCAGAAGATGAAGTGATAGATTCAATACTACAAATAGATACCTTTACATTATTTTTAAATTTTTGATTTTTATGAAATTCTTTTTAAGACTAACATTTAATATTCCTGCAGAGAACTTCGAAAAATGATGGTAAGTGTGAAAGTTTTCTTAGTGGTATTGTTGTCCAGCAGTGAAACGACTCGTCTTTCAAAGGCATTATCCTCAGGTAACAGATAGTGGGGTGTCGGTTGTCTTTAAGCGAGAAACTTGTATTTCTTGCGCAAGGCATCACTCAGTCCACTTCCTTGTTCGTGAAAGAGAGAAACATGTTTATAGATTCAACTCTGACACTATTCAATTATTATTATATTGATTTAAATCCGTAATAGGAAAGTAACATTTTTATTTGTGATATATATATATATATATATATATATATATATATATATATATATATATATATATATATATAAACAAAGCTTCCATGTAAGATTTTCGGTTACAATCTCATTGAGGTTTATTCTGAGATTATAAGTAATTTTATGTTCCAAATTACTGTTGAGGTTGTAACCGAAAATCTTACATGGAAGCTTTGTTTATAACTTAAATTTGAAAGAACTCTACATGCAAAATACATACATAATGAATTTTCTCTGCTACGCATAAATATTTGACTATGTGTGTTTTCCATATTCAAAACATATTAATTATGTATCTCTTAAATCAAATGATACCTGTTTTGAAAATGGTGTTAATTAAATGTTTAAATTATATACATAATAAAAGTCTTTTGACTTGCATAAGATTTATTTAGAGGAAATATATATTGTAGTTGTCTTGTATGAAATTATTCTTTGTTGTAATTTCCTAGATTTCTGTGGAATTTAAAAATTAATAAGTTTACTGGAAATACTTTAAAATTAAAATTAACAAGTTTAGTGAGAAAAAAAACAGGTAATCTTTAAACTTAAAATTTTTACTAAGTTATTGGATTAAACTTAAAATTTCTTAGAAACAGCTTATATTTTAATTGAATTTAGTGGATTAAAGACATTTCGAAAGTAATTATTAATGTTGATGAAATAATTTTTCAGCTGGATTTGTTACAGTTTTATTTGTTGGCAGCAAATATTCAAACAAGCCAGTGTCTCGGTTGGAGACTATGGCAAACCGTTTTTCTGGACAGGGTCAATGCTTTGGTAGAGTCCAAAATTTCCGGCCGCTGGGGAGGGAGGTAGGCAGGAAGGCAGGCAGGCAAGGTCCGACCTGGACAAACAAATGCTTGGGCTAGGTATGGGAGGGAAGAAACTTTGTAATGGGATCTTCCAACCACCTTCGCTACCCAGATAGAAGCCATCTTATCTTAGTTATAATTCAATCCTCGTTCGGCATAGATGGATACTTGCCTCTGTTCAAGGGAATAGCACTTCACCGCCTGTGTTCGGCAAGCTGACGGCATCTCACACGACCATGGAGGATATCCAGCCAGCGGACGTCAGACCTGCCATGTGCCTGACTGTTAACCGCGATTCTCGTTAAGCACTTTTTTTTTAATGTGTGTTAATAAAATAATTTCTTTTTTAAATAACCATCGACTATCGTGTGAATTCTGTTTCACAAGTTCCTCTACGAGTGTTAACTATGGGATTCGCTAAACTTTTATTGCGATAGATTATAATGTAAAATAGTTTCCTTCATTTGGAAGTTTGCATGCATTTCTTTATTTATTTTTAATTATCAGTGCGATTTTTTATTCGGCTAGTATTCGTAAATGTGGATTTCCGAAGCTAGTTTACGTGTGTTCGCTACGGGAATTTTTAAACTTTCACTGCAATATGTTTTCGATGGAGCTTGTGTTAGAATTATTTTATTCTTGGAAAACGGTAAGTGTTTTCTCTGTGATTCACTACTTGCTTCCATTTTTAAAATTTCATATGAACTATTTTTTGGGAGTTCTTCACATTTTGTTAGGCATAAGTGGAAATATAAACCGGTGAATTCGTAAATGAGACATTTTTATTGATTTGTAATGTAATATTAAGTTGTTTTAATGTCGAGGAGTTCCGCCATAACATTAGTATACAATTAGATGTTTCCTCTTGTTCCCGACACACAGATTATAAGTCACTGCAAATCCTATCATTCCTTCACCAACCTCACAGCCGAGTGGACGTATATTAAAAACATTTAATGTACGTGAATATTCTACACAGTGTAGAACTGAGAGGCGCGCGTGTGTGTGTGTGTGTGTCATGGAGTGTAATTTGTATATTTCTACGTGTTTTGAATTCGTTTTCGTCATTTATTTTGCAGGGAAATGGTTCGTTCTAGATATAACTTCTTGCATTCTTTATGAGACCAAGATAGCTGGGTCGTTATTGACGTGGAAATAGCTTCTGTAATTCGTTTGCAATTCATGTCATTTATTTTGTAGGGAAATATTTGTTTCGTCTAATACGTGCGTCGTAAAAACAATTTTTATCCATTTGTGATAGTCATGTATTTGCGTTCATTTTAATTGCATTCTTAAACAGTCGATGTGTATTTAGGCGTAAATCGTATTCATTTCCGACACTTAATATCTTCTGTTTGTCCATGAGTCTCTCTTGTTTGTCATTACTGCCATACAGAACGCGTTAGTCAAATCACAGTGTAGATTCCATTTGAAATAAAATATATGATCTTTCATTACGTATTTCCTAATAATTTCATTTAGCAGAAATACACCATTACCTCGGTCGCCTGCTGTACGGTAAGCAGGAAGGAATAAACCATTGAAAATTAATATTACACAATACCTGTATACTCCCCTTCCCCAAGACATCACACCTCACTACAACGCCAGATCTTGAAAGTTGAGGAACTATCATGCCGCTCCCCAAACCCCAAAATAATGAAGCAAAAAATAATTTCCTTAGTACACTCTTACACCAAACTATACACTTATCAGTTCACACAAAAATCGAAAATTAAAAAAAACTATAGATTGATCAAATTAATTGCATTGAATTGATCAATCAAAATTATTTTATCTGAATAAGGTTGGATAAAAAAATTGATCTGATAAATATCGGACTAATCCTTAATCCGATCAAGCGCAGTGATATCTAATAAACCCAGAATTCACTACACAAGTACTCCTTTTATGAGAATGCATATTGCGTTTATTTTAAAAGTTTTATAAACAATACTGACACTCAAATCCATGAGATGGTCTACCCGTTGCAGGAGTTCAGCTGCAACATCTCAAACGATGCAGATATACCTCAACACTACTATCCATCAAACACTGACATTTCAAACAACGATGTAGATGGCGAGTAAGATTACTGTGACAGTACCGTTCATGAGAACATAACTTTCTTACATCGAGATACTCCTCATAATAACACTTTTGTTTCGAATTCATTGTTAGCTGTAAAGTTTCTTCTTAAGGGTAATGGGGCACCAAATCAGTATATTTAATCCGATTTTCATCGTAAGTTGTTTTTCAGAGGTTTTATGGAAATTTTTGGCATGACAAGACGTCAATAATAATTGTGAAAACCTTTTCTACCGTTAGATAATCACTGCCTTTGTTTCTCCCGGAGCACTGATGGAATATAATAAATAAGATATTCTTTATTATCTTCCACCTGTGCTCTGATAATAATAAAGGCAGTGAATATCTAAAAATATAAGAAGGTTTTCGCAATAATTATGAATGTCTCGACGTGCCGAAAATCTCGAAAAATCCTTCGGAAAAACTTGTTAAAAAAATTTGGTAAATATACAGGTTTCGTGCACCATTTCTCTTAAGCACGCATATTAACTTGTAAGACAGGAGACTAAGACGTTGTAACTATTATCCCAGTATTACTTTTTCGCATAGGAAGCACAAGTAGGGGCTACATGCTTTTCACGTAAAAAAGTTGCCTAAAATTGCTATTGAAAATCATTACCTGTAAACACCCACAAACAGAATGAAGTAACTAGATAAACACACCATTTTATACTTTTCATGAAGTTACTAACATACGAGAGAACAAAATAACATATATTTAAAATATCCGCCAGGAAATTACACTAATCTTAGGATGTATCATGTAAGACGAAAAAAAAATATATATATATATATCCAAAACGCTTTAAAAATTTGGTTGTGGTGATATTATTGATTTTTATTTGTGTTATGTTTGGTTGGTTTGAAGATATATATAATTTAAAAATTCTTATATATATAAGAATTAATATATATAATATATATAAGAATTAAAAAATTCTTATATATGTATATAAGAATTTTTTAATAATTGCGGTACTAGTTTTTATTGTTTACACAATGGTGTTGCTGAATGGATATGCGCTTACAGTCCCTGCCTGCGGTTTTCCACTATAACTTCTCGTGGGGGAACAATGTTTGGGACTGGAATAATTTGTTGTTAGCACCGGGCGGCTATTGAATTTTGGGGGTAGAAAACAATTTAAGCATCGACTGATTAATAAGTAATAGTGTATGTCACAGAATTTTTTCGCGAGACGCGGAATGTTTGCGATGTCTTACCTGAGAGTTCATCCTGACCAGTCTTCGCTGCCACTTCGCTGGAAAAGATCGAGTGGAAAGAACGTGACGGATATTTTATAGTCTCCGCTTAAGTGATAATGCATCAGTTCTGGCGAGAGACACGTAGCATATCGCATATATATCTCCAGTTTTAAATAAATGTGTTTTCGCCTAACTGTGGAATAAAAGGTAGACGTCACGCCTTGGAGGCAAAACAATAAAATTTTATCTTTCTTTTTCGGAAAAATGTGAGAAGTCATGTGCAATAGGATAAGATGAATTTCTGGCGCAGTATTTTAACAAGACATTTCGAAATATCATACCCTGTAATACTGTACGCGCAATCCTCGAAGAACTAAATATTTTGAGCAAGTTTTACTACAAGCATTTGTTTATACAGCTGTTCAGCTGTTTATGTGTCAACACGTCGTTTTGGTTTTCTGTATTTGTAATCTTGTGCGTTCAAGTTCTTTTCCTATACTGACCGTTAAGCCGTTGTTTACTAGAATGCGAACACACGATAGGGGATACTATAGGTTGTTCAAGGTAAAGTAAGCCCTTTTTAAGGCCCTCCCAACAGGCATTAACCACTAGTAAATATATCTTATTGCAGCCTCAGACATTACGTTTAGAGGATGGTGAAATATATACACTGTGTTTTTTGGACACATTGCAATGTTTATATTAAAAAGCAGCAGGAAGATGGAAATCGGATGAAATGAAAAATTTACAAGGGCCTTGAAATGTTCTCACTTTACCGCGAACAGCCTATACGAGCTTGTAACTTGGGCTGGCCATGGATGTATATGACATTTTAGTATGAAAGTTTGTTTCAGATTGCAGATTCCGCCTGGACAGCCGACCTGTACAACAACTGGATATTTATGAATTCAATAAAACGAAATTAACTTACTTTGTGGGTACACATTTAATTAAAGTATAAAAAATCTCTGACTCAGAACGAAGAGTTTACGGTAAACTGCAATTAGAATAAACCTCTCGATGTATTTATAGAACGCCTGTTTTCACAGACATTTAAGCGAGAACATATTTTTTCAGCAACAAAATGGACGCTTACTACACGTTTACCAAACTTGCATCATACCGGGAGTTCGCCTGAGTAATTACAATACCAAAATAATAATTTATCAAAAAAGTTAAAGAAAAACACAGTCAAGGAATAACTGAAATATACTCGTAACTAAAAATAATTACGAATTAAGATACCCAAAGATGTCTTATGAAGCGAACTTTATTTTAAACGCCTATTGTACATGGAGATAATAATTAATGGCGAATATCGCTGCCCGAAATTCAAATATGGTATAGCCTAATCGATTCAAGGTTTATTTACATATTTTGGATCAAACCTTAGAAAAATCATTTATGCATGACGTGTTTGAGTGTTTGCTAAATATGTAACGTGTCTCAAGCGTTTAATACTTCTGTCAATATAAAAGTACCTTATTTTTGATTAAATTGAACTTTTGATTTTATATTGTGTGTAAGTTAAAATATTTCATTTATAACTAATGTGAATGAAACAGGGACAAAATATGTGTGTTGGCAATGACTAATAAGAAATAGAGCTCTTGCAAAACTTAATTAAACTGAGTGTACACTAATGCGGTGCGTTGTCACTTTGGTCTAATTGTCTAGACTAGTTCAAGCTTTGCTTGCATGAGGAAGAGAAACAACTTGAAGGCAGAACTTTAGGAGGACTTCAGAAAAGTTTGAAGTAACCGCGAATTGACTATATCTGACACGAAGACAAGTTGAGCTGAGGAAAGAGCTGAAGAGTCTTGGTTGGCGCTTGAAAGCGGGATTTTGAGCGACGGAGAGGGTGAATGAAATGAAGATGGAGCAGCGGCGGAATGTAAGGGCGGGGAAGATGAAACTGCCCCAAGAAAGCACGCCGGCCAACAGCCACGTCCGCCATGTTTCCTAAGTTAGAAAAATTAGGCGAACCCGTAGGACATCGAACCCTGTTCGCCTTGGTGGGAAGCAAGTAATTACTAATTTTATTTTTAATTTATTTAATCAACAGTTAAGCTTAAATGAAAGACACGCAAGGATTTGCTATAGTTAATTCATAGTTACTTCCAACTTTTCTGAAGCCCAGCTAAAGTACTATTTGCAAGATATTTCTCTGCCTCATGCAATTAAAGCTTAACCGTGTCTAGAAAATCACACCAATCGGACAACATAAAAGATTCGTGCACACTCAGTGAAATAATATTTAGTATAAGATTGATTTCTTACTAGTCATTATCAACACATCAAAAATACGGCATTTTTAGGTTAATACAAGTATCAAACGCTTGGGATATATGACTTATTTAGGAAACAACAAAGCATGCCATACATGGGGTGATTTTTCAAAGGCTTTATTCCAAAAGTATGAAGAAACCGCTAATATACCAAGCAAAGAAGTTATATAATCATATGATATACACATCGTCATGCATTATTAGAGGTTAATAATCTCACCGATTTACTGCGTCGTTTTATCTTACGCAGTACAGAATGTTGAACCCTAAGCCAGATAATAGTTCACAACTTTATAATCTCAAGGACACTGCCAAGAAGTCATAATTTTGAAGGCAATATGGCAATGCGGGTTTTATTAATTTGATGTTAAACTGTAAGCTAAAATTCAAATTGTTTATCTGTCTGAGAAAATACTTGCGTAATTCTGCATGCCTGTTTTATTAATATTGCCAGTCCCTAGGTGGCTGCACGTAAATATAAAGGTACGAAGAGCTTAATGTCTCCTCGACAGCGAAGTCATTAAAGGCGGAGTAAATTCATTCTAAGAAACCATTCGTAAATTTTCCACATCAGTGTATAGCTATAGTGAAAATTGAGAATGGCAATATTTTTACTTATACATCCGTGATAGTTAACAAACTGCGATGATGAGTGGAAAATGAAGCGCTATGCAAACGCTGATTGTTGGCAGGAAGCAATAACTGTATAAGAGCGTGAACGAATTAGACGAGTTTTCAGATGTGTCGGAGCATCTACGTATCTACCGAAAGTGGCGGACATCTCACTCTACAGCAAATGATCATTTAGATTGTGGCTTAAAGACAGATTAGGAGCACAGGCATATTTAACGGCTTGAGACGAAGTCTCTTCACTTCCAAACAAGTAATATTACTAGAGGTCCACACAGTGGCGTGAATAAGGCCTTCCTTCACGTCTGCTCAAGAAGTTGTCTGATTACTGTGGGTAAAAAGGAGACAGACACTGAACTGTTCACGTCTCGAATGTGTCACGTCATCAGTTGAATCTCAGCTCTGTTTGTATGGTAATGACGTCAGGCGCCCTGCTTATCGTAGGTCTCGGAATGCTTTGGGGGTTATGCGCAAGGTGCGGTTCAGGATAGAGGTAGTTCTCCAGTGTTCTGGAGTTGTTTTCACTACGTGTTTGTGAGTCCTTTGCTTGAAGTGACAGGGAAATTGAACCACAAATGGCAACACTGAGCTGCTGGAAAAAGAGGTTTTGCCTTCTTGACGTGCAGCGAAGAAAATATCTCTCCTATCTCTGTACTCCAAGACGACAATTATTGTGCTCGCGAGGATGCAAGTGTAAGTAATAAGCGCGATAAAAATTCTTAAATATTCACACTTCGGGAATGGCTCATAAGAACAGCAGATTTGAAGCCTCTCGAAAATATGTACGACTAATCAGAACAATGTTTAAAACGCCAAGAGCAACATACCCGAAATCTGGCCGAACTGCTCAATTTTTTAAGGCATGTGTAGCTGAATGCTTACTTAGCCTATATACGGGCATTTGTCCAGCTATGCTAAATAGAATCGCAATTGTTATTCGTACTCGTAAAAGTTTCCCTTACTAGGCGCCTGTCAGTCACAGATGACTAAAAAGTTTGCCCGGCGTATTTATCTTGAAACCAATGAGGCAAGACGTTATAATATATAGTTACAATTCTAAAAATAACTACCGCGAGTTTAACATTCCGAAATTATAAAGAATCCTTGCTGAGATTATCGTACATAGAAGTAACAGAAAGAACGCCTACATAAATTATTACAAGGAAATAATTTGAATGAAGAGTATATTATTTATAATTTGGAGTCGACTTAAATATTGTAGCAGTAATCGTGATAGAACTAAATAAGTTTAACTAATATGAGCAATATATAGGGCTTCTGCATGCTTTTCTTTGGGGAAAAAAGGTTTGTGAAATCAATTGCTTGTCTGTGAGTAAGGGGTGTTTGTGCGACCCATTAATTCGTCTATAGCTTAACGATGTCTGTGACACTTCATGAATTATATTTAAAAAATAATTTTTTTAATGGTAAGAATATCACTTTACCTACGCTCTAAAACGTTTCACTGCAGACAAGTTGCATTTTCGTACTCTGCAAAATAATAAGTATATGCACATACAGGTTTTTACTGGAAAGGAACATATAACCATAGTTAAAGTAATAGCCTATACTGCTAACGTTTTCTTTGTTACCTGTCTGTGTAATATTTTTAAAGTAGGATTTTTACTCAATGTTTAATTGAATATTAATCCGATATTTCTCTCACAGTATAATGATACTTAGCCCCTAAATATTTCAGGCAGTATTATATTGTTTTTTTTTCGCCTTATTTTCGTTGCCTTTGTTGTACATAATGCCTAATGGTAAGGCTTCTACGATAATCCACCTAAAATTATACAAAAACCGAGAGATATCCATTACTTGTCCGGTATTTCAAACTAAAGATCAGACAAACAAAAATTTATTTACAAAAAGAAGCAGTTAGTAAAGAATTAATAGAAAAATTTTGGTTTTTGGGAATAATTTAGGTTTATTAAAATTACACGATTTTGAGTTAATTAACTTCGGCTGATATGTCTTTTTTAACTTGAAAAACACTACTCTCTGAGCTATCTAGAAACTTAATAAAATTATTTACTTAACAGGAGAGACAAATTAATGTGTGTTGTGTAATATTTGTAACATTGCGAACTGAAATTTTTAGGTAAGCTTTCATACATATATATAGCTAAAGATTCCCCGTTAACCGGAGACAATTAATATATCAATACGTACATTGTAAAAATAGGCGTGTATTTAGTAGTTAAAATTTCCGGTGAACTTGTATTTTTTAAGTAACTTTCAGTTTGTTGTCGAAATGGTTTTGGAATCGAAAAGAGCGAACAAATTTTTTTCTGTGAATAGTCATGAACATTAATATTCACTGCTGACTTTCTAAAAAATATTACATTATATATTTGAAGCACGTGTAAAACCAGCCTACGCAACGAACGGCATCAAAATGTCCTTCTTGGATCATATTGTGGTTTACCCAAACAACAAAGGGCGGTCAGCAATATTCTCTGTTTCACAACGTATGGTTAGAAATTAACAAAAGTTAACTTTCCTGTTAATATTTAATTATTCGAAATTAAAAAATACGGCGTGGTACGCAATCTCGGATAATACGAGGTAATGTGTAGTGTTTAAAACATGTATGACCGAGTGGATTTCATGGTATGGTAATTATAAGCAAATCATTGATTAGATCGACAGAAATGAGTTACGCAGCAACAGATGTATTTTCAAGTGAACAGCAGATTTTTGTAAGGTTTTATTAACCATGTAAGATCTGCATCTGCTTGCAATGACAGCGTTACCCTTAAATGTTCTGTATAATGTAACGGTTTCTGCCGACGCATGCAAATAGGTATCCGCCTTTTTTTTTCTCGGGAAGATGTTCGACTTTAAAGGAAGAGAGACGTTCCCGTTAGTTTGGGTTTTCACAGTAAAAGAAAACGTAGTTACAAAAATTAAATTTACCCTTTTTCTGAAGTACAAAACTATCAATTCCCAATATGGGATTACAAAACATATTTAAAAGTATTAGTAAAATCACATGATTTTAGTTCGTCGGCAAAGACAATCCAATTTATTTATATTTTGCATTAAACAAGTAAATTAAAAATGAATACTACATAACTTTAATAATTCAGCAGATAAACCCCCTGCCTCCATTCTAAAACACTGGAACAGCAATTCCTTCCCTAAAAAAGTCCCTGGTTTGTCTCCCCGAGCAGGGCAAAACACAAGCCTTATTATATACAAATTTTCGTCATCTCCAGGAACATTTTCCGACGATCCCGGAGCGGAAACGGCCCCTGGTGGCGTCATAGCTGGCCGACGTCACGTTGTCATGGAAACGCGCAGGGGAGTGAAGGGGCAGCAGCCGAAGCTTCGAAGCGGAACACCAGCCTGCTACGCGCCATTCGCCGTCCAGCAGTCATTGCCGGCTACAACAGCGAGATGGTCAGTTGAGCGTGTCCCATCGCAACAGAGGTAAGCCATGTCCACGACCCTCACGTAGAGACAGTAATCCAAGGAGAGGGGAAATTAGGCGAATTTATGATTTCCGTAAGCCGTAACATCCTCTTTGTCTGAATTAGACCACGTAGGTGTTGCCCACGCGTCCAGAAAATCCCGAGGCTTCTACTGGCCAGACAGTTACCCCAGGCTTCTTTTCCCGTGGAACACGGGTCTCGATGGTAGCAGCAGGCAGCAATATGACAGGCTTTCACAAGGGACTTAAAATGACGACTCGTTGTACGTAACTTTATACCATTTTAAACTCTTCCAAGGTAGTGACTGCTTTGGAAATCACTTTTCACACAAAAATACCCATACAAAATACTTAATTCAAAATTTATAAGCGTGTATTATATATGGATATTTTGACTTTTCGTTTTACTTTACCGTCCATTCCCGTATGAACTTAATTCAACCAACACTGAATATACACCATAAAATATCATTAATACTCTATAGAATAAATATAATTAATACATCCTTAACACTGGGAATACGTAATTTCTTTAAAATACTAATTTTCTGAATATCTTTGGAAGATACAACTTGTCTTTTCTTCACATCAAAAATATCAAGACAGCTTATGGGATTTTTAGGGGAGGGGGTGACCCCTTTACACAGCATTTGTGGGTACATAATATAAATAATTTTTACATCGAGAAAAAAGAACCTTATCAGATTTTTTAGGAGAATGTTGTTACGGTTTGGTCTGCCTTAAGGGCAACCGCACATTGTAACATGTCAATTTATTAGTCTGAATTATACACACATATGATAAATTGTATCGTCAATCACCAATACTTAAATTAATGCCGAAGGATCTATTTTCTTGCTAAAATGCTAACCTGAGTTAATAGCTGCGTAATGACTTTAACTTGGCCTGACTGTCAGTGGAAATACCCGCCTAGCGCCCATGGAAGGTAATGTCCACCACTGTATTGTAGTTGGCTGTAGTCTCAGCACGCTCTGCGGTCGACAGGGACTTCCACCGACACCGCGGCACTCCTGCAGCGCCTCGGCATCGCGATGTCTTCCAATCAGGTGGGAGTTTCTGCGCGATTTTTTTTCTAACTACCCTATTACTAAGTGTTAAGTGGAAGCCCGGTGGGTAGGGCGGGATCTTATTGCGTCTGAGAGATAACCCCTTACGCCGACAAGGAAAGGAAATCATGCAAGGAGACATGCATCGCGGCAGAGAGGGGCCATGGCTACCTCCCTGAGTGTAACTATAGTTAAGACTATAACTAAGAAGAGACTGCGAAAAACGGTCAAAAACAACATAAAAACCCAGTCAACAGGAAATAATTCATAATTATTCATGCATTAAACCGAAATGCTACAGGAGACAGAGGTTGGAACTCGTGCTTTATTAGTAGAGATGAAAGACTAGTAGATAGAGAGAGAGAGAGAGAGAGAGAGAGAGAGAGAGAGAGAGAGAGAGAGAGAGAGGATGTTGTATTTTGGATTCTTCAATTGGTGCTGGCTTCAGCCAGGGTGATGCAAGCAACACCCTGGTGAGGGAAGTGGTGCTATGGAATCATTCCCTCCGGTTTCCCAGTAAACCTGAAACTAAAAGAAATGGAAGTGAGCTGCCAGTGAGTTTCAGCAGAGCCAACACTCTCTGGTTTTCACATGACCGGGAAGAGATGGCATTAGCCTGTGAAAAGAGAGGATTAAATTATTAAATTAAGAAATCTAAATGATTAATGCTAACATATGTCCTCGGAGACATATATGTTAAAATGAATGCTGTGCTACCTCACAGCTGCTAATCTATGTAGCCATTGGCTGTAACAGAGCATATCTACGGCCGTATGCTACGAGTGCACTGAGCTTCGCCAAGGGGAGGGGATCGTCTTATTCTTGATGAGGGGCTCTCACCAGCTGCTGTAGAGAGCACACTATCACCACAGCCTCCTCAGATGTTGTGGTTAATCTGACAAGAGACCGCCTTGGAATCGGCAGGGGGTCGGCCCACACTTATATACTCAACTAGCCGCTTGGCCTCCTTCTTCTTGCCGCCCTCTGTTTACTCATTTCTCCCAAGCACCGCCTACCGCACCTGGGTCGCCGCTCAGCTCTCTCCCTGCTTGGCACGCCTCGCTGCCCAAGCTGTGTCCGCGACATGGCCCCCTCTCTTTAGAGCAAAGTTCATATGGACAAGCACACACGAGAACCTCTGGCCATGGGTTCGGTGGTTTTGTAACCTCCAAACTGTTCCAAGAACTGCCACATCGTTCCGAACATACTGCAAACAGTTTATATATTTTTTAAATTATATGAATAATTTCGTAATTTTCCCTGTCATACTTGGTTAAACATCTTTTGCCGGTCACTATTGCAATGTTGCACTGATAATTAGAAACACCTCACCATATATGACGATTCTTTCGTGGAGGAGGAAATTAAAATTTTTGTCACATCACTCCATGGTCATGGTAACAGACGTCTGGCCCGTGTAGGTTATGCTGAGCAGTAAAGGAAATATACTTGCATATTTTTTCTCTGTGTTGAACTCGTCGTTGGGACGTGCTCTGCCGTTGCGAGAAGACTTAGTGGATGGTCTCTGCCTCAAGCCTAGGTACACTTCTCATGCAAAAGGCGTGCAGATGGAGGTACAATACAGAAATCCTTGCCTTTTAAAAATGTGGTTATGTCCATCGCATTTCTCCTGCCATTTACACGTGTAATTATTTTTATGTTTCGGAACAGTTCGTACACTAGACAATACACTTTCGTTCAGTCTTGCCTTGCATACATGAACATTACAATTTTGTTTTACCATCTCCTCCAGCGAACAAGGAAGCATAGAGTCAGGGCTTAAATTGTACACATAACAGTTTTTATATTGGTACTTTAATGTGTTCAGAACGTAACAGCCTTCTCAATCATCATAGAAGCATAGCCAGTGAACTGCACCATCACAAAATTTAATTTGCAGAGCGCTTCTAGCATATAGAAAACTTATGTGTTGGTACATCCAATTCAGTTCGCTTTACTTGCTTACGTTTTCTGACCGGAATGGAGAAAATTCAGCAATGGTCATTTCTTCGATGCCAATGTCTTCGAAGTCGGAGTTGATGGGGCTCTCTGCAAAGCTGGGCGAGAATATACTGTTGGCCGTATACGAGTTCGGGTATGAGTTGACTGATGGATGCGGGTTGGCTGGTAGTAGCGGGTTGTCTGATGGTAGCGGATTCGTGCCAGTCGACGGCATGGACGAAGTTGTCCCTCGCGTCAATATCGTGCGGATGAGCAGACGGATATTATCTCCATTTTCTTCTGCGTTGCTGCTAATTTCTTCTGCACTTGACGTCATGGTTACTGTAGCAGGTGTTTGAAACATTACAAGTTTCGAAATGACCACCGGGCTCTCCTCTCAAAATAGCAAGGTACATTTTTCCCGACAGGGCCTCGGGGCGTGTCTTATAAATACGGAGTTTAGGGTGGGGGGATTACCATAGTCTCCGCACGACTATAGTGGGTGGAGGCGTGCTGATTGATCGGGTAGATTGTCATGGGAGTCGAACGGAGGTTGTGGAGGCTTGCCTACAGTCAACGAACGTGAGTAATTGGCCAATGGGAGCATTGGCGGAGTAACTAACCAATGGGAGAAATTGGAGGGGATGGTCCTAACACATATGAATGTTAAAACGAAGGTTTCCGAAGATACCCGAGAAAATTAGCCAATTAAATATATTGGGGTGGGTGGAACAGAGGTGACTGATTGGTGGGGTGGAATGGACTTGACGAACTAGTAGAGATCTGCAAAATTTGCGTTATTATGTGGAGACACATTCAACTTCAAACACCTGAACCTTTGCAATAAGTTTGCCATTGGTTCATACTTAATTTGACACATCCCGAGTAGCTCTGTGCCAATAAATGAACATTTCACAATTGTGTAGTCCAGTCATGTGCAATACTGTCAGAAAGGGAGTGACTTCACACATGTACAGCAACCAATGGAGAAACATTACTGGCTCGAGTATATAAAGCACTTTGAAGTTTATCCTGATGCCAAATAATAAAGCTAATTTTCGAGGTCTCTCCTAATTCGCCAATTTGAAACATTAGTGAGGGGTCAAGCGGGGGCATCTGATTGACCGAATGAAGGTTTCCGAAGACACCCGAGAAAATTAGGCAATCGGGACCGTTGTCACGTGACTTTATTAACCAATGAGAAATATTGGTGGGATAAAGGCTTGCCAACTAAACAGTAATTAACCAATGAGAATCATAAGTGGGGATAGGGGTACGGCAATGTGCCAATGAGAAACACTGGAGGAGTTTGAACAAAAGTGAGTAATTAGCCAATGGGAAGCCTTGGCGGAGTACTTGAAAACTTAAATATATTTCAAAGTCGGAGTGGTGGGGGTTAGTCGTCTGCTGGGAATGGAACGAACATGACTAATTGGTAGAACGTGAGAGATAACTTCGAAAGAAATTATGCTTACCAATATGGTGGTGAAGTACGTGCGACTAATTGGCCATGACTTCTACGAAGATTGCGGACTCCAGTAATGTATAAACAAATGACGAACGAAAAAACAAATATAGCAGCATCCAGTAATATATAAACAAATGACAAGTGAAAAATAAAAATATGTGAGCCTCCAGTAATTCATATAAGTTTTTTAATATTCTTAATACATTTTTTAATGGTTTTTAAATAATTTTTTATAAAAAAATTTCAATTAAATTTTTAAACAATTTTAAACCAATTTTATAATATACTTTCCATAAGTTTTTAAATGGTTTTTAAAACATTTCAAAAATGATGTTTTTAATTATTTTCCTAATAATACATTTCAATAAAACGTTTTAAATGGGTTTAAAACAAATGTTTCTAATTTTTAATAATGTTTTAATAATTTATTTGGATTTTTGTCAAAGGTCATGGGTCAGGTGTCAAGGGTCAAAGGTTAACAGCCAAGATTGCCATCAGCAGCATCAAATCATGGCGACCGGGTGGCTTCTGCACTCCTGTCTCGGATCCCGTTGCACATGAATGCTCATTTTCCTACTACTGCCGTACCCATCCGCGATGTGATCGTCCTGTAAATATGATAGCCATTCGTGATAATGGAGGTACCACCCACTTTCATTTTGTAATGATCATTAGTCTGTCACGACTGCTTCAAGGTCAATTGAATAAGAACAATAACAAAAAAAATAGTTTGCGAGCACTGTCTCCAATACTTTGTAAGTGACGAGAAACTAGTAAACCATAAATAATTATGACAACAACCCGATGCTGTGATGTATATTTTTCCATCTGAGAAGAATAAGTACATTGAATTCACAAATTTTGCAAAACAGCAAAGAATGCGTTTTATTGCGTACTGCAATACTGAGGCTTATCTGCAACCCATGTCCACTAGTTTACCACATAATGAACGTAGCAGCACAACAGCCATCAATAAACATGTTCCATATGCTTGTAGCATTCTGCTCGGGTGTGATTATGATTCCAGTTTATCACAATACCACGAGTTGGTGGGTGAAGATTGCATGTACAGGATGGTCGATAAATATGTTGAATTGACAAAGTTGGTTGCAGGCATTACAGTGTAACCATTCCAGTGAATCCATTGACAATAGGTGAGAGCACTAGGCTTATGGCTCAAAGAAATTGTCATATTTTCAATAAGCCGCTCGGTCTACCCATAATAAGTGCAATATTTTGTTCAGGCTGAAAAAGAACCAACTTGTAGCTGTATTCCATAATCTGCAGAATTAGTATGCTCAGTTTTTTATGAAGCCTTTGGCTCCGAGTCGCATCACACAACCCGATGGAACCGTGGTAATCGAAATTAGGGTGATATCCAGCTAATTGGAAGAACCTTGGAAAACTACAAATGCATTACCAAGCACATTCTTCATGAGAGAAACTCGCATAGAGATGAGTGGTCTGTGCAATTGCGCTTCATTGTTTCACCTAATTTCATGAGCGAAACTCTGGAGATATTGGCAGGAAGTTTGTCTTCTACTTAGTTGAGTATCACCCACTCACAATCTCTAGACAATACCCAGTTCGAATTGGCTTAAAGAAAGGGAGTGTTTCCTTATGGCTTTTTTAAGTCGATGGAATGACTGGATCGTTCCTCACTCCCGCCCAAGGACACATTTCATAATCTATTGAAAGGCGAGGGCATTGTCGATGCAGATTATGCTAATTCCCAATGTACGTGGAATGCAGTCAGTTATCAGAATTTGCTAGAGTATTTAATTCACTATTTACGCGTGGACACATGTTTGTTGGCAAATATATTTGAGAATTTCAGAACTGTATGATTGGCAGGATACAGTCTTGGCCCCACCATATACGTAACATCTTCCTCTCTCATAAGATGATCTTTTGCTTAAAACAGATGTGCAGTTGGAGCTGATCATTGACGTAGATATGTACCTTTTTGTGTAACACAGTCGGGGGCGGTATTACCCAGGTTTCAAAAAGGCACATGGAAGCCAACAACATTTACATGGGCGAAACGTACAACCCCAGTGTGGCAGACAAGTACATTTGCTGCTTTAACATTAATGGTCTTTACATTCACACAATGAAATTTAAGATGCTTATTGGTAATTTCGATTGGGTTGAATCGGATGAGTTTTCGACGTGGGATTTTACTAACACGGCTAATGATAGGAACACACTTTTTTTTTCTCGCGGAAGTGAATTTGTCTTTTCCTAATGAATGCCATGATGCACTAGCTGATCTGCCTCTTGCCCCAGTGTCTGGCATACCTCCGATCAGTAAAACTTATAAATTGCTTTTAACTCTCGCGCCATGGAAGAATTATGATATTCACTGGGAATCACTGAAGCACTATTTGAAGCATAAAGTCAAACTCGACACTGTTGATAGCATACTGATCTTTGAGCAAGATATGTGGATGGCTCTGTACAACACATTCAATATTAAGAAACATGCTCAGGCTGCGAACGCATTCGATAAATCGTTTATTAAACTGATGAACAATTCCGTCCATGGAAAGACTTTGCAGAATGTCCACCGGGAAAGGGACATCAGAGTCGTATCGTTGTGTGACATGATTTACGGTGTGGCAGAGCTAATTGGGCAACCTACTTTCAAGGCAAGGCAAATCCTCAATGAGAATCTAGTCCTGATCAAAATGGAAAATATCTCTGTTACATTGAACAAATCTTTGTTTACTGCTGTTGCCATTTAGATCCATCCAAATAGTATCTTTACGACTTCCGTTATAATTACATGAAACAAAAATTTCCTCAGCAGGCCTTGCATCTCCTATATTGTGATACCAATAATTATATATATGAAATTCACTGCCATGGTGTCTACAAGAGTATTTCCCCTGAGTTGGCTACACGTGTTGACACTTCTAGCTATGCGCCAGGTAATATGCAGAAGTTCGCATTGGTGAACAAAGGCGTTGCAGGAGATATGAAGGGTGAATGTAGTGGTTGCATCATGACACACTTTGTAGGATTACACCCTAAACTTCACTCATACATTGTTTTGAATGAACAGTTTGTGAGCAAAGCGAAGGGGGTAAAGCCTAATATATTGCAGTATCTCCTGTACAGAGATTATGTGGATTGCCTAATGCAAAATGCAAGGGTTATGGAGATCAAATTTCGCTTCCATTCGTGTGGTCACGAGATCTTCACTGAACGAGAAACAAAAGCTGTATTGTCGAGTAATGACGACAAGCGGTACGGTGGATCGGATAACGTGCCGACATTTCCTTTGGGGCACTATAAGATCCCACAATAAATTTCCCCTATTTGCGAACCACAGCATCTGTCAACCTACACCAACAACAACCGTCAACCACCACCTCTACATCTGCTGTGAGGGCCTAGCCAACATTTAACATCAATATAAGTTATACCGACTTCGAAAGGTTCCACTGTGAGGTAGCTACCACCAGTTGCGACGCCATTTTTTTCTGGTTCGCCATCGTCAACATCATTCACCAGCAGGGTCAGTGTTACTGATTTGCCTTCATTCACCTATGAAGACAGTTTTCCTGTCTCATATTTCAAAGGAGAGTTGGTCATCCAGTTCGTAGAAGGGGTCCTTTCGTCAAATAAGAGCGATTTCTCAAATTTAATGCCAAAATCTGTATGTAGAAGAAAAGTGTCGTATATAGCTTATGTATATAAATTAATATAGAAAGACTGAGCCAGTTTAATATTTCTGTATAAATTATATTTTTTGTGGTTGATGGAATATATACAACTGATGGATATTTAAAAAAATTGTACCTATTTAATCTTATTCTGTTTTTTATTATTTCTTTTTACCTTACCTTCTTCCTAAACAGGGGGTTACGCGTAATATTCAAGCTAACACAAAGGGTTGGGGATAAATATATACTAAAAACAGTCTTATTATAAAATAATAATATATAACCACTTTTAATATAAACTAAATTAAAATATATAAATAATATATATATGTTTTTTAACTTGAAGATATGAGTCTGTCGCGATCCAATATGGCAGCAGAGGTAAAACCTTTTGGTATTGGTGATTGTAGGTCAGTCGAGAGCTGACTGAAGGGAGAGGACATGTATGGAGTTGGTGATTAGGCAACATGTAGATTAAATAATTGCTAATTACACATATGCATTGACTGCGCGAGTGTGTACTTATTAAATATTCTTTGTACTATTATATAATTAATTACATAATATACTTATATAATCTTACTACATGTAAATACCCCCTCCCGTATGTAACTGCATTCCGCTTCCCAACTTCCTCACTTGTGAACCAGCTCTACATGACATCCTCTCTCCAGCTGCCGAAGAGTCAACACCTAACTGCGCAAGTGCGCAAAAAAAAAACAAAAAACTAAGTACCCTGCACTGGAATCGAACCCAGTACCAACACACCCACTGGTTATTAGATCTACCCACTCTGGCAGCTCTCCAGCCCACGACGCCCGCCAAACAATCTCCTCACATCTCCGGACAGGGAGGTGGGTCGACAAAGTATTTGGGGGGGGGAGTGCATGTGCAACTGCATGTGCAAGGTGGATGTGCGAGGGGTCAACAGAGGTAATTTATATCGCTGTAGTCTTCCCCTCCCCATACTGATGTTGCACCCTCTGATTGGTGTCACACTGCAGGCGTTGCCTAGAAACATGCGTCTCCATTGCAAAACATACTGCGAAAAAATGTCACGAACCATCGATCGACTGCATGAATCGTTTATGGTTCTGCTGTAGCAAGGTGCTTGACTAGGCTCACAGAGAGCACTTACAAAATTTTGGAGTACTCTGAGAAGTCCAGATTCCACCCCTCGCACGAGCAGTTAGTTCCTTAGAAAGTGTAGATAATCTCATGCAGTGTGTATTGTTTTAGCAATGTGCTTTGCCTACACTCGCTATAGGTTTGTATCCAGAACCAGAAAATAATATTTTAAATAAAGAAACCCCGAAAATGTTTTAATCTCTGAAAATAATCAGACTACATTGGCACAGATTAATATGGAGACAAAGCCGAGAACTTGTAATTTTTTTTTGAGAATATGAGATTTTTGTGTATTTTAAAATCACATAATCTAGTGCGGGATACAATGCCATGGCGGGCACAAGCATTACACATCGCTAGAACAATATCAGACACTGTTGAAGTATCTACGCTACCTAAGAAGCTGACATCTACTCGTGCCAGGAGGGCACATGAATTTTGTCATCGTGCTCGAAATTTTTAGATTGGTTATATACACAGGATATAGGGCCTACCAGGAGTAAATGCCAATAATCTGGGAGGTAAATAGACGATAATATAGTAAATAAACGATGATATACGCATACATTTGCAATCCATCCCAAATTATTTTCGACGTAGAAATACTTAAATGTACATTGTTTTGCAATTCACACGCAATACTTCTTAGTGATCTTGCTGTCGGCGTATGTTGACTTTATTTTATTGTAATTCGTACGATATTATTAGTTTCATAACTTCGTGATTTCCTATCTGTGTGTGTTATCGTTTGTTTTTTTTTTTTTCGTTCTATCAGTGGTTAAGTGTAAGACAAGGTGGTTATGCCTTAACTTCACAACTTGTTTAAAATACGTCGTAAATAAAAAAACAAACCCTCTAATCATGCGGCATCTGTCCATCTACCTCGCGGAGCATTTTACGGCTCGTCGTAGTCGCTTACATCATGCGGCGTGCCATAAGTCCCTCCCCTTCTCACTGTGATGCGCGGTTTGATTGTCATTTTCGGTCGTGTATTATAACGCGTGGAACAGGTACAGTTGTTAGTTCTCGATATTTAGTCGACTTTTGACCCGTCAAGATGGATTTGCTAAAAATGCTATGCTTTGGTTCGCACACAGAACATACAGATGTGCTGCAATTTAACGGCTTCTACGCTAGTAATGCGCCTGCTGCTGTTGAAGAATGCCATCTACGCATCCCTATGCATCGCATTCCAGATCGTAGAGAGTTATCCAGAGTGTACAACATATTACGCGACAAAGACAAGCTCCCCAGTAATCATTTGGTATCAGAATGAGAACAACCACAAAATGTGCAGCACTGCGAACACATTTCTTACATGGTTCAGTGTAGTCCTACAATTAGAACATGTATAGTTTGTGCACAACTCTATGTTTCACGAAAATGTGTATGGCGAACAATAAGTGATAGTAGGTTATACCTATATCACCCACAGCCTGCGTATAATCTTTACGTAGAGGACAGGTCATTTGATTAGAATTCTGTCATTGGTTAATTGTCAGTTGTGAAATACTTTTAAAAGAGTTGTTTACTGATGAAGTCACATTTTCCCGGGATGAGCTAAGTAATACACGTAATACTCATCGATGGTTGAAAGACATTCTACAGTGTAAACAAGTTCCCAAATTCGTTGCTCCATAAATTTGTTGTGTGGTATAATTTTTTAAGAACTAGAGAACAAACATTTGGCCACACAGAACGGGACGGGGTTCCTCTGTATTCGGCCAGACTTGGGAAGCAATATCCTCACATTATGATTCCTAATCAGTGGACTGGTCGTGGTGGTCCTATTATCTGGCAACCATGATATTTTCTTTATGCGGTTGGATGAAGAGATAAGTGTACGAAAGGCGGCTTTATCAGATGAACTACTAGCTAGCATTGTGGATTCTGTCTCCCGATTAAAGAAACGGGCATATGCACTCAGACAAGCAAGGTAAAATCTTCTCACCAGAGAAAAACTATACAGTGCAGTGAATGGAGGAATTTCTGAAAAATTTTTTCTGACCTGTTGCAAATTCGGTACTGTACAAAAATATAAAACGTAGCTCTATTCCGAACACTATTTGGGGCAGGGCGCACATGTATATGAACACTTTTTCTTATAGTGACCTATCATTTCACCTCTTAGAATATGGAGATTTCCTCCTAGGACAACCTGTTTAGCAAAATGTAGTTTCGAGCATAAACGAAATACCTAGCAACAGCAGGATCAGAAATATTTCATAAAATGGATGGACGGCTCAGCGCATATTTCGCGAAGTATTTCGGGGCAAGGAAACATGTCAAAGGACATCCGATCAGGAGAAACGATTACATGAGTCGTGGATGTGTTAACGAGTGTGCTGTGTCGTCGACGCATTCTCTATCTCCTGGTGATCTGGCTCGAGCTTTACCCTAGAACACCTTGTTGCACCAGCATCTGTCGTGAGTAATGCGACAGAAGTGTGGGTATGGAGACCATCAATGGTCGATTCACGACATGATTCGTAATGTGGCTTGCGACTTGCATCGCAATGTGTTACATGACTCGAGTTAGAGTTGTGACTTGTGTGTACTGTGTTTGCTAATAGATTTTATTTCTACTATTCTTAAATAAAGTTTTTATTAGTTTGCCACGTGCAGTGTTCTAATCCGCACTCCATTTTCGGAAACCATACTGTACAACAATAACACGTTAGACCTCTCGGGAAACTAGATTATTCCACTCGATACTAATCCTAACAACAGCTGGGGTACTGAATGCTCGTCTTCCTTCGGTAGCCCACTGTCTGCACTGAGTACTAAAAGTACGTAGAAAACACTCGTGATTCTTGCCAGTTGGAATGCAGAACACGTTACTTTTATCTATAATGCCCACAAAATGACATGCATAATTCCCTTGCTCGTTTGCATGAAAATTTCACTGAATTATATGAAGATACCTACCAAAGTTTAAGCAAGTGTATTTTCAGAAAACTATTTACTGTGGTTTATGTAGAAACTTTTTGGGAGGAGATGGTGAGGGGAATGTGCTTTTACTGCAATGGATATTTGCATGAACCCACTATACTGGTACATACAGAATTATATTAACCTAACATATGGAAGTTCTCTGCCTGGCTAAGTTCGACTGTGGTGACATTATACGAATGTAATACATACTGTAAGACAAAAATCTAAACTTTTACTGGTGGATTGTGTAATTAGAGAAAATATATTGTATTTGTAGTTTGATATTGGACGAATTCCCTCTATGAGTACGAAAATGAATCTTATATATGAAAACTTACTGCTGGCAACTGACCTAGTGCCATAAACTACGTTATCGCCATCACCACAATGTAATACGTTCTATTTTTATGATAGTCTTTGCCATCACATACACAGTTTTCTAACATGAAACAAGCAAATGTGTAACGAATTTCTCTATATGTAATATTTATTATTATTTGTAGATAATATGCCCCAAGTGAAATTTGAATAGACACACGAAGACCTATAGCGGGAGTATTGTTGACCTACAGGTATACGATATTACATCAGGTGTTTTTTTTTTTTGAGGGAATATTCTTCACAGTATATTATATGGGGCTTTATATCCATCGTGTAAGCTGTCAGAACATTATAACCACTTACATTATAAGCCCTTAATAAAGTAGAAGCTCCTCATTCTTTTACTGCTGTTTCTTGACTTCTTTACTTTGGTGGACCATTTCTTCGACTCCATTTTAATTCTAATGATTTTTTTCACGGAATTTAATTCCCTTGAAGAATATAAACCTTTAACTTTTCCAAAGTACGTATTGCAAATTATCGAAAGCATGTATTACAATTATTGTGAGGTGTTAGGGTAGCCCTCACAATAATTCCAAGTTATATGGACCTGACTGTATTGGTACGAGCATTTGAGTTAACGCTCTTCTAAGTTTATTTTATCAAATACACTCTGCCCACTCATTATATTTTAAGGGATCAGGTTTCTTAGTTAATGAATTTTAATCCTTTGCAGAAAACCGACATTAAGGTTTTCTTAACTAACGACAGAGAATGCTTCAGCATAAATAACTCTGGCCGGGAAAATAGTTAACCTGCCTAGTCTTAAAAGCGCTATCAATTGGTAAACCTAAACATCATCTATGTACAAAGTGAAGTTGAATTCATCAGCTTTTTAGCATTTTTCCGGGTTCTCCTACGTACACCGGGTTCTCAGTCATCCGGTTTCCAATTTCACTAACCACTATTCGCAAACTGTGAATTAATTGTAATGAATGGATGGCAGATTTTACATAGTTTTTTGCACCTTGGAATCGGACCCGACGATCCCACTGGTCAATGAATTTTCTCGGCACTCTCCTGTTTCTCCCGCCCCAGCATTCCGGCGCTGCTCCATACATATTTCGCTTCAACCTCATTGGCTGTCAAGACACCATTGTGAAGAGCCACCCAAATCTATCCACTCCACATTGTTATAATTGTTCGTTTCATGTATGATAGTAAGTTGTACTTGGACATTCCACTGATCGGAGTTGTATTTCATATCCGAAGTAGAACTTATTTAGCAGCCAGTAAGTTTTCGTGTTTAAAAATAATTAACTTTTTGACAGTCCTTCACTTTTCTGATCTAGATGGTATATCGCCTCTTGACACTTTGAAAAATATCCTGAAAATAAACATACGTATATTCTCCTTTCAGAGAAGTATTATTTGTTTCAGTTATACAAGTATAAATTCTATTCAACAAGCATTAAAACTAGTTATACCACTTTTTATACCAAGAATATTGTACACGATCGTTACCTTAATCGTCAGTAAATGTGATTTCACAATTTTCAGAACAATTATTCAATTATACATTCTACTAATCTTTTAACGTTCGACGAAAGGCAACTTGTAATTAATTATATGTCAATTTTAATTTTGTGCGCTATTAATACTACATATTTCTCTTTATACTCTTTTACTATTAGTTTAAATTAAATAGCTAGTTGTCGATGTTAAAATGTTGCCTTCCTTTTGTTGTATTCTTGCGTATTCCTTGTCCACTTTCACTCTTACTTAAGCATATGTGGATAGTAAATGTAACAAAATAAAGTGAATGGCATAATGAAGAGTTTTGCACCTGTATGCTCTTAGGTTCTACGAAATACACTTGCTGGAAAAATGAGACACAATAAGGAAGTCTGGAACTGGGCTCCGTCTAGCTCACAGTAAAAAAAATATAAATAAATAAAATCCTGTGATAATTTTTTTTCTAATAAAATAGTAGGCCTATTTACAAAATTTTCATGCAGAAAATACTATTCAGCGCATTTCTCAAATTCAGGCTTTTTATTAACCTTGAAAAATAAAGTGGGTGTTCTTCGTCAGTGACCACAAAACTTTATTTGTTTTTCTTTTCTTGTGAGTAAGCAAGCTCTGGACTTTCTACTGTTTCTTGTCCATTTCTGCATCGCAGTTATGACGGGTTGGTTCATGTATGTACTACAAGTAACTGTAACTCCTTCGATTAAGATGGTATTGTTATTTTTCGATTTGGAGGCAAACTATACAATAAAGCACTCGTATGTCTATCATGGCCTATGGTTTTCAAACAGTCTTACCGGACACCAGCAAAGCGCAGTTTTAGTTTTAAATAAACTGTATTATTACATTTCACTACCACATGTATTTTTTCTCTTTTCAGTTTATCTTAGATACTCCACTACTGTCAGTCTCTATATGATCATCCAGCACAATGTTTAAACAAATCTTTATTTTATCCTTGGCTCTCATCAGATTCTTCTACGTCTCATAGTTCAACGCCACGATTTTCTTCCTTAACGGCTTTATTTCACTTGTCTTAAATATCTCGCTAAATATGTGTATTGTCTACTGTCACATATGATAACGCAGGGACCTTTTGTAAGTATAGTGACACAATCTTCTACGTTATTAATAATTACTATGGGCGTGCAGCACTTCTCAGTCTTTCGAGATGATCATATTTACTTCGTTACTTTGTCCTTCGCGCAAAGTTTAAGAACACCAGTATTTCCCATTTCAATTCCGGATACATTTACTTGTAAGAGTAGACCGAATTTGTAATCTCAAGGGAACAGTATGCCTCCCTACTCCGACTGGAAGTAAACCGTGACCTCGAGAATGATAATCTTCGCTGCTGAAACTTCGAGACCGTGCTCATTCTACGGAGCTCAGAACATCGTTTCGAATTGCGCGTCTTACAACCGAGCAATTCCTTCACGCTAGGGACGAGAATAGCGCGGGCTCCTGATTCCCACCACATTGCGAAATCGTAATAGGACCTGATTCTCTGGTCCAGAGTTCTCCTGGCACAAGTTTCCTCTACCGATTAGTGTTAGCATCCTTGGGAAGCTCGCTCTGAGGTATTCCGGAGACCTATGCGCTCCCACACCTGTTATCCGTGTTTTTGTGGTCAACCTTGAAGGTCGGGGACTCCAGTAATGGTGGAGCTGGAAATGTTCTTTTAGCTGCGACAGGCTCCCAATAATCATGTAATCTCCCGCACATTCGTAACTTCCTTCCTATATTTTACCATAACAACTCCTGCTCAGCATAATGGAATATTATGTGGTCACAGTGACAATATAATATTCTGATTTCAGCGATCTCCACGCTACACCTGTATCGCCTATAAAGCCTCTCAGGAAGTGTACACCTCGAAATTTATAAGTACAGAAAAATTATGCAGATAATTTTTTAATGAGTACCTGGTACAAGAAGATCATTTATTCGAATACTTGAAGACGAGTACACAGACATGTTGCCAAATAAATGTCATAAAAAGGCAGGACAGACCAAGTGTCTTTGTAATGATCAAATATTGCGAATTGTTCGAGGTAGGGTCATAAAACTTGATGCAAAGGGCACCTAAAATAGTTAGCAAAGAAGGTAAGAGGAGGGAGGAGAGATATCATAGAAACGCTTGAAGGGAATAAATGTAAAATAGGGACCACTATAGGCTAACTAAAATAACTTATGGGAATGACATAAGGGCAAATGAAAAGCGGCGAGGAAATAAGGAGAAGATAGGATGCTCGTTGAAATTGAAATCTTCAAAGTGGTTGGGGTATATGCCAAGGTAAAGGGTAACAAAAAAATGGTTTATATACAGTTAAAGGGCATACAATCTAAAACAAAAATAAATGAAGTTTGAGAGGTGAGAGTATTCACTGAAATAGAGGCTTTTGCAAAAAGACTGCCGTAGTTATGAATTATAAAGCCCAGATATTAAATGGTTATGTAATGAAAATGGTGCCTATAAGAGTGGGTAATTATATATGCGTGTTTATGTATATATACATATATAAACACATATCCAGTTGGTGCCAGTTAATGTGTTAATACGTCCAAATGTTACACTATTTTCAAATCCGATAAAATATGGTCAGTTTGTTTCATAATTGAAGAATTATTTTATATTACTCAAGTTTTAATTCGATATCATTTATATACTTATGCCTTTGCTTGGTTGGGAAAGCTTATAGCAACCTACTATATGACCAAGCACAGACTCGATAGTTGACTGGTACAGAATGACGAAAGTTTTGTAGCTACTGACCATGATAAACGGTACTTTGTAGTGGAGAGTAAGGGGTGATAAAATAAAAAAAAATATTGTCATGTAAGATGATGATAGTGTGGAAATGAGTGAGATAAGTGAGAAACAACGGTAAGGGATCTCCTTACAACTTATCCGCCTAGTTGCCCGTGGCATTCGCCATGGACAGACATTACATCACAAGAATAAAAAAAGGAGGTCCAAGAATGGAAATCACGGGCACTTCGGCAACATACACCTCCCAGTCAACAATCAATTTTACCGAACAGCTGCTTTTATGTATCCTATACAGTCCTCGTCTTAATTTGGTCATTCACCACAGATCTGCTGCCACACCTCGGCTCACGCGAAATGTTGCTTTAGTCCATTTACGGTTACTTCAAACTTTACTTAATCCCTGCTAAAGTTCTACTTCCAGGAGATTCTTCCGCCTGATGATAACAAAGCATATGTTAGTATAGAAAATTACACCAAAGGGACACACGCAGCTTTCGTGTGCACTCAGTGTTTTCATATTTTGCATGAGAACTTTTTTTACTAGGCACTACCAACACACCTATTTATTTCAACTGTTTTAATAATATTAATTATAAACCAAATAAAATTTACAGATGAAATAAAAATTAAATGTTTGTTACGCCCCTTTAGGGCGTAGCAGGGCTAAAGGAAGGCAAGGAGAAGGACGCAGATATCAAGAAAGCATGGACACATAAATTCCAAAATCAATACAAATATATTGAAGACCATCTTTACATTATCACCAACAACTATTTTGAAACTTTATTTGAAACATATAAATTGCCTTTGTAAATTTTTGTTGCTTGCTGCCAATCTGTGATCTAGGGGAAGGAGAGAACACACATGCACTGGAAAAAAAAAAACAATATTAATATATCCTGAGAAATCACCTAACCTGAATAAACACTTGTGAAATCTCATTAAAAAAGGTAAAATGACTCCCAGAGTAAAGCAAACACCATTACAGCTTTAACAGCAAAGTACGCCTGATGATTCACTAAAGAGTACAACATAGAATACTAATTTCACGAATACCGTTAGGAAGGAGCGAAAACCCTCATTACACTTAACCATGAGCATAAAGACACACCATAAAATATCCACTAAACTCCTTGGCATTAAAATTATTTTGGCAAATCATAGTCCAGGAGACCATCCCTACAGCACGCCAAAAAAAAAAAAATGGAAGAATCCACCTCTTACAAACATTCCCATAGAAATACCACATTGCAAATTCACACAATTAAACAGTGAAGAAACACTTCCCTACAAAACTCCATATACACAAGAACCGGTCAAAAACGCTACCTAAAAGGAAACTCTACCACCGGCATAACAACAACTACGTTCATCGCAACACTTAACTTGAGTAGTACTCGTATTACGCGAAAACGCTACCTAAAAGGAAACTCTACCACCGGCATAACAACAACTACGTTCATCGCAACACTTAACTTGAGTAGTACTCGTATTACGCGAAAACGCGTCTAGCATGCTGAAGCCCCGAAGTACGAAGTGGGGTAGACATGATATATCCTCGGCCCGCCCGCGCAACTCGATTAGGAACACTGCGCACTTGCTCGGGCTGGGGACGAACATTTATACCCGAAAACGGAAAACGTGGCTCGGGAAGGTCAAGGAGGCCCGGAATAGCGGAGAGGCGTATGGAAGGTACCAGTGTGTGCGAGGCTGAACTCATTGCCAGTAGTAGCCATCAGACAGCGCTCGGCCGCGCCAGGAGAGCCGCGCGACTCTCTTCAGTATAGCTCAGCTCTTAGAAACGTTTAGACGTGCGCCACCGGGAGAAGGGGGGGGGGGGGGCGAAGAAAAACAAAGTACCTGTTTCTGCAGCAAAAATATTGCCTCTTCAAATAGTAACCCCTCTTCAGACAAAATAACAGTTTATTAATCTTGGCTACCAGAATACAGACGTGGCTAATAACAAAGCAGACTTGCTAACCAAGTTCATTAACGTCATGTAGTTCTGTAAACACACCAACCCCATGATAGTATCATTGAATCGTACTCCAGGAAATTATAAGCATCACACATTTCACCAGGACGAAAAATAAATCGTTCAGGCAGGACAGTTTTTTTTTTTTTTTTTTGGCAGGACACGAGAACTCATAAAATTGCTTGATTTTGCTAATTGATACGCGTGTCAAACTTGAAGCAGGGCTTCATGTTAATCTAAGGTACTTTAATGATAACACAAGTATAGAATGTTTGTAATACATAACATAATTTGGAAACAATCAAACAAGTATTGTGTGATATTTCAAAGGTTTGATTTAAAAAGTGAGAATAAACAGCCAGTAGACTAGAAAGTACATTATGACTTCCTTTTCTTGTCCCATTTGAGAAAGTGTTTCAAAATATTACACAATTATAATCATAAAATACAAATATAAATAATTCATCCTTAGTTCGAAGAAAATACGGGTTTTGAAGTAGGTTAACAGTGTCTTTTAAAGACAAATTATGGGATTTAAAATATTTTTTCCGGCTTATGTGAAATATTGATGTAAACATTAAAAAAATAAAACAGCCAAACAAAAATGCCATAATTTTTTTGTTACCAAAGCTGGTTTGACCTTGTCGCCTAAGACACCCGATGTGGAATTTATTTTTCAGCTCAAATGAAAGATGGGATGTCAGAGTCGAATGCAGTACTTTATATTCTTGCCAGTGAGTGAGGCGAGATCATCGCTGTACACTGTTAGTACTGTTTTAATACTCAGTGATACTTCTTTTCTACAGATATCATATATGATTAGAGTGACTTACTAAAACACTATATGTGTGTCAGACTTGGCGGCAAGTGGTTTAGTTTTTCAGACACTAGATCTAAAACCTTTATTAATACAGTTGCCATTTCCTCGAAAATTGAAGAGGCCACGGTAGCTGAGCGGTTAGACTGCTCGCCTCCCACCAGGGCAAACCGGGCTCAATCCCCGGCCGGGTCACTCCTGGATTTTCGCAAGTGGGAATCGTGCCGGACGATGCCACTGGTCGGTGGGTTTTCTCGGGGATATCCGTGTCCCCCAACCTTGCATTCAGCGCTGCTTCATTCTAACTTCATTTCACACTCATCGGTTCTCAAGACATCGTTAAGAGGCACTCAACTCTCTCGCCTTAACTCAGATCAAAAAGTTACAAACAAAAAGTTATTGTAAAATATAATATAGCCATCATTTTGAAAGTAAATTTTTACTGAAGTAAAATAATAAATATTTTTGTGTGGGTTACAATAACACTATTCGTATTCCAAATCTGGAAGAAATCGATTGAGTGTTTCCCCAGGTATCAAAAAAGTAATTTATTATACAGGTGATGGTACACTCTAAGAAATTATTCGGAAATTTACCATACCAGTGTATACACTTAGTGGGAAAGCGGGAATGGTAACTTTTTCACAATGCATTTATTGTAGCATTCCAACATTTGCTCAGGAAACAGTCAAATGGGTAGGAAAATTCCCAATCTTGTTTAATAGCGCTGCTAAACAATTCTATTTCTCCAGATTGATGTTTGGTATTATTACCATACAGTGTATAGCTTAAAAACGTTCATTACAGTTTTGGACGTTTATCAGAAATTTTTTTACAGTGTATCTTTCCAAATGTGGCCGAAATAGGCAGTGGATTAATGTACATATTGGTTTTATGTAGGTTTGGTCTACCGAGTATGGTTAAAATTAATTGGTAAAATTGATTGGTAGTTGTAGTGATATAACTTAAAACGCTTATATTGCCACCAATTAAAAAAAAAAGGTTTAATACATTAAAATCGTTTAGGTGTTTAATTATATTCCGAATTGTTGGGAAAGGGGGGGGGGGGGAGGTTGTCGGTTTAGGAGTTACTGCTTTACTTTAAGCCACACTGTTTACAAAATTTCGGGGAAATAAATTCGCCCAATTGTGGTATTTAATACTTTCAATAGGTACAGGTAGCAAAAATAAGTTTGGTTGAAAAGGGTGAAATTATTCGGTACATTTGGAATTCTCACATAAATCATTTATTCTGCTGCCATTTCAAAAAGGAGCGCTTGGTATATACACCTCAACAAATTATTGGAATACTGTCGTAAATGTCGGAGATATTTCATGCCCTATTGTTGTAAAAACTGCCTGAATTCGACTCCCAGAACCAGTATGGAAGATATTGTGTACAGCTGACATGATTTGTGTCCGTATCCTAGGCCCATATACATACCGCTACTGCTGTCGTACGTGGCACATGCTCCCATAACAACACAAGCGTAATTCATACTGCGTCCATCTTGGCATCGGTATCCCACTTCACTTACGGGTAAGCCATAGACGACAGGACGTTGCCGATCGATGAAATGCCACGCAAAGTGATGTGTATAAGGCGTGGAGAAAGTACGGAGACACGAGGAAGGAGCACGACAGGCAGCCTAGTGGTTGTTCTCGTGTTACACCACCACGCCAGGTTGGTTTCCTTCAAGTGGTGGCTCGCTGGCGCCCGAAATAGCCCCGATTCTTCGATCTGACTTATCCATAGCAACCAGTGCACAGACGACAGCATCAGGCAGGTCTTCAGTACTGAAGGCTCTGAATCAACAGAATCGGGCTTGTCCATGGATCTGGGTTCTGCCCATCAACATTGAACCATTGCAGAATGGAATAATGCAATGTTTACTTATAGGACCCAGATGTACTAGGGCATGGAGACACTCTGGACGACACCAGCAGTAGATACATTCTCAGAATTTCTATCTGTTTGCTGACGGAAGCGGGAATAATGGTAGGACGGCGGATGCCTTTAATTCCCATCAATGGCAAACTGGCTGGCCGCTGACCCTGATACATCCAAGATTTTCTGCAGGTTATCATGAGGTCCTAAAGTCGTCATGTAGACAATCACTTGATCCTAGACGATAAAAATACAAAACTTCACTGTACTGCATACGCTGTTCATGGTAAAATGAACACTTTTTAAGGTCGTGCTTAAAAGTTACTTTCAGCTTGTTTGTATCATTTAGCCTATTATAAAAACAAAAATGGCAATGTTATTAGTAAACAGACTGTATCAATTTCATAGCCATCTAAACAATTTTTCAGCAGTTACGCTTGCTGGGAGGACCTTAAAAAGTGCTCTCTTTACCGTGAATAGCACATCACTGGGTTGACTGTAAGAAGTCTATCTAGTCAGATCTATGGTTCTAGCAACTTTCTTTAAGGTGTGTACTTTAATCATACATATTTAGAGCGGTCTACAAGGTTATCAATTCTATGCCAACTTTGGTGAGCATAGATTTGAGTAGAACCTGAGATAGGATATAATAGCTTTAAAGTGGCACCGTCTTCGATCGCAGATGATCACTTAAAACACGAGACTCGGCATTTTATATGAACAGTGTCTGATGTCAATATGCCAGTTTTAATTCATATTAATTTAATAGTTCCACATACGTGACATAACACCCAAACTGTAAAATACTGCCATATTATAATTGAGGCTCCAACATGGTTGCAAATGGTAAAAGTTAGGTGTCCTTATTTACTGATTCAAAATATTTTGGGAAGACAAATGCACAAACTCATATCCAAACACAAATGCAATAGCAGGACTATGATGTCGCAAGTATAATTTTCCTTCGTATAATAGAGTAAAAATGGGATATTTAATCATCGTTGATCATATGAGAAACATATATAATGATGACCGATTTTGATTGTGGTGATTATGACCTGAGTATGTGAGGATACTATGTGTGATGTTTTTTGGACAACGAGTTAGGCTAGAAGTGTACATCTAACTCTGATCAGATATCTGTGATAATGCTTGGTTCCTTCGGAAAGTAGGGAAAATTCGCATATGGAATCAAGTGATCACACTGTTGATCAGGTGAAAACCGTGTTTTGAGAATGAACAGCGATCTTGAGCTTGACGATGCTTAACAAAAAAATTTATCAGATATGAAGTCACACAATCCATTAGGTCATTAGCATTAACTTCTATTACAACTAAGTGTATTACTAAACACATGAGCAAAACAAGAAAACAATATTAGGCTTTCTTGCCGAATGCGCAAGATGTCCGCTGGTTTTATTTTCTGTTATAACATTATTTACACAAAGTAATACAGGATTTTAAAATTTATGTATTTCATATATATTCATATATAACTCATGTGGTTATACATCTGTAATATTACCACTTGCACTGCGAGAGTAAAAGAGCATAATGACCACATAATGAAAATTGGGATATGTGATTTTAATCATGTATTTAAAATTACCCTATTTTACTTTGTAATAAATGTAATACACCCCAATTGAAACACCGAAGATCAATATATACATCTACACCGTGAATAGAAAAGTTTACATTTTAATAGCTTCACAAATACAAAAGATGGGATTTTCGAAAAGTTGCGTTGCGATGACCATTGATGGCATTACAGTAATTCGAAATAAATTTTATTGCAGTATATTCCGGGGTTGTGAATGAGTGAAGAGATTTGGGCGGCTCTTAACAGCGAGGTCTTGAGAGTCTATGCGGGTGATTGAAGTGAATATGGAGCGGCGCCGGAACTTATAACACTTATAACGTGATTTTAAACAAAAAAAAGTCACCTGTTATTATGGAAAAACTGTGATTTATGAACATTATACTAATGCCCGGTTGCACCAACATCTTCCTCGATCCGAGATCAAATGATCCTAGTTCCGAATCAGGATCCAGTTTGATCTTGGTTCCAATGTAAAAGTGTTGCACCAACGAATGCACGATTCTGGATCTCCGATTCATCTATCTTGGTTCCAAAGTGAATGATCGATATTAATTATGAGACAAATTTTGCTATTGGTTCGTAATATACTACGTCATGGAAGTAGGCGTATTTTTTACTATAGATAGAATTAGATGTGCGATGTTTTGTCTGTTTTAAGTGAATTATTGTTGTACGAATTTTACTGAATAATACTCAGGTGCGTATAATGTTGTTTTAATTTCCCAAGAAAACAATCGAACATAGTTCTATCTGTTGGCGTATTTTCAAACTACATTTGAAGACGATAGCTGCTGATCTAGGTTCGAGATTTCGAACCGCCAGTTTCGGTGGTTTGAAATGAACTTCATCTCGATCTTCAGTCCAGCTCTGAACTAGCCTGGAACAGTTTTGTGTGTCGATCTTAGATCCGATCTCGGATCGAGTTTCGAACCACGATGGTGCAACCGGGCATTAGACAGGTGAACGTAAATGTTGTTGAGCCTGGTTGGCCATTCGCTCAGATAATCTATAAAAAATATTCACGCGTCCGTCATAGTCATTCATGTCACAATACTAATATTTTTCGTCATACTGCGAGTTAGACAAAAGATATATTAAAAATCATAACACCGAAACTATCAACAATCGCTTTATATATACGGGGTGTTTCGGGGAGACCTTGAGGTCCTCTACTTCCCTACCTCGGATTCACACTATTTCCTGGGAAATGTTGTATATACAGTTAAGGGTAGTAACTTATTTTTCAAAGCTTGATTTCAAAATTGGTCATTTAACGTGAACAGCATTTACTATGTTTGCATCATGGTTAACCAGATATTTATGAAATCAATACAAAAGAAGGATACTGACATTTTAAAATGTAGTCGTTGGTAGAAAGTTACGAAAAGGAGTTCCCCGTATTAAAAATTCTTGACGCTGTATTTTCGAAGTTAGTGGCAAATGTATTTTAATGTGTTTGATAAAAAGTATAGTACGGGTTTTGATAAATGTATGTTTATAATAATTCCCAAGTGTCACTGATCCACACATAGAGAGTAATACGTAGACCAATAAAATGTCAATTTTTTACACATGGGGGAATGATACATAATGAGTTCAATTTACAATATAAAAAAGTCTTTCAAAAGTACTAAACTACCCGCAAATCAGTAATGGCCCTTTAGCACGTTGATTAAACTATAGGCTTTAAGCGGTTAAATAATCAATTTTTGAACCCGTGGTATCGATGTATACTGTCCTGATCGTTTCCTATTCTTTCACCACACGCAAATTTTATTATTGCCACGAACCGAATTACTTCCAATGCGTCGAGCAATGTAACTGTAATATAGGCTTTTCGTAGTTAAGTGAGTACTTTTGAAATAAACTTTAGAAAAAATAATTGCCTGTTATCAGCATATATGCTACTATACACTGGCATGCATGCCCCAGTTAAGTTTGCATCGAATGAAATAAAACAGTTCTGAGTCTTGACATTGTAGGTTCTACGAATGCATGCGATTTTTACATTTATGGTAAATTAAGTTTGAGTTTTTTATACGGATTAGAGTACGATTCGACGTATTAGTAACACATTTATATTCCTAACATTTTTAATTTTTTCTTTGACTGACGCATGAATAACGTCATTAAACTTACGTCAATGTTATTTTATAAATAGCGTAAAGGTACAAACTGTAGATAAAAGTATGTGCTAAGCAGGGCTTTCAGTAGTACTCAATTAATCGTGAACAACCTATGCTATTAAAACGTTAATTTGATACAAATAAATCTATTTTTACTCTTGTGTGCACAAAATCAACAAGAAATTTATAAAATAACTTTGATTCCCACAAATTAATGCGTTACACTGTTAATGCACCTTAAGATATGGGACTGCTTTTCAACTATTGCTGCTAAGTTTACTGACAGCTTAGGTACGAATTGGCTTGACCGTTAAAATGTAACTAGTCATTTCCAGGGATTTTTTTCTGAATACAGATTTTTAAAGCCCTCTGTTGACTTGAACCAGGGACAACACTGCTTGCTTATATGCATAGAGAATTTTTATGGTTTTGTAAAAGTAAAGGGAAAGTTGCTATGGGAGTAATACGTAATGTGTTTGGCAAGAAATGAATTATTCTTTTACTTTTGAATTGGAGTATACGTATTTTCGTTAATCGGAATGACGTACGGTCACGGCTACCTAGTATAGACGTTTTTCTTCAAATACTGTAAAGATTAAAAAGGGAAAATAGGTTGTTATGTATCGGTCAAAAGGAGTATAATTGCTTAATGCACAGAGAGTATTATAATAATTTTTGTCAGCAATGGTCTAACTTTTGTGTAACAAATTATATGAACTTGGTTCACCAGTATCAGAGTCGATAGTGGTAGACACAGGGACATGAAAATATGACAGATATTGCCTTGAAAGTTCAAGTTCTAAATTCTTATCAGAAATACCAGTGGATGGTAAAAATGTATACAGCGTAACCACTAATTATATTTCTGTTTAAAGTCTGAAGACAGTACAATATTCTCGGAAGATGTTTATCGTCAGGGTCACCTATTTTTTGCGCAAAGACTTACGGAAAGGCTAGATTCCAATTCTATGTGGCATAAGTGCGGTTTTCAATTGGTTATTGGTCACGTGTCTTTGTCGGGTGACAGTTGCTTACCTGACGGCGCCAATCAGAATTAGGTAACTCCGACACTGAGTGTCCATGGTTGGCGACCACACACCTCCAGTGCGTGACAGTTAAAATAATCCAATCACAAAAGTGGATGTGAGCTCTTTTTTTTTTTTTTTTTGAGTTCAAGTCATCCTGAAACCTTTCCGCGAAAAACTGGTGGCCCGGTTTATCGTATATCTTGCAACATAGTGTATTGAATGCAGCAGTTTTAAGGGATTCTCTTCGAAGCATATTCCCATAAAACAGAGTGTGAAATACAAATATGCCGTCTGACAACAGAGGAAAGTGCCAACTGTTTACAGATGCCAGCCACGACACTGAATACACCTGTTAGGAATGCGAAACTTACCAGTGACTGGCACAGCAAGAACTTCAACTTGGCTCTTTGGAAGTGCAGTTTGCAGTCGGTGTCAGGTGTCCGAGGGACACTGTCAACAGCCCGACAATAGACGTATAAGGTTACAATAACTCATACTGTTCTTCACAAGACAATGAATGGAGAGTTATTGTGAGTTCGAGGGACGAGTAGAAGGAACATGAGTTTAAGTGCGCATACGAGCTGCGCAGTAGACACTTTCAGTCCAGCATTGAGCTGCTTTTCTGCCAACAGCACTAAACAATAACAACGTGACTATAACTTGGGGTGAGAACACAGTAAGTCCTGTGAGATAATTGTACACTTACTCTAACCTAGTTTTAATGCAGCCAGAAAATATTCAAGTTAGTCAAAGTAATTAATCCATATAAAAAATTGGCCTGTTGAGAATTCCAATTAAAAAAATAAAATTGTCAAAAATCGGTTGTTGACCAAAATCGGTCTATCTCAAGCTGTACTATTTGGTGTCGACTTACACCTTCGCGAATGTTGGAGCTTGTATTTCCTTTTAAGAAACGCCACGATGCAGAATCATGTAGAAAAAAAAATTACCGCAGGTATATGCCCTACTATAGAGCCATTTAGCCCTCCCGATGAGACTCCTTATGAATGAGTGAAAGATAATGACTGGCAACAGTTCTGTCCCTAGCGAAAGCGAGGCCAGGTGCAAGAACTTTAGCGGAAGGCCTTCCCTTCCAAACTAGGTAATACCGTCTTACCACAACGCAGTCGCCTATCCAGCAATACTCTCTGCTCTCGAACGCCCGAGTCTCGCGCCTGCCATGTTACTGACAAACCGTTTTATATGTTATAAATAAATTTGTCTGAATATATACATTTTACTGTGAAATGTATAACACTCAATTAAACGAATGCTAAATATTTATTAAATAATAATTTTATTTGTTTCGGGCAAGGCGTTCCTAGGTGCGAGGCTATATGCCGCCGCATGTGTCGCACACTCCTAGGCACGGCCTTGACTGGCAATATTATCGAAGGTTCGGAGAGCGACGTAGGTATAGACTATTCACGATAAAGAGAGTACTTTTGAAAGCCATCTCATTTGGAAGAATACTATATATATATATATATATATATATATATATATATATATATATATATATATATATATATTTATTTTAGTCTTAGACGTTAATAGTAGCTGGGAAAAGGTCCTTTACGTGCAGCGGGATCCGTGATAGGAGGGCAGGAGCCATCCGGCCGCTCTTGTGATGTTGACGGCGGCAATTTTGAAGCCAGTGACCGTTCGCCGTTCATCTTACACCCTTGACCCCTGACTCATGACTTTTAACCGTTGGCTCCAAAACCCAAAATCTCCAAAAAAAATCCTAAAAATTATTTTTAAATGAAAATTAAATTATTTATTAAAAAATTAGTAAAGCTGTATTAAAACTGTTTAAAAATTGATAAAAAATTATTATATAGATCGTTTAAAATTTGTTATTAAAACGTTATAAAATGTTTTTAGAAACATTAAAAAATTTATAAGAATTTATTTATAAATACTTATATTCATTGCTGGAGGCCATCATATCAATTTTTTTCGTTCGTCATTTGTTTATTCATTACTAGAGATTGCCATTTTTGTTTTTTTTTTTCGTTAATCATTTGTTTATACATTACTGGAGGTCGCGATATTCGTCATTTGTGTATACATTACTGAAGGCCACCACCTTGTTAGACATGATGGCAAATTAGTCGCCTTCGCTATACCACCATATTGGTAAGCGTAAATTGTTTCGATGTTTTTCTCTCACCTTCTACCAATTTGTCACATTCGTTCCATCCCCAGCAGACGATTAACACACCTTGCAATATATTTAAGTGTTCAAGTGCCCTGCCCATGCTTCCTATTTGACTAATGACTCACCTCCATTCGACCCCCTCCACGTTTTTCATTGGCTAATTACCACACCCGTATCCCAACCAATGATTATAATTGGCTAATTATTGTCTAGTCGGCAAGCATCCATCCAGCCAATGCTTCTCATTGCTAGTTAGTCACGTGAAAACCCTCTCAATTGGCTAATTTGCTAGGATGTCTTCGGAAACCTTCGTTCGACCAATCAGATGATTCCTCTTGACCCCCCACAAATGTTTCTCATTGGCTAATTAGTCATGCCGTTATACTCCACTTATCAGTCACCTTCATTCCACCCACTAAAATATATTTAATTGGCTCATTTGCTCGGGTATCTTCGGAAAACTTCGTTCCACCTAATCAGATCCGTTCACAACATCTCCAATTTACGGTTAGCTAATTACATGGCAAATGCTTTCCATTGGCCAATTACTCATTTTCTTTCTTTTGTTGGCCAGCCTCCACTACCTCCGTTCGACTTAAGTGACAAGACGTGCCTCGATGCCCTTTCGGAAAAGTTGTACCTTGCTATTTCGAGAGAAGAGCCCGCTAGTCATCTCGAAACTTGTAACCTTTCGAACGTCTGTTACGATAGCCATGTAGTCAAGTGCAGAAGTAACTATCAGGAACACAGAATAAAATGGAGCTAAAATCCTTCGGCTCATCCGCAGGATACTGGCACGAGGTGCAACATCGTTCATGCCATCGACTGGCACAAATCCGCTACCATCAGACAACCCACTACTATCAATCAATCCGCATCCATCAGTCAACTCATGCTAGCACCCATATTCGGCCTACAGTGTATTCCCAGCCAGCTTCACACAGAGCCCCATCAACTCCGACTTCGAAGACAGTAGCATCGAAGAAGTGACCATCGCCGAATATTCTCCATTCGGTCAGAAGACGTATTCAAGTACCGCGAACTGAATTGGGTCTACCAACGCACAAATATTCGAGATATTAGAGACGTTCTGCAAATTAAATTTTGTGATGATGCAATTCACTGGCTATGCTGCTACGATGATTTCGAAGGCTGTTATGTGCTGAAAACATTAACGTACGAATATAAAAACAGTCACGTCTACAATTTAAGCCCCGACTCTATGCTTCCTTGTTCGCTGGAGGAGTTGGTAAAATAAAATTGTAATGTTCATTTAAGCAAGGCAAGACTGAACTAAAGTGTACTGTACGAACTGTTCAGAAAGAATAAAAATAACTACTTGTGAAAATAGCAAGAGAAATGCGATATACATAACCACATCATGAAAAAGCAATGATTTCTGGACTGGACTTCCAACTGCACGCCTTTTAGGCTCGAGGCCGAGACCGTTCACCAAGTCTTCTCGCAATGGCAGAGCACGCCCCGACAAGTTCAATCCAGATAAAAAAAATACACGTAACTTACACGGACGAGCCGTCCGCTACCGTGAACGTGTACTTCGGCCAGACTTATTGCCGTGTACCCAAACAGTTAATTCGCAACAACGCTAATGGGTTGGTGCTGTTTTGCATGGACGACATTAATTTGCGGCATGTTTATGGCGATCACGTCAATACGGTAATGACATTTGCATATCTCAAATATATGTATGCTTTCTGCTGGAAGGAAAATATCGGCATATTGGTGATCGTAAAGGACTGGCCCCTATACTATAATGGGAGGTACAGCCGTGGGTTCGATCAATTTATACAACGAATACAATCATTAGTCATGGAAGCACTTCCAAATTTGGTGACATTGATTGTCACAATGACCTTGAATGTAGCCAGAATCGCTTTGCCCCTGCATGTAGAGACGACTTGCCCATTATAGGTCAAAAATTGTAACGGGTTTGAATATTTGGTAGCTGTCGACTAGCATGTAGGAAATGCGAATCAAATGCACAGACGTGAGAGGAATTGAAGGAGATACATTTTTTAAATTTCCAAACTGGCTAAAATAACAGATGTCGGTGTCAGAAAATTGCTAATGATTGACTACATACAAAGGCGAGGTCTATATGTATATGTATATATATATGTTCGAAAAGTTTTTCTACCCAGTGAATGATGGATAACTGAACCGATCAGGTGAGCGAGCTACAGCGAGCGATCGAGGTGGTACGGGCCAAATACTGACTCACAAAAACTAACAGAATTGCCGCCGCGACTCGAAAGGAGGAGGCTCTCAAACCTATTACCCTCTGGCTAGATAAATTTAGAAAAAAACCAAGTGACGATGCTCGCATTGATATCAAATGCAAAATCAAAGCAGAAGAACCAACCCTCACGCATAAACAGAAAAAAAGTCTTGTCAAATCGATAGGTGGTATCACTAGTGGAAAAAAAAATTTGCCTGTGATAGATCTGTTGCTTACACAAGAATGGAAACGAACCCGGGAGCATAGACCCGAGGTGGGCACTCTTCTATCTCATTACATCACTTCCTACTCTGAGTGTACTGCCGACACAAATTATGGTTTGCGGAAAAGTGGTGGAAAATGGTTTTTTTTTGGAAACAAGATTACCTTGGGATGTACTACAGACCAACAAGCGCAAGGCGAATATCATGCAGGGGTTGGGGGAATTTTTGTTTCCTAGATATCCTGGAAGCTACACAGAATCGGATTTGCGCAAGTACCACCACCTGCTACAGTCAAGTCGCGCTCATTGTCCATGGCAAGAACAACCCCTCAATGCAATGATTTAAGAATGTGCCGCACAAAAAAATTACCCATAATAGTCTGACTGTTTCCCCAGGTACGTGAAACTGGTGGTTCGAGATTTACTCAGAAATTGGAGAGCTGAGAAAAATCGGCTATCAGTATTCGGACGATCCGAATGAGTTGGTAGGTAGTCTGAGACTTTTGGTTGCTTCGCAGCTTGCAGAAAATCGCTCGCACACGAAACGAAATAATTTAGATCATCGAAGAACTCATGGAGGCAGGCAACGTTTTACAATGATAAAGTATGCAGTTGCTTACGAGCTGCAAAAATACACAAAGATAAACTACTTACACAGAAAATTCACTGTGAAATAGGTAGACGATACTTTCCAATCCGACCTGGTCGAAATGCAAAACTTTGCTCGTACGAATGAGGGCTATCATTACATTCTGATCTTGATCAATACGTTCTCGAAGAATTTCTGGGCCAGACCACTCAAATCGAAGAATGCAAGAGATGTTCTGAAAGCTGTGGTGACTGTATTGCGCGAAGGGCACATCCAAAAAATCTCCACACTGACGATGGTAAAGAATTCTTTAACACTACTTTCCATGCACTGATTAAGATATATATCATAAATTATTATTCTACATACTCTGGGTTCAAGACTAGCATCGTCAAGCATTTTCACAGGACTCTAAAAGCTAAACTGTGGAGACATTTCATGGTGAACGGAAACTACAAGTAGTTGCCACTACTCCCGAAACTCGTATGCGAGTAGCGAGTATAATTCTACTGTCCATTCTACCACTCGTACGAAGCCTGAAGACATGAACCCATCATTGGTGGATTTTAAACTGAAGAGATCTGTCCTACCCAGATTCCAGATGTGCACTTGGTGGAGAAGGTGCTGAAAAGACGTAATGGCCACGTGTGTGTGCGGTGGCTGCATCACTCCAAGTGTGATGATTCCTGGGTCGATGAGAAAGACATTTTGTCGTAACAACCCTACTAAAAGAACTTTTAATACAAATGCAAAATTTTTACTATAATAAATCTTGGTTGGTTTGCTGAAATGTTTGTTTGATAAAATGCCTATGGGCTGTTGTGTATGTGCTGATGGGTGCGAGGCATGTACATGTTTGCAGCAAATACTATGAAAGTGATATATATTCTTAATTTGGGGTATACACTTATTTTTTGCATACTTTTCCAACAGTTTTACTTTGGTGATATGCGTAGTGGATATCAAAGTTTTTTCTCTCATGTGTTACACATATTTATATAAATGAATAAATATATATATCCAAGTTACATGTATTGTGTCTGTTGACGGGACAGGACATCTTTCGGTTTTACCGAGCATTGGAAAGTATTCCTTGTCCTTCTCTGTCACGATAAACACAAAATAAAATTAACTTTTTCCCATACTATTGTACTACTATCAGATAGATGATGATTTTTTTTTCTAATATGGCAAATGTCTTTTTACCTTGCATGTATGTAGGCCTATATAGGGAGTACAGGGATTTCTATATATTATATATTGTTCACCAGTTTTCTCATTGCAATGTACACTGCCAGTATTGTACCGCATGACGAATCTGGACCTCCTGTATGTAATGCCACATCGTTTAGGGTAACGTGTATACTTTTGTCATCACTGAGTATGTCTCTACATGTTTAATTTTTCTCGTCAGTTTGTCCCTTGCAATTTTTTTTTCTTGCCAATTTTTTACCTCCTGCCTGTATAGTTTTTTTCATACATGTTGCACCATATTTTTCTAACCAGTAGTGTATCATATTTTTCCATCAGTACCATGTATGTTGTGCCTCTCCAGTATAGTTTTTTTTCATAAACGAGCATAGTAATGGAGATATTATTTTCGTCGTACTGTTTTTTTCTCGTTCGTTGGTTATATCTCCCCACTATTGTAAATTGTGTAACTTTCTCTCGTTTTTACTGTACGATATTTTTCATTGGTGTTGTACCACATATATTTCCCATACATCCCTGCATGCATTTTTTGACTAGTGTGTTTGAGGTGCTCCAGGAGATCGAACCTGGACCTTACTTATTCTCGACTGTTGCTACAGTTTCTCGGCATATTACAGATGTTTTACAGAGAGATATATATATATATATATGTTCGGATAATATATAAGTATTCTAGACATTAAATGTGAAATATTTTCAACTCTTGGTTCTTGGCTGGCATGAAGCTTGAACACGGCTGGCAAGCGGAAGTACGCTTCCGCCCAGGTGTTCAACGCAAAATTGCTGATACTGCGAATACCTCTCGGCCGACACACATCTTGCTGCGACTTTCGCAGCCGCCTTGAGATGCTCTTCTTTCGGTTAAAAATTCAATTGCATTCACAGACATTATGTAAGTTTGTGGTGGCTAGAATGTCTCTTTTATTTTAGAATGTAACTACACTAAGTATGCCTTTACCAACAGTATTTTTTTAATACTGGTATAAATCATTTAAAAAATATAACAAATACTTTTTTTTACCAACAGTATTTTTTAAACACTAATATAAAACATTATCTGATACAAAATATTTTTTGTTTCTTTACCAACTGTGTTTTTAAACACCAATTTAAAACATTTTTCATTGCCAATATGAGGATATGACTAGAGAGAGACAACATTTTATTAAAACATATTTACTTATTTAGTAATACAATTATATTGTTCTGCTTAGCAGACATGTACAAAGCTTCTTCTCCGAGTCTTTGTGGTTTTTCACACAATGTTTTTTTCAGTCTATGAGGACATTACACACGTAACCCTTGTAGTCTTTTGTTTACTCATACCACGGATTATTATAAGTCCAGAGCCTTATTGGTTGGACATTGTACAACACACATCTTCCATTTTCACACTCGGGAAGCCTTGTGGTGTATGTCTCTACCAGCTGCTTGAACGGTGAGCGTTTCGCACAGTGTGTATGTTAGCAGGAACTCTTTTGGTAGGTGTGGATACTCGTCCCCCGTTTGTCCAACGCACTAAGCAAACTCACCCTTCTGAATGCCAAAATGGCCGAAAGAATTTTATGACTGCTCAGACAACATGTGTATTGTAGGGCGGGATAAAGTGGCGCACCTAAGAGCTTATGAATTTTAGATCTCAAGATAACATGAATATTGATTTGGAAAAAATCCTATATCATTATTAGTTACATTGCCCAGAACATACGAAAATGCCAATTTTTTAACCGTTTACTGTTAAATAGCTCAATGTTTTTTAAGCCTATACAAAATAGAATTTTTGCCTCAAAACTGGGATAAATATCCTATTTCAGTGGGGCAAAAATCCGATTTGTTATTTTTCATCGAACAACTTTATTGAAAGTATAAAAACCTAACTTAACATTATTTTACGAAACTGAAAGTAAGTAATATAGTTACTTAGCCATACTACATAATTATAGTATACAAAACCTGAAAATATGTGGACCAATGTTATTGCATACAAACATTTCAAAATGAGTTTCTATAACTGAAACACAGAATCAAATAAACTGTAATTGCCTGAATCAAATCAGCACATATCATATACAAATGTTCCCCTTCATACGCTGTACAGTCTTCATGCCACCATTCCTGCCAAACGCTGCACTGTATCCATTATTCTGATGGCAGTTCTATGAATACATCATCACAAGAAGGGCATCTTATGTCTTTGTCTTTGCTTCCTGTAGGTTTAGATGGAATGTTTGTCTTCTGATTCGTCTTGGTTGTCCTAGAATATGTCTTCATTTTGGCTTGGAACAGAGATCATCGTAATTGTTTGTTTCTCTCTTCCTCTTCTTGCCTCCTTCTTTGTTCTTTCAAGAATGTCTTGTGAGGAATTCCCATTAGAACTTGAGATTTCAGTCCACGTTTTCTTCATTTTTGGTAGTGGGATTATTTCTGCACGTGAAACATGAATCAGCTCATTAGGCTAATCTTCTACCTCTGTGTTCGCAGCTACTGTAGACCTATATGAAGAGTCAGCAGGTGTCGTCGAAATCATATGCACAGGAGCTGGATGCTTTGATGTAGAAGTGCCAGTGGCAGATTCTTTAGGTGTAACTGCAATTGATGGCTCTAGCAACACAGGGATGTTATTTGGAGCTGAGCTGCTTGTGGGAGAGTGATCAGAAGATTTGCAGGATGGGCACTAGTCGAGGGAACATCGGATTGTAAAGGGATTGTGTCAGATGGTACTTGTGCAGGATGATCTACGGCAGTACCACTGCTGAAATGAATGACTTATCTGTCCTCTGTATCAATTTCATCAAAAGAAATCTCAAAGTTCTGATCTGTAGCTTCCAAAGGCAAGAAGTCTACATCAGTGAAAATGTATCTGTTAAGTGGCACAATAGCACATGTACGGAATGCATTAGCTGCTATATCAAGAGTAGCCACTCTCGCAAATGCTTGCCCAAAAATATCTGCAATTTCATACTGACTTACAGATACACCAGCATGATTCCCTGACAATTGGTAGCAAAGTTCATCATATCTAGCTTTCAGCAGTTTAAAAAAGCACCTTTCTAAAGGTTATGTATTTGGCTACTGTGAGGTGACAGACTTAGCAAATAAATGATGTTTTCCTTGGCAAAAGTTATTCCCTCTAAAGATATGTGAGACACATGGTTGTCCAAAATTAATATAAGGGGGTTTCTTCTGTTTTCTTCTGTCAGTATGGCATACCTCTTAAAATGATGAAGCCACTCAACGAATACTGAAACTGTCATGTAACCATGGTCTGAAACGAAGCTAACAGATCCAGATGGTGCTTCATGCATCAAGGCAGGATTCTGGAGCTTCCTTGCAAAAATAAGAGCTGGTGGGATATAGAGACCAGTTGCACTCATTACACAAGCAATCGAAATTGGTTGGCCTTTATCTGCAGTAACTGCTTTGTTTACATTCCGCGTCCCTTTGGAACTTTCAATTCTACATAATTTTCATGGCACCATCTGAATCACAGCTTCGTCCATGTTATAGACTCTACTGGGTGGAATGTATGCGTTCTTATAAAGCTCTCTAAACTATCAAAGTAGTGTTTCAACTGAACTCTATTGAAGCCCATAATTCTTGCAATGCTAGATTTTTTGTTATTGCCGTAGGCATAAACCATGACGCTTCATTAAAGATCGTGCCCACTCGTTCCCTGCTAATTATGCATCAGTATCAAATCGGTGGGTGACTTCATTTATAACAGCATACATAAATGCCAAATGGCGCAAGGCTTTGAATTATAAACCATAAAATCTAACTTCAAGTTCGCTGCAGTGCTGCATAATTTCTACTTCTTGATCTGGAGTGAAGGTAGATTTGTACCTACCCAGATTATGCACTCCCAAACCCCTTTTTAAACCTTTTTGTAAGAGTATATTCTTTAACACCCACCTCGTCTACCGCTTTACTCTTGGAAACTACGCTAATAATTAGTTACCGAGCCACTTCAAGCAACTGTGGAGTAAGAGGTTTGCATTCCGTTTTTGTTTTGTAGGTCCTGAAATCAATTAATGAAAAATATTGCTTCCATGTGTATTTTATTTTATAGGCAACTATTAAATCATCACCAATATATTTATCTTATGTAGATCCAGAGATGATATAAAAATGTATAGTTTTAGTGTAAACATTAGGCATCTTTATAATTAATAATCACAAAAATAAAATTTTAAGTTAAATATGTTAGTCTGGGTTACTGAGTCGCTAGACAATAAAAGAACCTACTTCCAAGGGTTTATAACTTCATGCCAACTGAATTGTAAAACATAATAAAAACGTGTCTCTGCATATTAACTGTGCACTGTAATTTGTTTTCGATAATATTACTTCGTTTGATACACATCCAAGAGTAATAAAGCAGTTAGAAACAACCAATTATCATAAAATACTATATTTAACCATTGACGTGTGGTTTATTTAATTAATTTCACTACACAACAATACTTTCACCTTAAAAATGTGAATAAGTAATGCACCATCCCCGTTAAATATTTAAAATACGACATATTAGTACCCGCCCACTCGTATAAATCATGCGGGAAAAAAGTACGCATTTGGGGCAAAGATACGCATTGCACACTTTTGCCTTAGGACATTTGCCCCAACTGCACTCGTACACATATTCAGTTCATGCTGTCATCTAGCGGCGGGATCTACAACTTTGCGTAAATGCCGTTCGCGTCTCTGCAAAACACGTGTTTTAATACTCTAAGGTTTGCCAGCAATAAATGAAGCTGAGTCAAAATATAGCATTGTAATAATCGTAAAATATTATAACAAAGTAATTGAAAAAACATCTTACCTCATATCTTTGGCACTTAATATAGCAGGTCCATGTTACGGTGCGGTTACAACTACGATTGCTCGTGTAAATTGTCACATGTGTCGAATGGATTGGTGAGTAATTAGCCAATAGGAAACATTGGCGGAGTAATTAGCCAATCGTAGATATTGGAAGGGATGGTGCAAACACATCTGATTGGTGGAACGATGGTTTCCGAAGATACCCGAGAAAATGAGCCAGTTAAATATATTGGATTGGGTGGAACGGATCACATTGGCGGGGGTTCGAGGGGAGGCATCTGATTGGCCGAGCGAAGGTTTCCAAAGACACCCGAGAAAATGAGTCAATTTGGAGGATTGTCACACAACTAGTTAGCCAATGAGAAGCATTGGCGGGATGAAGACTTGCCGACTAAACAGTAACTAGCCAATGAGAATCATTGGTGGGAGTAGTGGTGCAGCAATTAGCCAATGAGAAACATTGGAAGGGGTCAAACGTACGTGAGTAATCAGCCAATGGGAAGTATTGGTGGGGCACTTGAACACTTAAATATATAGCCAAGGTCAGAGTGGTGGTGGTTAGTCGTCTGCTGGGGATGGAACGAACATGACTTATTGATAGAAGGTGAGAGAAAAACTTCTAAACATATGATGCCACCCACCAACATGATGGTGGAGCGAATGCAATTATTTAGCTATGACATCTACCAATATGGCGGCCTTCAGTAATGTATAAACAAATTATGAACGAAAAAACAAATATGGCGGTCCTTCTTTAATGTATAAACAAATGACGAACGAAAAAAAAAAACAAATATGGCAGCCTCCAGTAATGTATAAACAAATGACATATTAAAAAAGCAACAAATATGGGAGCCTCCAATAATGCATATAAGTTTTTTTAAATAAATTTTTATTGGATATTAAATGGTTTTCATGACATTTTAAATAACATAGTTTTTAACGAATTTTAAACGATTTCTTATAATAAATATTTAAAAAAATTTACAAATACATTTATAAACGATTTTTTAAATATTTACATTTTTAATAATACATTTTTAAGATTATTATTCTCATATTTAAAAAAATGTTTTAACCAATTTTTAAGAAATAAATTTACTTTATAAATTTTTAATAATTTTAAAAGAATTTCTGGGATTTTTTTGGGATTTTGGGGTCAAAGGTCATGGGTCAGGGATCAGGGGTCAAGTGTCAGAGGTTAAAGGTTAACGGTCAATGGTCACTGATTTACAATATGGCCACCGGTGACGTCCCAACGTGGCGGCCGGGTGGCTTCAGCCGGCCGCCACGTTGGGCGGCCGGCAATGCCCAATGGGCATTGACGCACAACGGGGTCCATGATAGGAGCTATCATGGACCCCGTTGTGCGTCAATGCCCATTTCCCTACTACCGTTAAATTCCGAGTTCTGTGGAATACACACACGGTGTTTGTTACTTACATTGCAATATTTATTTAAAGAGGCTTTTAGAGGATCAATAAATGGCTGAAGAGAAAAAGTAACTAGAACCGCAGAAGTACTCACTTTACTGTGAACAGCTTATAATCGGTGGCGCAGATACAGTAATCTGTGTGCTAGAGCAACCGAGGGATTTCATCGGAATGCTCCCGAAGTGTGGTGCGATGTTTTTGATCCTCCTAGACGTCGAAGCACCTCATTTAAGAGTACTCCAAAACTGCTAAAATAGAAAAATAAAAAATTAATAAAAGCAAAGCGCTCTATCTTAATATTTACGCATCACATACAAACAATACTACCCAAGGGCCCTTCACTGAATTTCCCTACATATTTTCCAACAATAGAATAACAGTGTCATCGCTCTAAGTTCCATAGGTACATGATGTTATAAAATCCCCGCCGTGCACCCGTTACACAAGGTTTCGTCTAAGCGAAGCGACAATAACGAGGACACAGTTAGTTTGGAAAACATGGAATCCAAATATTCGACAAAAAGTGCAACCTGTAAACAGTCAAAGAAATCCGCCGAAGATAACACAATGTGTGGGTCCAACTAAGCCAGTAGTTTCACCGGTAAGCATATAACATCTCATCGACAAGACTCCACCCACAGAGCACGGCGGGGACCAATCAGACAACAAACACACGTGGTGGGGTGAGAAGTGTGGCCGGAGCTACGAGGGCCAGAGAAGACACAGTCGGTGACTCGAAGGCAGACGGAGCGGCAGCAGCTTGTCCAGGTGCGAGACCTGCTCAGTCCCTGGTACCAAGTTTCTACTCCTATATCTTTGACTTTGCCTTCATACCTTTATCTTACAGGACAGCTCATATATTATTCATGTTTAATTGTAATGGGCATTAATGTTAAAGTAACTGGCCCTGGCCGAACCTTAATTAATTAGTCTTCTCTCTTACTTCCACAACGTTTTTTATTCCCTTCCTTCACCCTTCACGTCTTGATCTTAAATGAGACTATAACAATGCAGTGTGACGATAATACTACACATCAGTTTAGAGCCTTGCGATTAGCGGCGATGGCGCACTTGACGCGTGTGGCAGTGTCGCCCTTAAGCTCCTGCTTTTCTCCGTCTCAAACGTGGAAGAAAGCTCCGGGTAGTGTTAACTGGCTTCTGTAATAAGCATGGAGGACTGTAATGCAGTGAGTGTCAGTACACAGCAAAATATATACCTGTATAGATCTTTTAACGTACTGTAAATTAGAAGGGGAATTTAAGTTACATTTTTTTATATGATAAGGATCTCCATCCCTCACGTTCTTTGCTATGCTCGGGCATACGAGCTCACGTAGATCCGTCTTCACCACGCAAAGTTTTTTTTTTGGATCTACGTTAAGTTTTATGTTATTGAGTTTGTTTAAATTAGTTGAGATTAGTGATAAGATTTTCACTTAGAATGGAATTGAAAAAAAAAACACACAATTCTTTGTGGCGTACTCTATAAGAGAGTTCTAACCTGATTCAGAAAAAAAAACTGTGGGTTCTAACTTGATTCAGAGAAAAAACTGTGAAGTCATATTTGAACAGGAACAGGTAAACAGTTTTTCACTGACATAATGTTAATATTTTGTGAAACGTTGCATATTAACATCGAAAACATTTTCATGAAAAGAAAAGAAAGTAAGTATAATTTCGTAAAATTTGTTCTTGTATGTAAATTGCAATATAAAAGTGTAAAATTAACCAGATGTAGAGAGACCACGCCACTACCGGTGAATATAATGTTGTAAAAGTGAATGTTTACTTTATATCTTCCGGTAGCAATATGTGAGCGAATATAATCTATATAATACACTTTCTCGCATTCGGTAGGACCAGGGTTCGATTCCCGGTTTGGTCGATTTCAGTTTTCTATGATTTTTATAAATCGCTCCTGGAGAAATCTGAAATGGGTCCGTGGTACAGGTAATGGACGATTACTTCCTCGCTCCTATTTGTCTGAGCGACGTATGTATTAAGTTTCATTCAAACCAAAGCAACCCATATCTGAGGAAGAAAGGATAATACTAATTAAGTTTACCTTCGTAGAAGCGAACTCAAGATTTCATACGATTTTCAAGATTGGTGGGGTTTGGCATGGTGTAGGGGCACAAGGGGGGGGGGGGGGGATTCACTTGCACAGTTAGTAAATAGAATTCAAACTTTTTTAATCGTACGGCAGTGTCAAGTACTTCAAAGTTAATCCCGACATAGCAGAGCAAGCGTTGCCATTGTATTTACCTTTTTCAAGCACAAAATTGTGTGAAAGTACGTTTTCAGCCGTAGTAGCAATAAAAACGAAGTATAGAAGCAAACTCGATATTTCCAGTAAATTGCGTTGTGCAATTTCTTCTATTCATCCAAGAATTGGGAATCTTGTTAAAAATACGCAAGCTTATCCGTCTCATTGATTGGTTTGTTCACCACCACCTGTGTTCAATAAGTATTATAATTTAATGAACAAATAAGAACTTTGAGACTTTTATTCGTTTTTGTTTTACCCTTATAATAATGAAGTTGTGGCTCGGGGGTGTAGTTGAATATTTTTTTTGCAGAAGGGATGAGTGATAAATTAAAATTTTGGAAACCTCTGTGGATGTTGAAATAGATGTCTGCGTAAATGTACGTTACCCGATCTGCAGTCCCGTACGGTAGGGGCTACATTTCAAATGACGCAATGCAACGGTGAAAAAAAAAAAAAAACAAGCCAAAATAAAAAAATTAATACAGATAGCAATGATGGTGTGGCAATCTTCGGCAGACGTGAGCTGGATTAGGACAAAGAAGAGCTTGATCTGTCGGAGATGGCGTTTGTTCTGTAGAAAGGAAACCTTCTAGTTGCAGAACTGGGTCACAGTGGGAATAGTAATCGAAACCTTTTTTATTTTATTCGCTTTTGAACAGCTTTCAGGTGGCTTGCTGTAAGTGCCGACGCTTTGCCAACCCCTTTAAAAATAACTTTTTTTTTTGTTTTAACTATAACTGTATGGATGCTCTAGGTAAAAATTTAGATATCTGAATGTAATATTTAAATGTGTTTTGATATGAAACGAAAATAAATATGCACATTTAATGCAGTAAATTCCAGCGCTTGTTTAGTCATGATTTAGTAAAATTCGTTGCGCAGTCTTCTATGCAACAATTTCGTGCCGTTTTTCATTTTCTGTTACTTATAACTTACAGTTACAATTAAGAAACAAAACCAAAATAGCAAAACTAATTAAAGAACACAACTAAATAATAATACAAAACTACTGGCAGGTGTAGGCTCGTCGTAAAAAGTAAAACGAAGATATATAAAGTATTTAGTGACAGAACAGTTTTCCGTTTATTTTTGCTACAGAAACACGAGTTTACTGCAAAATTTACAGAAAGTATTTTATAATAAATTCTGAATCGCTGTATAGTACATAAATTGATGTAGAAAGGCTATGCAACTACTGAAAAAACTCTCACGGTCATAAAATAATTTAATGGAAATTCTTACGGTTATCACATTGCTCTGATGCGGAAACTCGAATGGTTTTTGAATAAAGATTTCGTAATGAAAAAGTTGAAATTTAATGAGAAAATTAATTTTTTGTGATCACCCCTAAATAGCATGCTACCAAGAAGTTCACGCGCAAATAATTTAACGAAGATTGATAATAAATGTAGGTGGAGAAAATAGTAGCGCAATAGTGAAGCACATTGAAATGAATCCATTTCATCGGCAAAATTATTTCAAAACTTTATGATTTTTTAAGCATTTTAGTTGTGTATTTCAGCATCTTTATTTAAAGGGTCGTTGGGTTATGGTTGTAATTGGAATAATGAATTAGACAATTGATGTTTCATTGTTGATCTTATACTAATCTCCCGAATTTCATTAGTTGAGTTTTTCAAGCAACGTGTAATGTTTCTATAAGTGTTACGTCGAGAAAATAAGTGCTGTGAATTACTGGTTGTTTTCTAGGCACATATTTCAAATGAGTGATTATTTTTACCGTTATTATGTGTTTTGTGTAATGGTTTTTTTGATAACTTTATCTAAGCAAGTTTTATTTTAACTTTGGCATTTTCCCACTTTAGAACATGTGATGTAGAAGGCTTGAGATTTATTCTTACATGACAGAGACATCGAGCTCCGGCTCCATCAGACTCTGCTGTTTCTTTGACCGTTGCTCCAAGTTAACAATTTTTTAATCACACTCTACGAAATAATTAGTAAATTTACCATATCAGTGTATACGTACAGTGGCAAAGCGCAAATAGTAAAGTATTTTCCCATACATGCATGGTAATGTCCCTACAGTTGCTCGGGAAACAGTCAAATGCGTAGGAAAGTTCCCAACTTTGTATAGTAGCGATACTAAACGTCCCCATGTTTTCAGCCTGATACACGTGGGTTCAAAACTTCCATTACAGTTTAGGAAGCTTACCAGAAACATTTTTACAGTGAATTAATCCTAATATTACGTTTATAGGGTTTGAATCAGGACGAGTTTGCTGCTAGGGAGCGAGGGCGAAAATCTCTCTAGAGAATATAACTTTTATGTGCTCAAGATGAGAAGATAGCAAAGCCTCCAGTAATACGTTAGAACGTGCCACGGTCCCTCCAGTGTATCAGCGTTCCATGGTCGGGTTATCTGCGGTGAAAGTATATAGCGAGGTTGATGAAAACAGTTTTTTTTTACGCTTTACGAACAAAATTTTGGAATGTCCCACGGACAATCCCAAAGGTATAGTAAGGAAGCTCGTGTTATAAGAACTGAGACGGACCTAGAAGTACTTAATTCGAGCCACCATTTTAATTCAGATACTTGTAAAGAAACTGATCAATTTCAACGAACATACAATCTTTAACTGCCTGCGTTGCTACAATTTGACTATCAAAACTATTTTACCCATGTTTCAAGACAATGATTATAATTTAACAAGCATATTAAATGTTTTTAGGGAATTTGCGCTTAGCACACCTAAAAATCAAATGCGGCACAACTTTTCTTTTGAATGAACGAAGTGATTTCCTTTTCTGCATCCTAGTTATACTTGTTACATTCAAAAAATATCATTATATTAAAATTAATATTAACTTAACTTTTCTTGTTTTTTATTGCGTAATAAGTAATTAATTATGTAACTTCAATGTGCAATTTTGCATCTGCGTCAGTGGAAAGTGGCAAGATATCTCACAGCATTTGGTGCGGTGAAATATTTTCTGGCTGGAATTATACTTTTACTATAATTTATTCAAATTTAACACAGAATATAATTTACGTGAATAGCCGTTCAAATTTTTATAATTACCGAACAAAACTTTAGGTTCTCGCTGTGTAATCAGCGTTATACAGATATTTCGGCACGCTATATGGGGCCTGCGCATCATTATGATGATGCATAAATTTCCTTTCAATCTATAAACACTTATTTTTAAAATTTAGTTTGAAACTGTGAGAATGATATTAAGTTACAATAGAGGCTTCTTTGTAGGGACGGAAACATATTTCATGTGGAGCTGTCGGCGATAGATGAGTTAATGGCTGGCGCAGTTGTAAAGGCACGCGAAGGAAGTGACGTGTCGGGAATTGCGCTGTTTTTCCGTGAAGGTCAGAATGTGTGTTCGGAGGATAGTTAAGACAAAACAAAACATTTAGAGCAGAAAATATTATCGCGAATGGTAGAGCTCTGGGAAGCAAAGAGAGCGAGGCGAATATCGTTCGTTCCAGTAGTGCAATCCTTAACGTAAATAATAAGTAAGCTAATGGCCGAATTCAAACATGATATAAGGTAAGTTTAGCGACGAAGCGTAACAAAGTACTGGAAAACTTCATGTTTGTTTGACCGAGCATTCATAGAAAATTTTGAGAAGTTCGCTACAGCAACAAGCAGAGTGGGTGAAGAGATTTGGACGGCTCTGAACATCGAGGTATTGAGAGCCGATGAGGGTGATGCAGCAGCGCCGAAATGAAGGTGCGGAGGAAACGGGAGATCCCCGAAAAAAAACCCGCCAACTAACGGCATCGTCCGGCACGATTCGGAGTGGCCCGGCCGGGGATAGAGCCCGGATTGCCTTGGTGGGAGGCAAGCAGGCTAACCGCTCAGCCACCGTGACCCCCTAGCAACGAGCAGAGTTAAATCAGATGTGAAAGTCCATAAAAATCTGTTGGAAATACGTGCAGGAAACGCACATGTTAGATGCAAACCGAACTGGTCACGCAATCACAGGAAATGACCGAAAGCCTGCCTCAAATTCAGCGTGACGTAGCGCATAGGCTAGATAATATCTCAACGGAAATGAGAAGAGGTTTGGAGACTACGCATATCAATATTGCAGTACAAATAGTGAACAGCGAGTCTAGCGTAACTAATATTGGAACAAGAAACAACATTGCCTCGGGTAAAAGCTCGGAGATTTTAGAACAGGTTGAATTTCGGATGAGTTCACTAAATAATTAAGTCAAAATTTGCATACGGGACACAGAAAAAAATGTGGCTGTATGAAACTTTTAGACTGTTAAAATAGCAACACCTTTCTGATGGGTTCTAGGTACCATCTAAATAACTTGCTGTTAAGATGAATAAATGCTGTTCACGATTAAATGGGCACTTTTTAAATCAACCTTAGAAAAAAGCCACTGCCCCTACCTGCATATGTTCTAACTGGCGCTGAGTGACATGCGCTCATTAATGTTGGTAATGATGTATGGGAAGTAGTTCCGTATCTTGATGTCGAATAAAAAATGTTAAATAACTATTTCTGATAACTTAAATTATTTCTTTCGCTTTCTGTGTAATTTAATCCATCGAAGTCTAAAAATGACCAGATTAGTTAAATATATACTTTTCTAATAATGTAACAATTTCACTTGACCGACGAATGAAAAAAAGTGATGAGGCTAGTGACAATGTTAATCTTACACAAGGCTGAGGAATATACAAGTAGATCTTAAGCAGGGCTTTCAAAAGTGCTCATTTTACCGTAAATAGCCTATAGTAATACCAACAGAACTGTTAGTTGTACACATATATGTGATTGTATTTGCTACTGTTTATTTGGTGGCTGCAGAAGAGCTCTGTGCTCGTACTACAAAATAGCTGGTACCTCCTAGATAGTAAGTGTAAAAAAATCATTACAAAAATTTAGTCCACTACTGAAAAAATACTGCAAGACTGATGTCTGAGACCAAGCAGCGTATTAAAACTGTTTCCCCTAGCCTACATGCACATGCCTTTTTGAGTTGTGCCAACGTTTAAACTTACATGCTGTTGACAATCAAGTAACAACTTTCGAAGTCAATTTTTTGAAAAATATTACTGCCCAAAACTGCATGTAAAAAAAAAAAAAAAAAAAAAAAAAAAAAAAAAAAAAAAAAAAAAAAAAAAAAAAAAAAACGCAATACTCACAGTTAACTTGACAACGAACCACGAGAAATAGTTGAATGTTTTAACGTCTTCATAGTCTAAGTTCAAGTCACCTGGTGAATTGTTTATTTTCTCCTTGACATTCCCGCGTCAAGAAATAATTATTCACTACCAATGTGATCTTAAATGTTGGTTCGTAACACCTAAAATAAAGTAGGCCTAGTCATTTAAGTAATGAATAAAACATTTTTATATTTGATTCTATTGAAGTATCAATGTTTATTATTGTTTTATACTAGATTTCAACGTAGTTTAGTGTCCCGAAAATTCTTGAAGTTTTGCATAATAATTTACGCTGACGTGGAAAATGTGCTGCTTATATGCATTTGACGTGGTACAAAATTAAAACCTTTTCGGATCAGTGTGTTTTGTTACGTTAGCGATATGTGTTGTGATTCTCACAGCTTTAATTTAATACTTAAGATGATTCCCCAGAAGAAAATTTACGAGTAGGTACCTCGGCAATATATTACTCGTTTTGAAACAATAGGGCAATGAAAATATTTTATGTTACGCGTGGAAGATTTCTTGAGCGTTAGGAGTACATTAAAACAGTTTTAAAATATCAAGTTGAACGGTTTAATTAGTATGAGCTAATATATTAGACAGCAAGTAGCTTCCTTTACACTTTTTGAACCAAACCATTGAAAAATTAGCCCATGTATGACGTGTTTGGTCGTTTCTTCAATATGCCTGCATGCACCACAAGCGTTCTTTACTTATGTTGACATAAATTTAGAGACATTATTTTTGTTACTGAACTATTAGTTTTATTTATGTACGGATTATAGTATCTAATTTATAAATAATAGGAATGAGAACAGAGAAAATAATTGGTGCGTTGGTAATGCCTAGTAAGAAACCGTTGTGACGCAAAACACGACTAAACTAAGTATAGTCTATTCACGTCTAGAACCTTTGTTTTGAAAGCCCTTTTATTTGGAATAATAGTCTATACATACATTTTATTTTAGCTATAGACGTTAACTTTCGAGTGGTGTGGAATATACACACTGTATTTATTACTTACATTGCGATATTTATTTGAAAACGTGTTTAAAGGATTAAATATGGCTGAAAGGAAAAAGTAACAAGGGCCTCAAAAGTGCTCACTTTACTGTGAACAGCCTATACGCACGAATGCGGTGTGTTGTCTCTTTAGTGTAACTTTATAAACGCAGTTAGCTTTGTGGGCGTTGGAGGAATGTCCGTCCTGGAAGCAGGACTTCAGCAGGGCTTCAGAGATGTTGGAAGTAACCGTGAACAGACAATCACCTTGAAGGAACAGTGGGTAATTTTGGGGAAGAATAATATTCTGTATTGAATGTGTGAATACAATTTCATGACATTTCATAATTGGCCAGGTACTGTATTGTTAGTATTCTGGTGAAGTTACGCCCGTACCAATGCAGGCATTTAAATTTTATAAGCGAAAGGTGACGTTTTTGTAAGCAAAGCAGTAGGGTTAATTTAACGTTAGTTATAATGTGCTTTAAAAAGTGTGTGTCTGGACGAATTTTCACGAATATTGCATCGAGTGATAAATATTACAGTGGAATTATGTTGTGGAAATTTGCATAAGTTCGGTTCAGCAATTGAGCTGCATGACAATTATTTTCGTAATTCGTAATAGCAACGCCCACCAGTCGCTTAGTTTTGTATTAAAATATTTATAAGTGGTGTATTCATGCAATAAGTCGCAGGCTATTGTAGCAGGAATTTCCATATGTCTGCAAATATGCTGACAATCTAATTCGATACGAGTGAAGATAGGGTTTTGTAATACTCTACTGAAAAGAAAAATACGAACGCACTGTCTTCAAATACTTAAATTTGTGACGGTTTCAGCCAGCACAAGCAGAGAGGTGTTCGAGTTTCTATGATTATTCGCTGTTTGATGTTAAAATATTTGTGAGAATGAGAAATCCTCCCCAATATGTCTAAAAGGAGTTGAGTTTCCTTCAGTGAAACATTTAATAGAATTCAAATATGGATTACAATAAATTCCCATTAAAAATATATACTAGTACAAAAATATAAAGCTATTAAAAGTTTACTCTTTTACAATCCCAGTTTTTCCCACGACTAGAGATAACATTTTTAAAAATGGTTACATAAATATATATTTATAAAATACAACTATTTTAAATAACTTTAGAAATTAGCAGTAACCCCCGCCCCCCTTTTTTTATTTCATTTAAAATCAGGAACAAAAGTTCCTCCTCTATGAATGTCCCTAGGCTGTCTCCCCGTACAAGGGAAAGAAACAGGCTTATGTACAAAACATCAAAGCTTCAAGAACAATTTCAAATATATTCTTCGTCCGGGAATGTCCCTGTATGTTGTCGTGGCTGGCTGGCGTCTCGGTTGCCATGGTGACGGGCAGGGGGATGGGAAGGAGTAGTGTCACACGCGCCACACACTTGTTGAGCAGCAGTCATGCGAGGCACAGCTATTGTGTGTTGGTCAGTTGAAGGGCCCCGACGCAGCCATGTTCATGGCCCACAAAGTAGATACAGCTTTCCTAGACATCATTGACTTAGACGTACGTTCGATATGCAGGGACAACAGTAACATAATATCAAATAATTTTTCTTAATAGTTCTACTCTTAAACGTTATTAAACCTAATGGGTTAAGACATGTTTTTTTCCGTATGAATAAATAAGTGCGCAGCATAATCTGAAAGCGTTCCTTCCTTATGAGTATGGCGCGTGGAGCGGAAGAAGGCTGTGTGGGGGGGGGGGGGGCACTATCCCTCCCCTAGAAAACAGTGGGGAGGGACAATATAGGTATTTGTCCCCACCCTAAGTTTGATATCTACGTTCAATAATAAAGTAGTTAATTTTCTCTCAGACCATGGGACTCAGAATATTGAAATTAACTGAGAAACGAATGACTGAATTTGACCATCAACTGAAGAGGTGGAGAATGAATGGGTCCTGACCATCAACTGGGAAGCTAACAGTTGTCCTGGGTGGTTCGGTGTGCTTGGATTCCCAGAACCTTGCAATACGAGTGAAAGAGTTGTTAGCTTTTTTTTTTTTTTTTTTTGTATTTATAAATGCGTTACTATTAAGATTGAAGTAAAGCAACTGCTTATGAATCACTGCACTCGACTATACAGCCTGAAGACCTCATAAAAAAAAGTATTACAGATACCATAAAAATTATCAGAAAAGTGCGATTTATGCTGTATATGAAAGAAGTATGTATATATTTTGCAACATTATAAAATAGTTTACTAAAAAATGCTTTCCAAATGTAAAAAAAAACTCTTAAAATAGTCTGTATTTTTTAACAAAATTTAAACATATTTCCATTCTGGGTGCTTCAGAAAGCAGAATTTGCAAGAAAATCTTCGTCGTGGAATATATTCATAATGTTTACTATGATTGTGTGTAAGAAAATTGTAATAATAACGTAGGAAATAATTTTTAGAATTTTATGTGCATCCATTTGTCACAAACATTTATGGCTGAAACTGACGTAAATAAAGTTAATTATAAAATTGATATGATACATTGTTACTATGATTTTATTACAAGTCACAGTAAATAATATGACGATCTTTCTTGAAGAAGATTTTCTTATAAATTCGGTTTTCCGAAGCATCAAAAACGGAAAGTCACTTAAATTCTGTTAAAAATGTGGACTCTATCGAGCGATTAATTTTTTTTTACATTTGAAAAGTATATTTTAGTAAAATATTTTATAATGTTGCAAAATGTATACGTTATTTCGTATACATCATAAATCATGCTTTTATGACAATTTTTATGGCGTCTGTAATAATTTTTTTTTTTTTTTAGTTCATCACATTGTACAGCCGGGCGCAGTGCTCCATAGGCAATTGCTTTACTTCTACTTTAAGTTAACTGGGCGGAATTTTTTTACATCAGAGACACGTCACATTCAAGTTATTTTCAATAAATGCCAGCATTGCAAATGCAAAATTATGAGGACAAGTAGGTATTTCTGATGTCAGCGGTACCAAGAGGTTTCTCTTGCCATCAACGACTAAGCTGTCGCGCAGGTCCTCTACCCTTCCTCGCAGCATGGATATCACTTTCTCATTTGATTAGTAGCAAGTGCAGGTCAAGTGTAGTGTATGCTTGAAGACAGTTGCTAATGCCGTAGTTTCTTCACTGTTTCATTATTATTAAAATCAAATTTTTAATTTACATTTTGTTCATATAACATTTTTATCCAAAGAAGTCAACATAAGGAGCTCTAAGTTATACTTGTATTGGATATTCTGTAATTTTTCTTAGAGAAATACATGCGTTCATTATTGCATGATGTCAAATTATGTTACTTTTTTTCGTTGTTAGTTTAACTTATGGCATTTATTGTTTTTTGTATCAGTAAACTGTTATTTCTAAGTAGTGTGCATAATATGAAAGATGGTCTTTAACTTATGTATTTATTGTATTTCATAACTCATAATCTTCTTTCGTTCTTCGTAATGAAACAAATATGTGTGTAAATTTTAGAGAGCAATTAGTTGACTATAACTTATCTGCATAGACTTGGTCACAATTTTTTTCTGCGTCTATGTATTTTTCTATTCTTAAATTGTTCTTCAAAACAGCAAGAATGTTTGTATATATATATATATATATATACTCATAATATACATAATATAAACATACGAATATGCACTAGTGTGTACTACACAAATGTGCACTTCTGTGTATTACACAATGCACGTATAAAACAGCTTTGTGTATGTAAGTCTGACTAATGAAGGGTGCCTCCCCCTTAACAAATATCTGCATCCGCTCCTGATTCTTCGTGAATGAGTCAACAATCGAGTATAAGTCTTAACTGGACATAGTGGAAGAGGAAAAAGTTTCAAGCAATTCTTCATCGCTCATTTTTCCGACGAGTGCATTAATGGATTGTGGTTTAGAATTTGTATTCTGTTTACGGTTTACCGTAACCAATTACTTTTTTCTTGTGAGAGTTCTCAGCATTAGTCCGGGAAGGTTAAGAAAATAACATGAACAAATTGCAAAAAAGAATTTATTACATCAAATTCGCAGGAAAATTCGTAGATTAGCATATCCAAAGTCCACCGAAATCAACGTATTTATTTCCTCTATTTTTCCGTAATTTTTCCCGGAAAAAAAATTGATAAATTGATAAGTCAAAAACGGTGCATTTTACGACCAAAAGTGCGCGGACAGAAATTGAAGAACACATTTCCCACATTGTATCGAAAGTCCACCAAAATCCACCAGGATTTTCTCCGGAGAAAAACGATACAATAATTTGTAAATCGAAAACGGTGCTTTTTAATACGAAAAGTGCACAGAAAAAAAAAATTCCAATATGACATCCTAAATCCACCATAATTCATAATTTACTATTTCCCCAGGATTTTTCCCGGAAAAACGATAAAAAATTTAATCATTCGAAAACCGTACGTTTTACGCCCGAAAGTGTGCAGAAAAAATAAAAGAACACAAAATTTTGCCCGTGGTATCCAAAGTCCACCAAAATTTCTTATAATTTTTCCATGATTTTACCCAGAAAATTATTTAAAAAATTGATAAGTGGAAAACAGTGCGTTTTATGACTGAAAGTGCACAGAAAATATTAAAGAACACCAAATTTCCCATTTTATATCCGAAATCCACCAAAAATTTCTCACTATATTCCCAGGAGTTTCCTAGAAAAACTATAGAAATTGATAAGTCGAAAACGGTTCATTTAAAACCAAAAGAGGGAAGACAAAAATTAAAGACCTAAATTCCTAATATGATGTCAATTATGCTCCATAATCCACCAAGTATTTTTTTTTTTCCAGGATTTTTCTCGGAGAAATTATTTTTAAAATTTGTAAGTAAAAAATGGTGCATTTTGCCACCAAAATAGTAGAGACAAAAATTTAAGTACACAAATTTCCTAGACGATATCGAAAATTCACCAAATTCCACGTAATATTTCGTAGTATTGCCCCGGGATTTGTCCCGTAAATACGATAAATTCAAGTGTCTATTGCATCCTAAGAAACTCATTAATATATTAAATAAACCAAGTCTGAGCACAAAATTGGACAATGGGCTATTTTCTGGTTCTGTCAGTATAATATTTATGGCTTTCCACCTCAATGGTTAGGTCAAAAGTTAGTAGAGACATAATCTTCATCTTTAAAACTTGATCTGCGATAAAATGACGTGTTGAATAGCATATATGCAAGTCTTGTCTCCATGGCTCATGTCTATGATGGGGAGAAATGTAATACTTGATTTTCGCAGAAGTGAACCATTGTGCATCATTTGCATCATTCCTGACCATTTGCCATTTGAGACCTCAACAACCATCATATCTTCCACAGTAAACAGAGATTTATGGTTAGATTCTTTACCGTAACAGAAGGAAGGGGTCAATATGTTGCCTCTATTTTTGTATAATGAAGTTGAATATTCCTGAGCTGTCGAATTTCTTTCAAAGTAGTTTGTTTTCTTGCGATAAGCATGCATGTCTGTAGTTCTGGAGTGGTCACAGCAATAATTCCCAAACCGTGTAACGTATTATGACCATTTAGAGTCCACATATTGTGGTCTACAATATCAGCTACAAACTGAGTAAATTTTCCAGGAACCATTCTGTTTGAGTCATCATTGATGGCCGCTGCAGCATTTATTTCAAAATCCATAACTTATTGATAAGAGCAGCAGAATACCAGTTCATGCAGATTATCAAATAATCCTTTGGATGCAAAATTATGTTGAAGCTGAAACTCCAAGACGTAATTGAAAAGACAAGCTCTTGGGCGAATATTTTGAATGATTTCTTGACCAATACTAGCAATTTTTTTTCATTCGTCTCCTTTTTACTGTCTAGCATTTCAAGAAAAGACTTAAGGAATGGAAGCAGAGCATCTAAGCATGTACTTGCAGACTCCAATTCAGAAGATGCTGGGTAAAATCCTATATCCTAAGTTACAGACTTACATTATCTTATAATTAACTTTGCAGCTGTTTCTATGATCGCACGTTTTTCATCATGAAGATTAGTACTACCTCTGTTCTAGAACATTACCAAAATATCATTCTCATTTTCATGGAGGATATGAACATTTGAAGTCTCCTACTTTTTCAAGAACAACACCGCCACCACAAAAATACTTAGAGATTATTGTTATAAACTTTTCTGAATAAGATTCTAAGTTTTCTTGCAAATGTCTTTTATCAAGACCTGATATTCATCAATGTTGTTTTAGTCTGTTACTGAAACATTTCAAATTCTTCCATATCAATGAGGAAAGCAAGAATCAGCAATCAGAATGTACATACTGTTCTTTAGATAGACTAAGCTCGACTCCCCTATCACATGAAGCAGACTTTATCCTAATTACACCATTTTTTGTAAACTTAGCAATTTCTTTAGATCTAATATGTTCATCGCAAAATACACACTTATCATTGGTTACTTAATCCATGATGTTTCTTTCAATACAGTTACTTAGTTAAACCGTAATCACAGCATTTCACGAATATCATGGTATACTCCAACTGTTAAAGAATTATGATTATGATTATACTATGAACACTATATACTGTCAGTCTCCATTATCCATCGTGATAGTTAAAAAAGCGTGATATATATAACACATATATTAAGTTTGTTGCAATACATGATAAAGAAATGTCCTACATAAGCAGGACAAGAGTTTAAAGAACTACTGCAACAATGTTACAATACTTGTCTAGGATCTATCTCCTCGCTACATGGCCCGTGGCTGCGGGTCTGTTTTCTTGATTATGGTGTTATGCTTCTTATCTGCGGAGGGAAAATAATAAAACATGTAAATATGAAAGTGTGTTAGTAATGCCACTCATTGCACTAAAAAGGATGCTGAGGCAACATTCTACATATAGACAGTCCTACTCCCATGTTCCACATTACTATTTTTAGGTATGGAATTTACTGTGTAGTTTTGTTTTTAGGGGCTCGGGGGCTTTCACCTAACCCCCCCCCCCCCCCGTCCCATCAAGGAGTTGCCAATAACAGAGAGGAGCAAAAATTTGAAAACAATTAAAGGGGTGTGGGGAATGGATCCGATAATGACATTTGCCTATAGAGATTTGTAGAGACCATGAAAAGCCAAATTCAAGTTGGCGGAAATAAGAATTCAACGTGGATGCTCCGAAGTGTGAGTCCCGTGATTTACCACTTTACCACTTTAATCGGTACTTCATGCTGTTGGAGCTAATGTTTTGACAAATAACAATTCAATTTTACATTTGTTGCACTTTTATTAATTTCTTAAATGTTTTCCGGAAGTAATCTCGGGAAAATAAATAGAATTTATTGGTGAAGTTTAGAGAATTTTTTACAGGGAATTTTTAAGTTCTTTAAATTTTTCTCGTCGTATTTTGGTCCAAAGATACAAAGGTCTTTGATAATTAATTGTTATAGAATTTCTAGGAATTGTTAAGGACGAATCTCGGGAAAATGAAATTTCTGGGTGGATTTTTGGTTATATAAAAGAAATTTCATGTTCTTCAATATTTCATTTCACACTTTTGGTTGTAAGAGGTGCCGTTTTCGAAAAATTTATTTTTCAAAATTTTCTTCTGGGACAAATCTTGGGGAAATAAGGAGAACATATGTATGGATTTCTGCTAATTTTGGAAATAGTGTTGGAAATATTGAGTTTTTTAATTTTTGTCTTCACATTTTTTATCGTAAGACACGTCGTTCTTGAATTATTAATTTTGAAAATATTTTCAAGGACCCATCCCGGAAAAATAAATATAATTTATTGGTTTATTTATGTTAATTTCGGACATGTTACAGGAAATTTTGTATTCTTTGATTTTTTGTCTTCACATTATTTGTCGTAAGACGCGCCTTGTAAGTCTTATTAATTTTCTGAGCGTTTAACCGGGACAAATCCTAAAACAATAGAGGGAAAATTTCTGTGGATTTCGGTGAATTTTGGATATCATAGTCCACAGATTTTTCTGCGAAATTTGATGTAAAAAAAACCTTTTCTTGCATTTTGTTCATAAATATACCACAATTTTCGTAAAATAACTGGACTACATGAAGAATTGGCTTGTTCATTGTGCCGCTAAAAAGCCTCGTTTGCACACATGTAAGCTCTACATTGCTAGTTAGGCATTAATTTTGTTTTATTGAGTCACAGCAATTTTTAGGTTTTAGTTATACTCGTTCTAGAGGGCACATTTGTGTAAGGAAGTAGACATGTAGCCTACATTATGTTCAACGAACTGACGAGTCGGGGTTCATAATTTTACTAACTATTTTACAAATCATAGTCAAATTTCCATTCTTAAAAGGAAAACCATTTTATGTTGTTGCGTATTCTAAGACATAGACTGCACCAAAATTCTAATTCACATATAGTGCTTACTGCTTAATATTTCGTTAGAAATAATGATTACCAAATTTCATATAGTAATATACATGTCAGTGAAGCAAAAAAAAAAAAACCTAATATTTATGGTAATCTACATGTCTATATACCTAAAAACTAACAAATTTGATTTAGTAAAAATGCTGTTGACATATAAAACAATCGCGATTACAAAATTCTGCTGTTCGTTTTGTTGAGATAATCTTACTGTGCGTAGTATTTTTATTATTATTCTAACGGAATAATGCCAATAATAATCATAAATAAAACGCAGTGAGAAAAAGTAATCTTTAGATTAATATACTGTTCAGCTTGGTCAGTCTTTAGTTAATCAACACCAGAAACATCAACTAGGTAGATGTTTGAAGTATCTTTGTATAAGGTATTGAACATTTTAACGTACGCTTTGTAGTGTCACTAAAAATTTATTCTGCTGTTATATGACATGATGGTGAATTTTCGCTGTCGTGGCAACATGTACTGACAGCAGCTTGGACTCTTGGAGCGGTGAAGAGAGCAGCACATGCATTTTTTGTATGCCTGTATTTTATTTATACATTGTGTGTCAGTATTTTCGTAGATTTCAAGTCCAAATTCTAGAGTGTGAGTGAGAGTTTTATTTATTTACTGGTGCATTCGGGTGTACAATAAGTATTAGCATATGTTATTCCAACACTCCTCACGTATGGCTTCAGAATCATACTCCAAACTGTATGACTCTGAGGCTAAAAATCTATTATCATAACAAACATTTTCAAAAAATAAAATTGTGAAATCGCAACAGATGTAGTAAATTTTTTAAATTTAGCAGTCTCATTGCATTGGTTTAAACTATGAAAACTATTACTGTGCTAGACAGAAATACTGGATTGTCCTCTGCGCTATGACTTGACGCACATTGGAAAAACCAAAGGTATGACGTAATAAAGTTACTCTTACCACCCTGCGAGTAAAACCTTCCGCCACCTCTCGATCTGCCAGCCAATCGCAAGGCTGCAAATTGAAACTAACTGAAAAACCCACTCCAACGACTCTAACACCATAAATTACAAAGAATATGTGGTCTCGAAACATTGATACAATAATTTAAAAACCCTGAGATAGTAACAATATAGAACCAAAAATAAAAAATTAATGTAAGTTATATGCATAATGTAAGTTTTATAATTAATGTAAGTTATATATATATGTATATATATATATATATATATATATATAGAGAGAGAGAGAGAGAGAGAGAGAGAAAGAGACGTCGAGCGCCTCAGAATGGCAATTAACGTCTTTCTGTTCCCGACCTACTACACGATCCCTGAAAAATAAAAAGTTCGTGAGTGCTTGTGGAAGCACGTAATTTTGGCAGCCCGGAGTCAAGAATTCTGCTAGCTACGCTATAATTCTACTCTACCTTGGCACCAATTTGCAATATCTTGGAACTATAGAATATTTCGAATATAGCCAAATGTCGGCTATGTATTCTCGACGTAGCAGCGCGTCGTGAACGTGAACGTGCGGCATGACCACCAGCAAAGCAGTAACTACACATCGTCGGCGATCCCAGCAGCGGGCATCAGCTGGCTGTCACCTGTCATGTGGCCAATTAGCCGACTAGCTCCTGCGCTCGCCGCTTCCTGGAATTTACCCCCCCCCCCCCCCCAAGTATCGCCCGAAAATGTGCATCTGCATTGATGCATTAGTAGCCAGTACACGCTCGCGTTCAGCTGTTGCTAAGTGCAAATAATTTTCTTGGTGGACTGTGAATGGCTGATTTAAATAATTCTATTGCTGGACGGAAATATTGGAATAAAAAATATACTTTTTTCCCCTTACCCAATAGTGTGGGGTTGGGAGTTCTTATCCAGCTGATTGGCCCTGGGTTTTCACTCCCCTCCTGGGGTGTAATTTTTGTTGGGTATGTATGCCTTGGATGTTCCTGACTCGAGAGAGAGAGAGAGAGAGAGAGAGAGAGAGAGAGAGAGAGAGAAAGAGAAAGAGAGAGAGAAGGTGGCTCCAAGGTTCAGCACATCCTCCCTGACTGAGTTAAGTATTAACAAAATGAAATTAATCAAGTCATAATGGTAGGCCATCTGGCAGGACTTGAACATTTCAAAGTCTTTTTGGGGTAATTTTGAAAGCAGTTCCTTGAAGGAAAAATGTAAGAGTTGAGTATAGTTTTCTCTTGTAACTTTTAAAAAGTATTAGTAAATTGAAAAAGGTAAAGTCACAAATGGCATTAGTCTTGTTAAGGGACTATGAGTGTGATTTTTAAGGATCGTTTCAGTAAAAATAATACTCAGGATTTAGTAATGGTTAAAATCATAGTAACTTGTACAAAAAGGGTACTTGTAAAATTTGGAATGGCCAGACATTGTGAGTAAAGTATGAAGAAATTTCAAACATTATATTTTTCCAAGTCAATTTTTTAATTGGCCTTTGTAGTATTTTGAATTGCCATAGTTATTGTAACTAAGGTATCCATTTTTCCATGAAATTGTGTCTTTGTTGTTAGAGAATAGCCAGTAATATATCCTCTTTTCATAAATTTAGTTGGCTTTCGGTTGTGAATATGGCCATGTATTATAAAATCATAAATAGTTGGCCTTAATTTCTTTTGTATTTGGCCAAAAGTTTTGTGGGTGGTATATTTGAAACCACTGTTATTATTAATTAGAAGGATTTGCTGGCCATCTTTGATAATTGGAATTGACGCGATTTAAAGTTCATAAAAATGCCACGTGGGCATAAAAATGGGTTTTTTTTTTTTTAAGTTTGTATTTTACAAGATATAAACACAAATTGTAATATATACTCTGAACAAAAAAAATTCAACATATATATATATATTAAAATAAAATATTCTTGCAAAACTAACTCACTTAAACATTTCCCTTTTCCATCACAACATCTAAATTTAAACATCCTTCAGTGAAAATATAAAAAAAAAAATAGAAATAATAAAAATTTCCGTAAATAAAATGTTACCTACGTGACAATTGTGAAATGCATACCCTAATTAAATATTCAAAACACCGTGTTATTATTGGGTGCTACTATGCATATATATATTACCAATTGTTTGATAAAGAAACACCTCCCGGTGTTTGTCGATGGTTTTTAGTTATACGTTGTATATTCCTTATGGACGAAATTTTAGTTATATTATAATTAGATTTTTCTTGCATTTCAAAAATATTTATTTTTAACACTGTAAAAATATATATGTTGAAGTTAAAAATGTATTTATAATTTTTTTATTTAAAGAAGGTTCCGGAGTTTTTGCATACAGAGGAATGGAGAGTTGTGTATCTTAATTACATTGGGACAATACAGTTTATTACGCGAAAATGTATTACATTTTTATTCAAAATTGCATATGTATCTGTATAATAGTGAGTAACTGAGCGGAATTTTTTGGCCAAATCTGAAGAAGTGGTCCTTTCATGCATTTTAACTATTTATTAATTAAATTACAGATTTCATATTGTTGGAGTGTTTTCAAACTGCATTGATAAAATTCTAAAAGAAACGTTCACTAACGAATATTATCGAGAACAGCGACCTTCAAAGTGGCAGTTAAACACTTGAAAAAGAAAAGAAAATTCTTCTTTTATAAGAGCCTTTTTTTTAAAGCGAAGAAAAAAAGAGAAGGGGAAAGACAGTCACATATCTTGCTGCACACACAAATATTCATACCAGACGACGATGTCACAATACTTTCTTTCCGACTGAGGTTGGTTGAAAAAAATTCGACTCTCTGACATTTGGAACTGTGAGAGGTTGCGTTTCCTTGTAAGATTGGTATGTGAATGAATTTGCAATTCGAATTGCCATTACCGTACAAAGAGAATAGTAAGCGACAGATGTTGGTCGTTCAGCTTTAAAAACATAACGTCAAAAGAAACCAGCTTCCTTTCTCCACATAGTTCTTGTGCCTTCGCAGTGATAGTTTGAAACACCGAGTTTTTGTGGCGAATTCTGAGTGACCAAAGAAGCCGCACTGTAATCTGTACACGAGCAATTTCTTCGCCGACCACCCGTGCCGCACTCGGTTGGTGCGCCGCTGGTCTGCGTTGCAGGTGGTTCTGGGTTCAAATCCCAGGTAAGGCATGGGTGTTTATGTTAGGTCATAAGTTAGTTTGCAAGCCGTCGCCTGACAAGCCTTCAGGCATAACACCGGCGGACATTAATATGCCCTTTCAAATTCAATTCCAATTCCTAATTCCTTCAAAAGTGCTATCAGTACCGGAAGTGGCGGGATTTGTCAATCCCTGTGCTTAGACTCGTTCAAATAGAACACGTCATAGATGGGTGAATCCATGGGGGGGGGGGGGGAGGCTGAGGTCGTGGCAACCCCCCCCCCCCCCAAATGACACACATTTTTTTAAAACCCTATTATCAAAATGTCAATCATTAATTTGATAAGTGATATTTGGTTTTACCCACATGACACACATAGTTTCTATTCTCCTTTCCTTTTCGATATTTCCACTGTGACTTGCGAACCATATACCACTAGTGACAATACTAATACTCATCAGACCCCCCTCTCCTCCGCTCCGAAAATTTCTGTATACACTCCTTACGTCATATGAAAACCGGTCGGTAGGCTGAGGCGCAGATGTCTGTTTACTTCATGAACATATTTGTGCCACCAGAGTGATTGCTGCTTGTCTTAGTGACTTACAGCAGTATCAAATGGGTATAAAATTTGCCCATATAATAATTGGGATAAAAATATTACTGAAAGACTCTATGGCAGCTTTTCTTTGGCTGTTCTCAAAATGTGTGCGAATGGTGAAATTATGTTGTGTACGCTAAATGTGATAGTGTAATATCCCCTGGAAAGTGCTCGATACTTCTCCTCAATCTGAGCAAGAAATAATACAGTAAATGATGCGTCCTCGATAATAGGCCTAAACATGTTTATTTTACACATATATAATATGTTTAAGGAATTCCTGTTTGCAGCAGCCGTGCTTCTTGATCCTTCAGTTGAAATGTCTATGACTGTGTGCACGAAGAGTAATTGGAAACACTTTTAGTTCTAACTCATAATACCTCTCTAGGTAAAATATGTATTATGTGAAAATATGGCAGTTCTGGTACAAAATTTCACTGACTGAGCAAGCTTTAAACTGTTTTCTAGTGAATACCCTTGGCCATTAAAAAGGAAAAAAAATATTTTATAACAATAATTTTTAGAATTACCAACGTATGTTTCTGTAGCACTATACGAATGATAAATGTAAGAATTTGTAATAAAATAATGTAAATAAAAATGTCAATTTTACAACAAAAATAATAAATATATTTTGGTTTATAAACCTGTATATTTGACTAATCTATGAACTTTTTTGGAAGTATAAATCATATCGTAGACACTTGAAAACATCACTGAGTAAAATTTTGACCACACAAAAATTACTAAAGCAGAAAAGAAATATCGCGGCGTTTATTATTTTGTTGACCACCACTGCATTCAGAATGTTGGTATTCAAAAAAATAAGAATGAACAGCGCAGTTGTAAACAGACTACCAACCAAACAACAAAACGGTATTGAAAACTGACTTGTACGAAGTGTGGATAAATGTTCTTGAAAATATTGCATTCCCATAGTCGTGTTTACATTTTTTGTAAGGCTAAAATCTGATAGCTAATTGTTTCCTTCGTACAATGTGATAATTTGCTGGAGAATTTTGCAGTGAATTCTACAATGTTATTCAATCAAAAAATACTAGTCTTAAGAAATAATGTTGTAATATCCTAGCTAATTTTCTCCTACGCTTTAAAACAAACATATGGCTGATGACATCACAAAATGAGAGCCAATCGCAAACAATGTTTCATACAAACTTAGATCAGTTACCTTTTAGAGATATCAGGAAATCCATAAGCTGAACTTGATCAATTGCGTAAAGCCTCATTCACATGTACGCTGATCACGTCGAACAGACAGAGCGGAAAACTAGAACAGCGAATCAGAAGCCGTCCTCACGTTTCCGCGCGAGTCGCATACAAACTGAGGACGGCTTCTGATTGGCCGTATTCCTCTCTGTCTGTTCGGAGTGATGGGCGTACATGTGAACCAGGCATTAGTGCAACGCAACACTTTTACAGTGGAACTCAGATACGGGATTATGTTGGGACCAAGATCTTAGAATATCTGTCCAGGACAGCTATTGGTGCAACTGGCATTTAGAATGATGGGGTGAGGATTATTTACTCCGAAAGCATCAAGGATACCTACGGACTATGGTGTTGTAGTGGTTAGACTACTCGCCTCCCATCAAGGCGAACTGGGTTCGATTCCCAGCGGTCTCGTCCCGCTTTCGCATGGGGGAATTGTGCCGCACGACGCCGCTGGTCAGCGGGTTTTCATGGGGATCTCTTGTTTCCCCTGTCCTTGCACCTCGACGCTGCTCCATACATCGATTCACCCTCATTGGCTGTCAATATCTCGATGTTAAGACCCGCCCAAATATCTTCACTCACTCAAGAACAACTACCCTACATCTTTACACATTTTGGGTACTAAACACACACTGGTACAGAAAGATATGTCCCCGCGTTTCCCCCTTTGATGACTGGCAGCATGATTGGCCGGGCTGATATCAGATAACTGGTCCTTCATAGTGACACATTTGGAGTGTAGGCTGTTCACAGTAAAGTGAGCACTGTTTAAGACCCTCCCAACAGGCATTAACCACTAATAATTATATCTTATTGCAGCCTCATGCATTACATTTTGAGGGTGGTGAAAAGTATACGTTGTGTTTATTGGTCACATTGTAATGTTTATATTAAAAAGCAGCAGGAAGATGGAAATTGGTTGAAAGGAAAAATTTGGAAGGGCCTTAAAAAGTTCTCACTTTACCCTGAACAGCCTATAGGAACGTGGTCATCGAGTGCAAGAACACGTGGCATTTCATGTTACTAGCTTTGGGTACAGTGATTCCTAGGCAGAACATTTCTCAGCACTATTGTGGTGTAGCAACAGTAAGGTATCCCACGTTCTTCTTTGCCTGTCACCGGCTGTCTTTGAATGTCGTCTGCTGTACCACGCCATCTCTATTCACACATTACAGCAAGCGAACCCACCCTCTCCGATCTTGAACAGTCCTTACTAGGGGATATTATATTAGCACACTTAGCGTACGCGACATAATTTCGTCGTTCGCGCACATTTTTAGAGCAATCAGTTAACAGAGGCCACAGCGTCGTTCAGTGATATTTATACCATAATTATTATATGGACAAATTTTGTACCGCTTTGATACTGCATTTAGTCACTAAGCCAAGCAAGAATGATGTTCCGTGGCACAATGGTGAAGAAAACAACCAGGAGTGGGTCAACCTACCAAATGGATTTCATATGACGTGTTCTTCTTGAACGTGCCTAAGCACAGGAATTGACGGATCCTGCCTCTTCCGATACCGATAGCACTTTTGAATAAATTAGGCATGTACAGCTTACGGTGCGGCCTCTATGGCCACACAGAGACAGGCCATTTCTGTGGTACTGAACAGACGTAGTAGGGTCTGGGTTCTTTACTTTATAATCTGCAAGTTTTTTCTTAATTTCACTTGCATAACACTCATGAGTCACCATATAGCAAAGCCACAGTCAGCCGACTGTTGTTTTACTGCTGGCACTGAATACTTAGGCGTTTAAATTAATGGCCCTATTATGGCTGACTGCTGGCAACAGGATACTTGGCATGCCATTTATGGCCCACTGATAGAATGTTGATGGAAATGAAACTGATGGTTGAGAGTAGGTGACCTATTAATTGCCCGTAAATGGCTTACCAACTGTATTCCAGCAATGGCCGCACATAGCTTATAGCTGGTAAATTATAAGTAGCCATCTATAGGTCATTTGATGGCTGTGAAGTGGTACATCGATGGACCATTGCTGGTGCAATTTGGTTTAATGTGGGAATTTTTATGGCTTCCACTCTTCGCAGATTGCTTCTTCAAACTGCGCACACGCACGCACACACGCATATATGAATATATATGTGTATGTAATAGAATTATAGATCTTATGATGGAATGAGTAGATTATTTGCAAAAATATAGCGAAGGAAATATCTATGGCAAAATACATTATTAGGTGTGACTTCGTAACTGGTATTTAATAATTTGACATATGTAATGTTTTACATGTGTTAGTGCATATATAAAAATGAGAATTAACATAAACTATATATAAACACCTTTAGAAAATTAACATTAAAGGGCTTTTGCTGTTTCACATCACTAAAATATTCATAACTGGCGACTGCATTTCAAAACAGATGAATAGCATCCAGGTGACACACATACTGCGAAAGATTACATTAAAGTCAAGTTTTTGGGTTAGCCTAGTATCGCCATTCATGTAGGAAGATTTCTCTCAATGACAGTATTTTTTGTTTGTTTGCATCTTTTCAAAAACTGATTAGTTCGCATGGTAAATTCTAAGGCTATGAAATCACTGCTGTAATTTATATTATATTAGTGTTTTTTGATCATTTAATTCCAAATATCTTCTAAATTATATATTCTAAGTGCAAAAATATGCAGTGGTGTAATGGTTAGTGTTCTAGGCTCAGTGGTGTAATGGTTACTGTTCTAGGCTATCACTGCGTGGGTTATAAGTTCGATCCCCTCCACTCCTACGGAAATCATAACATTTTCCAGTCGTGTAATGTAGTTAACAGTGAAGTACATTAAATTAAAAAACCAAATAAAGTCGATATTGGTATTAAAAATAATTATTTTAAGAGATAGTGTTAGAAATACGGTGAAAGCATGGCGGGCCCCTGATGGCTGTGAAATGGTACATATATGGGCCATTGCTGTTGTAAGCATATGGTCCATGCTTGGGCCCTTTGTGTTCGCCCCACCTGGGCCAGTTATGGGCAGAGTATGGCTAGTTAGTGGTGCCACTTCAGGACCAGCACTGGTGCAGGTTGCATGCCAACTGTTTGCCGGCTTGGCATCCGACTGTAAACCATAATTGGGCCATATGTGTTTTGTTACTTGGGTCGTCACATTTGACATATTCACGTCCATGACAACACGTAATGCATTGAAAGTAGGTCCACATCACACAGTAACTGTCAGCTGTCACTTTCTACTGCATTCAAGAGGATGGGGATATGTCAGGTCGTTGTAGTCGGTTGTGTGGCGCACACCAGGTGGAATACGAGTAATGTTAGTGTGAGTGCAGTGGTGGCCGGCTGCTCGTTCCTTCACTGTTCCACGTTGTACAGTGGAATCTAGAACATGTGTTGATTTTGCTTGGTTTTTCGACATATTGGCGTGTGCCACGTGCCACCACAGGACCAAGATATCACTGGCCTGTAGAGATTGACGAGAGTGCGGAGGGAACTGGTGTGGTACAGAAACGCCGATGACACTATGTGTATGGCGATGTAAATTCCAGTAGAGACTAGAATATTATTGTAATTGCTCTTGCATCACCTCATCTTGGCGTCGTAATACGTACGTTACAAAGAAGGCAGTTGGGGGCGCATCACGAAAATGTAATCCGTTATCTCTCTGTAAGCCATGAGTCACAACAATACTCAGGCCTATCAATAACCTTCTAAAAACTGTATTCGACTATGGACAAAGTTAAAAAAATTAATTGCAAACTTAGATGGGTTAAAACACAATGTGAAACTCCAGCAAAGACATTCAAATCGAGTTGGACAGCATAGCAGAGCAAGTGGCGGGCGATAGCCAAACACGAAGCATCCAACGGAGGAAAGGCGAACCTGAAACCAGCGAACCTAGATTCAGATAGAGAGCTAAAAGGTGGAGTTACAACTCTGGCGGTGCAGATTACTACGAGGAGTTGTGATGGGATATGGGTGAATACGAGTGAACAACATTCTTGAGAAATGTATGAACAGTATTAAACTATTAGTGCTAAAACACAAAGAAATTTCTCGTCGACGACATTTCCGCCCACGAACGGAGCTTGCAAGTGACTGCTGTCACAGACTCTGCGCACGACGCTTCGTCGCGTGTGAGCGATTTACATTCGTAAGACATACAAACTGATTTGAGGAACAGAATAAATAAAAATATTCCTATAACAATATGTAGTGCAAAACACTGTTTCGCATATACAATTTCCACTCCCTCACAGTTCTGACGAATGCACTCACAAATATTTCGTGCGAAGTTACACCAACGCGTAACTGAAAATTTATTGTCGTTGCCAAATATGATTGCCCGTCTCTTTAATGATCCACATATTGTCTCTATGTGATTTATATATTTATCAGGCGATGTGTGCTGTCCAGAACAGATGTTACGTTAAAGAGCTGCGCGCCTTGCACTTGGTAAAAAAAATATGTAGGCTGTTGAAGGTAAACTGAACACATCGAGGATCTAGTTACTTTTTCCTTTCAGTCATTAATTTTTGTTTTGAACACCATTTTAAATAAATATTGCCATGTGAGTAACAAACAATTTGTGTGTGTATTCCATGGCACTCGAAAGTTAATGTGTAAGGCTACAATAAAACATACTTACGTAGTGACTATTATTCAGAATGAGAGGGCTTGTGCTCACTTGACTATGAATAGATAGCCTATGCAGTATTGGCCCGGTACATGCTAGCTGTGACGGACTGCACGCCAGGTGGGACACTTGCGAACCCCGCACGGCTTCGCGCGAGTGGCTGACACCGGGAACAAACTTGTTACTTCACATCTGTACCACATACTGGTGTCCAACTTGTAGGCATTAAATCCGACTACTTTTTCCTCGGATAATATTTTTTAGATCACATGGTTTTGGCATAATGACTAGTCAAAGTCAACATTTTACCGTTTTTTAATATGCAAATAAGATAAACCAATAAATTTGCAGAGAACTTGACACACATTCCGAGAACAGTAAAACTGTAATTTGACATGTATTTATGCGAAAACTATGTGCTCAGTTTTTGTGAGGAAAGAGTAATTTATTATTAATAACGTTCAAAAGTTGGACAGTAGCTATAGCCTACATTGTGTAAAACAAAATCACCCGACCGCGTGTGTCTGCGTATTCGGATAAGCCGTCTAGACCACTTAATGAATTTTGATGCGTTTTTCCCCATCATTTAGATAATTTCTTGAGGAAGGTTTAGGTATATAATACATTAATATTTAGTGTAAGTATAGTAGAGAAGTAGTAGGGCAAAGTAGGTTCATGACAGAGGAGCCAGGAGTGAGAGCCAGTAGCCACGGCCGCCATTTTGTAATTCTTCTCTCAGAATCGCTTGTTTTTACCCAAAAATCACCATTTTTTACCCAAAAAGCAATTGTTTTAACCCAAAAAAACTTCATAAATTAATTATTTTTCCCAAAATTCACTTCGTTTTCTAAAAATTTCCCCTTTTCTCTTAAAAAATCCCAAAAAAATGTATAAAAAATTATTAAAACAGTCCGGTCCCCCAGCCGCCATCTTGCTAGCCAATAAACCATTTTACTCTCCATGCTCTATCATTCCGTATTGTTTTTCATGCTCTATAATTCAGTGTTGTTTTTTCATGCTGTATCATTCCATTTGAAATTGTTTTCTCCTAGTGCTCCCGATCTTTTTCTCTTGTTTCTCACTCATTCCGTCTATTACTTTCCTTTCTCTCTCTTGGTGGATTCTTGGTAGGTGTCACAGTCACCCTATTACTCAACTTCGTTCTGCTCCACCATCTATGTAGTTCCTTCATCTCCTGCCAGGGGCGCTGGTGTAATAATTCATCCATCAGGGGGCAGCCATATTGGTTTAAGGTTTTTTAAATATAGGTGATGCTAATTACTCGTTTTTGTTCCATCCTCTCAGTATTGGTTTATATTTTCTACACATAGGTAGTCTTGATTATGCTGCCTGCTATCGGCCTGTACTGAATGGTGATATTGGCGTTTCCTGTAAATTACATAAACTGTCATGTCTAATTTTTTATTGTTTTATTTCTAAACATAAGTATTTTTATTTGAAATCTCTTTTATATAAATAGGAGGTTTTTATAAAAATATATAAATGTTGATCTAGTTACTGGAGCTCCACTAAGTAAAACAGGTTCATGCATGAACTGCTATTGCTACAGTATAATGGCAAGACTTAAGCTCCACTATGTAAAACGGTTTCATGCATGAAATACTATTGTTACTGTACCATGACAAGACTTACTGATGTTTACTGCTTACTTAGATATGGAATGTTAACGAACCAGTACTTAGTCGACCAATATGCAAAAATTGAATCCGAGTAATTATCCATAACAACCAAACTAAATTACGAACAGAAAATTATGTTCATCTCCAAGATACCTTACAATCGAATGAACATAGCAGCGAAAGTGGGCAACTGGTTATACTACCTCCATCATTCACGGGTGGGCCCAGCCAGATATCTCCATGACAAAACTCGAAACGCAATGAGATATGTCAGGCATAACAGCAAAACTGATATTTTTATATCTAAAATATTTAATCCGATCTGGATAGAAATCAAATTAAGTACCCATGCCAGTTCAACCCCACAAGACAGATACGATATAGTGAATAAAATGTTCCATTTAAAAGTTCAGAAACTCCTATTACTCATAAACTAACCCCACATTTTTGGTCCACCTCGATGCCATATGTACACTTTTGAGTGGCAGAAACGTGGTTTACCACATTCCCATATGCTGGTATGGTTAATAAACAAGATTAAACCGGATCAAATCGATAGCGTCATTTCAACGGAGTTACTGTACAAAGATCATATATTTTACGAAATAAAAAAAAATCACATGGTCCATGGCCCACGCGGAGCCATAAATCCTAATTCACCGTGTATGTTTGAGGGTAGGTGAACTAAAAATTCCCAAAGTAATTTCAGAGCCAAACATCCTCTGGAGACGACGGGTACCCTAAACTGTCACCTGATGAAGGTGGGCAAACTGCCACTGTACGAAACCATGAAATTGATAATAGGTGGGTTGCTCCATACAATCGTTTACGTCTAAAAATTTTCGACGCCCACATCGACGTTGAACTGTGCAGTTCGGTAAAATCAATCCAATATGTTACTAAATGCATTAATAAAGTGAGCGATCGAGCTATTTTCAGCAAACAATCATCAAACGAAGTTGAAAAATATCAATTCGGGCGCTACATCTGCAGCTCAGAAGCTGGATGGAGGATTTTATAATTTAGTGTCCATGAACGGGCACCTACGATCACCCACCTTGTCATTCATTTAGAAAACAGACACAGGGTATATTTCACCGAAAACAACATCAACGATGCTGTGATCAATCCACGGGGCAAAACACTGATGGCATTTTTTTTAAGATATGTGACCAAGATGACTTTGCAAAACATTGACGTATGACAAATTTCCAAGTTATTACACGTGGAATCAAACTGCCAAAATTTTTCGGCGTAGAAAGCAAGGTATTCCAGCTGAAGGTTATCCCGGCATTTAGAAAAAAAACAGATTCTCTTGGTGGAGTCTATGTGGTTCATCCTAACTACAGAGAATGTTTTTTACTTGAGGATGTTACACCACGTTGTGAATGGCCCTACATATTTTGCGCACCTTAGAACTCTACAAGAAGTAACTTATAACACCTAAGAAGCAACATGCAAAGCGATGGGTCTTTTGGAGGACGATTCCCATTGGGACAACAGATTGTCGAAAGCTGCTATATGCTGTTCAGCAAGGTCGTTGAGGTATTTGTTTGCCATTATTGTAGCGTATTGCAAAGTGACTATTTAATTAATTGGAATAAATATCAAGAAAGTATAGCTGAAGACATTTTGATTCGAAGAAGGCGAGAACTAATATCAGGTGACATTCATTATGACCAAAATGTTTTTGACGAAGCATTGGTTGAATCAAAGCAAATAGTAGAATTACTTTCGGGAATATCTATCAAGAATTTTGGACTACCAATACCAACTAATATAACGATTCGGGTATGACCAATGCTGAATACTCAAGAATTACGTCTTATGGCTAATCAAGACTGTTAAAAGTTGTCACTCAAGACGAATATCGCATGAACATCAATCAGAGAAAAGTAAATGATGCGTTAATGTCATCCATAAATACCAACGAAGGAAATATATTTTTCCTGGGTGCTCTAGGTGGCACGGATAAACTATTTTTAATCAATTTACTGTTAGCCAAAGTAAGATCTACTGGTAAAATTGTTTTAGTCGTCGCATCATCCGGTATTGCAGCTACACTTTGGAAGGAGGCCGAACCGCACACGTGAAATTCAAACTTCCGTTAAAAATTACTAATGATGCCGCCGGTGTATGTAGCATTTCCAAGCAAAGCAATATTGCGAAATTGATGCTGGATCTGCTCATTAATAGTTTGGGATGAGGCTTCTATGTCGAACAAGACTTCCATTGAAGCATTAGACATACAAATGCATGATTTGCGTAACACGAACTCGCCTATCGATCGCTGTACAATTTTGTTCTCAAGTGACTTTCGCCAAATATTACCAGTTGTAACGAGAGGGACACGCTCCGATGAAATTAATGCTTCTTCAAAAAGATCCTACCTTTGGCGATGTGTGATTAGATTAGAACTTAAAACCAACATAAGTGCTCTGTTGTCTACAGAACTAAACAGACTTTTTTTTTCAGATTTGTTGCTGAAAATAAGTAATGGACATCTACCACAGGACAATGGAAGAATTAATCTCGATAATGATAATCTCTGCATTTTGGTAAACAACCTTCAAGAATTGATCGATTTAGTTTATTCTGAAATTAACAATATACGTACTAAGTTACTACATTGGTTCAAAGAGAGAGTAATGTTGTCACCTACCAACGAGCAAGTAGGCAAAGCCGATGACTCGATTCTCTCGAAGATCGACACATCAACGCAAGCCTTCTACACAGTGCTTGTTCCGTACGAAGCCGTGCATTATCCAACAGAATTTATAAATTCTTTGCAACATCCTGGACTTCCTCGGTACAATTTGGTGTTAAAAGTAGGGTTTACTATTATATTATTACAGATACTTAACCCTCCTAAATTATGCAATGGCACACGATTGCAAATAAAATCGTTAAAAATCTTTTTAATTGAGTGGAAAAGTTTTACCGGCTGTGGAACTAGAGAAGCCGTTTTAATTACCCGGATCCCATTGATAGCAACGGATCTACTATTTCGATTTAAACGACTACAATTTCCAATAAGATTGCCATTTTCTATGACTATAAATAAAGTGCGAGGTGAAACATTGAATGTAGCTGGAATAGACTTACGCGTTAAGTATTTTTCACATGGACACCTAAATGTAGCCCATTCACGTGTGACCTCTAGAGAAAATCTGTTTGTGTTGTCTCCTGCAAGAAAAGCACTCGAAATTGTCTACAAAGAAATTCTATAGGTATGGACAGTATGTGTTTGTATAGAATGTTTAAAAAGACCGAACATTTAGGTACTTACTGTAAACATAAACAACGCCATATTTGTAAATCGCACCCGAGCGAAGCCAGCGCGGGCCGCTAGTACAAGTATAAATATACAATAACATATAAAATAAATTTAAATAATGCCGACTATATTTCATATTTATTTTCTGAATAAATGTAGGTAGGTTTCTATTTAGGTAACCTAGGTGAGTGTTTAGAAATGTGTCGGGCGCCGTGACTTAAAAATGTTGGCGACGAAAATCTTGACAATTTTCTTTCACGCTTAGTGTACAGTGACGAGGCCATATTTTGTAGCAGTAGTACGGTGAGCCGTCACAGAGTACGGATATGGATATCACAGCAGCAGCATGCCATAGTCAAGCGTGAGAGAAACTCCCATATAGCGAATGTGTTCTGAGATGTTTTCCGAGAAAAGGTTCATGATCCGCAAATTTTTCTTGACAACACTCTCACGGGAATCTCATACCTGCACATGTTGCAGAACTGTCTTTTCTTGAAGTTACATTTCGATTCCACCCGTTTCATTTTCCAGAAGTACGCTGCAACACCCACTGGCAATTTAGCAGTTTCGAACATTCCTGAACAACGAGCTTCCACACCGATGGATCGGCCGTCAGGCACTTGCTGCTTTGGTATTCACCACTGGCCACCACTCACTCTCACTGCACACACAGTCTCACTGCATTCCATTTTTCTTTCGGGGTTTTGTGACGGATTTAACTTGTGTGCTGCCCCTTCCTATAATAATGAATACTTCTAACTCGTATGACAACAGTAAAACTAGACATGCTTGCTAATATATGGAACTAGCTTGAATATCGTGTAGATGTATACCGTGCATCTGTGGAAGGGGGGAGGGGGGTAATATTAAGCATTTGATATAATTGTAAACAAAACTTTACCGTCAAACATTTATTTCAATCTTAACCGCAAGGTTCTCTAGTCCTTAGTTTAAAAAATATACATCCTTTTGTAATCGAATGAAACATTTTGAAACAACCTGTATATCTTGGCCAGGGAAGAAGCCAGGGTGTGTTATTTCGCTGCAGCAAAAATCTAATTTTTTTTCATGAAGTGATATTTCCCTTTATTCGGAAATAGGTCTCTTAATAGTCTTTAATGTCTGTCTTTTTCTATACACTATCTCTAAATTCTTATCTACAAAAAAAATTATGAATCGGTTTCCGGACTAACATTATCTAAAAACCTATCTTTTTGATTCCTAAAAATACTAACATTCAAGCATCTTCGCAGAGCACGAAGTGTGATATCGGCCCTCTCATTCCTGTCTGGGTCAGTGTAATATGAAACATCCATTCGTGTTTCATAATTACAAACATCCATTATTGCCATGTGACAATTTTAAACATCTATTCTTAGGAGCATTCCTGCGCTAAGTGAATTAAATTCTCATTTGTATGCAGGTCAATGTACTTCCGACTCTACTGGAGATTGCCGTTATTTTAATCTCTGTAATTGTTGTTATCGTATATACTTTTATACGTATGTCTTGAAGTCTAGTGTTTCACTATTGTCTAGTGTTGCCAGTTTCCGTGTTCTACAGTATTTAGCCGGCTTGCGGTACGAGGGTCTGGCTTCAAGTCCAGGATGAAACTTGTCTTGATCGGTTTTGAATTAACCACTTTGTCTGGAAAACTGTCAACTGCAATCTCGCAATATGTTACCTATGTTAAATAATACGTCGTTAATGATATAATCTGTAATGATTGGCTCATCGTTTATAAATATTTTTGATTAGCATAATGTTTTACAAAAATTATATTAGAGCAGTAATATATGCTACTATAACTAGGCAACATAAATAATGGTCAGTCGAATCCTATGTTATTAATTACCAATTTTCTACTTCTGTAACTATAATTATTAGATTTTTTGAAATTTAATATATATTCAGATCTTGATATGCAATTCGTGACGGGAAAAACCCTATTTCAAAATATCGTATTTAATACATAGCAAGTAATGAGCCCGTGGACTAGGCAGGCTTACATTTATCTTTATGGTACGTACACAAAAAATTCGGCAACGTCTGTATAGTACCGTAATTTAGCTGGGAATATTTTCTTGAACAACAATAATGAAAATACATTGTTGTAGTTAAGTGTAAATTTAAACACAGAGGGTCATAACTCCACAGACGATAAGTTCGAGGACTGAGAGTAGGCAGCCGCGCATCACGGCATCCACGATCTTATTGGAAAGCACTACGTATACACATAGCGGAAATATTAAGGAAAATGGCACAAGACAAGAGATTTTCGATATATTGCCAAAAAAATTGTGCTTAATCAGAAGGGAATATTGTGATACCAACAAAGTAAGTGTATATAAAATCTGTGTTCAGATTAAAAGAATTCGAGGTATGTAGCCACTGGACGATGAAAAGAACTGAAAGACGAAACAGACGAGAACAATATGAAAGTACTATTTAATTAAGCCATCTACATACACTGTTCTTCAAAATATGTCAGCCCTGGTGTAGGTAATGCATTTTCTCTGCGAAGAGAGATTTTTGTTGCTAATTCGACAAGTTTTAACTGCATCCTGTATGTTCTCGTTGGTATGGAATCTTCGTCTGTAAAAGAGAAAGTCGCGGTGATGAATTTTCCACTTCTTAAGGGTTAATGCATTTACTAAAACCTTGTTTACATGCGGCGTGCATTGTCGTGGAGAATGATGACTCCTGAAGACAGCATGTCGGGTGATTTGTTTTTGATAGCCTTAGCATATTGCCAAGTACCGACGGACACTTATATTGATGTATGTCACTCCGGTAAGCTGGACCGTAGAAGTACGGGACGTAGATACAACGAAGAATTCGGCCAGAATGCCCTTTCCAGTTTGCTGCTTCACTCGAATTTGTTTGGCTTGTGCAAGTCGGTTTGCATGCTGACAAACTTTTCTTCGGGCTCAAAGTGGCGACACCGCAGTCAGTTTCGTGCTACTACGGGCAGTAGGAAAAGTCCGCCATCATCAATGTGGCACATTAGCAAATGCTGCAAGCTCAGGTTCATTCGCTGCTACCAATAGTCTTAAGGTATTCCAGGTTACGGGGCACAATTTTTCTGTGCGGTCCCAACAGAAACGTCGAACTCACTTGCCAAATATCGAATGTTTCGTCGACGGACCGTCTTGAACGCCTGTTAATGTCCGCAAAAGAACTATCGGTCACGATTTCTCGCGCCTGGCCCGGACGCGGGAAAACCTTCGTTTCCTCTTTCTCTCGCCGGACATTCGTGACCAATCAGCAACGGCGGTCTTCAGCAAGCACATTCCTCCGCACACAGCGTCCATTCTCCGACGAATCTCAACAGACTTCCGTTCACCGGCCGTTAAAAAAAAAACTGACTGACTGGTCGCTGATCCTGCTCGAACGGGTTCGGTACCACATTAGCCACATTCCACATACTGTCACGCGTTTGATAATAAATCACGTTGAAACTTTGAGAACACAGCGCATGCGCCACACACGACAGCTACACCGTAGCATCCACAACTCAAAATAGGAATTCATCGCATAGCGCGCTTCGAACGTATTTCATTTGATTATGCTTAATCGCCGTGTAAACTTTGTAAAATTTAATTAATTACATTTAATACAACACCCACGCTAGACCTCCAAGTTGGGATACCCAATGTATTTATATGTGATGTACTTCCCCTGTGATTCAGGCACCTCGTCGCAATCAGCTATACAACACAACTCGTACGGATTTAGCGTGCAGACTCGGTCATTAGCACAGCAATGACCTCTATATTAAATTACTTACTTCGTTGCCAATTGGTGGGTGTACAAAATAAATAATTAAATAATGATATATGTTGTGCTCGTGGATGTTCCGACCAACTACATATAAGTGAGCGCTGACCAGTTGATTACTCTTGTCACAATACACCTTATAGGTTATGCTTATGGGCGTGCCGGTTACCATACTCAGATTAGTTTGCTGGGTTTTCTGCATATAAATTAAATACTTAATACATTCAACCTGTAAATAACTGGTTTTGGCCCACTGTTTACTAAACATTTTGTATTTTGATCTGTAATTAATACTGTAATTTTCATCAACTCCAGCCGGGACCGATTGCCTATGGCACTCGAGCCCTTTTCGGGATTCTTCACTCCCATGAAAACCGTGGTTTTCAAACACAAAACACAACAATGAAACAACACATTTAAAAATGAGTGTGACCAAGCAGAATAGCTGACTTGAAATATTTCAGTGGAAACGTTGTAACACCCTGATTTTCACATCAGTTGTGTGTGTGTGTATATATATATATATATATATATATATATATATATATATATATATATATATATATATATATATATATATATATATATATATATATATATATATATAAGGTATCTAGTTTCAAACATGACCAAGTCCACTTCAACGTTTTTTCCAGGAAAGCCAGAAAACTGGTTGGGACCATTATATTTAACAAATATATGTCAAATTTTGTGTGGCAACTCTCCGTGGTGACTTTAAATGCTCATAGAACAATTCACAGTACACATATTGTATAAATTTCGTTAAAAAAGTGTTTGAAATATGGACTTGGCCACATATGAAACAAAGTAAGTGACTTGACTATTTTTGAAACTAAACGACATGGACGTGGCTATTTTTTAATTGGAATATTTGCCATAAACGGAATTATACAAAAAAGTTGGTATTTAATATGCATAAGCGATTTATAATCAACACATCATTAAGGTAGGCATTACAAGTAAGTCATATTATGTTCAACAGAAGATGATACTTCTGGTCAGCAAAATATGGAATAATAAACATTGGCTAGGTTTACATGACTAAAGAAATGAATGACTGTTACAAAATAAAATTTATTTATAAATTAACCTGACAAGTCAGTTTTCTTTTAACAGCCCTATCTTTACATAGCAATATCATAATTAAAATGAATGGATTATTCAGCTCGTTCACACAAATGAGAAATCTTCTTCTCGGTCACAGTCACATGGTAGTTCTACCTCTTCTCCAACATTGTGACCATTGCTCTCAACAATACGTTTGTACCACTGCAAACTATCTAAACTTTTCCACTCACAACTAAAGTGTTTCAACAACAGATCACCAACATCGTTCACTTTATCTTTTGTCACAGGAATTCCAATCGGCAATTTGTGTGGACTGGCATCTGTGAATGAAGTGTTTTTCTTGGTGATGCCCCGCTCTATTTCTATATCTGTGCGGTAATATGGTTCTCCTCTCACAAGAATATTGTTAGTTTTAACACTTCAACGCAGATGAAACCTCTTGCACTGTAATATTTTGAAATACAATAATGATGCCGCCTTCACAATATCACGAGCTGCTTTCTTCCAGTCATAAGCTCCCCAGTCTGTCCCCTTTACTTTAAGTGGCCAGTGATGTTCAAAAATATTATGATATTCCTTTGGCTCAGTAATTGTTTCCTTCCTCTTTGCCTCCTTCTCAATTCTGCCTAGCACTCTAGCTGAGGGTAGGAATGAATATCCAACCACTGGAAACACAAGTTGCACAGAGGTTACATTATCAGGTGCTTGGAGGAGCCATTTGGATAACATTTTAAGTACAATGAGGTTCTAATTTGTCCTGCACACCCATCTGCCATAAGTCTTACTGTATCAATTCCGTGTAAATTGGCTGTCTGGAGTGTACCATAGACTGCAGATGCTATTTCGTTAGATGATTTTGGTCTTTCATTCTCAAACCAGGTCTGAATCGATACATTTTCGTTTGAGATATGTAAGTGTGAGGATCCAGTAACTACAGTAAAGTTGTAACAGTACAGTTCCCGGCTATAATAAGCTGCTTGGTCTGCAACCTTCGGTAACGCCAGGTTCTTTTGACAATCAAAAGAAAGAATAAGCATTCCTTCTCTTTCGTCTTTGAACATGTCATAAATTGCTTCGTACCTCATTTTATGCACCCTCACTTCAATAATTAGTACATTTATTTTTTTTATGTCATCCTCTGTTCGTATTCTTCCAGTCAATTCACAACACTTGGAACAAACATCGGTGGAAGGAGCTTTGAAGCTATTATTAAAACATGTGCTAAATACATGGCGGGAATAGGATTCTTTATATTTGAGATCACCATGTACTTTCTGATTGTACATCCTCCACATTTTCTTAATATTTAAACCGGAATCAAGATAAACACGTTAACTTTTTCCACGGCAATAATGGGATTCAACAGCTTTAAATGTTTGGATGAAAGGTTTAACATACATTGATTTTCTTTCGAAATCTTTAGATCTTCTGTCACCACCTCACGTTTCATTTGGAACATGAACATCATCCCTTTTGAACCGTTGAAAAGCGCCAATAACTCTGTGCTTTGTAATTCCCAGTGTTGTCAGAAATGTCTGCTAGGTAGTTTCCAACTGGATTTACAATAATGTATTCAATAGTCATACCTTTCTGTAGTCGTGTATTGCTTATGCTTCGTCGTCTCTTGGGAGGGCTGCTGTAACAGTATTTTAAAATGAAGGCGTTTTGGGCTGATATAGTAGTGTGTGCATAAAAGCACTATGGAATTATCTTATGTCCTTCACTGTCAATAACCTGCAGCGTTGTTACCCTCTATGGTTGCAGGATGGATATTCTGGCAAGCATTTCGCAAATTACCTGAAACCAAAATAATTATAAGGTAAAAATGTAAATTTGTATTAAACATTAATGTTTCTCAATGTGCTAGGTACAAATGTATCTGTTTTTGTGTTTAATTTTCACAGTTAAATCATGTTGCCTGCAAATAGTTGCACACGAATGTTTTATGTGTAATAGTTAAATCTAAGACGAATAAAATTTTTGCTAGCCTAACTAAGCGGTAATTATGTTGATGAATGAAATGTATGCAATTTGGGTTAACGTACGTGCCTAGGAATAAGTAAAACAGCATTATTTTGCTAATTAAACAATAAATACACATGCTATATTTTGGGGTGCTGCTACAAAATGTACATGATCATGATATGTGTATAAGTATAAAATTATCACTACTCAATATCTTGATTGTGCGTTATACCCATAACTTTTTCCGTGCGTAGCTAGTAATTTACTGAGCTGCTATTATATTAAGTTGACTAGTGTAATGATGAATGTAATTTACTTTTACCGCTTCTCTCGTGTTATTTCCATGACGATGGATCTCGCTGGAGCTTCCTTGATTGGCGTGTGTCGGTTTCCTTAATATGATCACATATATAAAAACAAATTTAACTATTCTTGAACTTCAATAAAGTGTTATTTCAAGAAATATCTCAACAAAATTTGTCTTATATGTAACAATTACGAAAGCACATAAGCCATCTTGAATACAAACTCGCATGTGACGCGTTTCTGCTTTATCATTGGCTGTAATGGGATTGCCAAGGACTTGGCCGCCTTTGTAAATATTATGCTTGGGACATGGCCGTTTTTGAAACTAGCCTCATTTCTTTGCAATACATTTGGCGGGATTTAGTCGGTTCTGAAACGCATTAATTTCATAGGTTTGTAGCCCTGAAGACGACGATTTCATTCATGTATATATCTTTTGATGTGACAAAAATAGACTTGTCCATGTTTGAAACTAGGCGCCTCATATGTAAAGTTTATTATTTGTTATTTCACACTTGAATGTATGTTTGTTTAAAAAGCTGTATCTGTGTCAAGAATTGTACTTATTTTTCTTTTAAATTATTATTATGTTTTCTTTCTCACACTAGGAATGTTGTACATAGAATTTATCGTGGTAATTTGAAATTGTATAAGGTTAGGATTTTAATTAGTTAGAACATTTGATATTTTTTTGTAATTGTAACTTCGTTTTATTGATATTTTTGGTCTCATTGTGTGATTAATTCTGCTTCTTCAATATTTATAGTCTTTAGCCAGTATAGCACCCTCTGTCACTAATCATTGTAAATATAGTATATATTTCTAGGAGATAGAAGCCAACATCCGCATAATGTATGTATGTATGTTGTCTATGGTGGAAAAAAGAGGTTAAAAACTGTTTGATTTAAAAATAATTACTGCATAAATTAATGGAGTTGTGTGTTTTTCGTTTTGAGAGGTATATATTTGTAAGGACGCCTGGATCTTCGCACCTCATTGAAACAGAAAAGCACTACCCATTATTAGCCAGCAGATCAATTTGAGTTATGCCTGCGGCAAACCCGAGAGATGGAGTTATGTCAAGTGAGCTAGACACACATGGGATTTTAATTTTTTAGTTTAAAAATTAGGTGTCTCCTTGTTTGCTAGTTGTTCTCCTGCTCAGCCAGTCCACGCATCGGCACTAATATTGAAAAGAAAAATCACTGATATTACCTGATTTTTACGACAAAACTAGAATTATTCTTAATTGAATAATAGTGACACTCTTGGAATACTTATATGGGGCTTAATGATTTAAGGTATAACTTCACATTTTAACAGACTGGCTTGACCACCATGAGAGCAGGTAAAATGATCTTACTTTGCCGCAACCTTTCAGAATGGCGACCAGTCGTAAGGCAAATACCACGATGTTTCAGCCATATACATACTCTTTCAGAATGGCGCACAATAGAGCTGGGAGCTTAGTCAACACGTATATGAGCAGGAAGACCCACAAGACACCGTATCAACTGAGACAATTAACGCCCATTAATTAAAAAACATTTGAGTTCTCGATAGAGCTAGGGGAAACAGTGGAGGTAATGAATGAAACCTTGATGTTTGAGGCCAACACTAGCATCATGCCAGTAATGGAAAACGCGACTATAACTAGGCAACATAAATAGTGGTTTAAACCTGCGGGTCAATGGGGATCAAAACTATTTAAACCTCCCATATGAACCACTTCCAACGGCCTAACTGCTGAAAAACCAAAGAATACGTAATCTCGGAAACGAGATCGCACCAAAAATAAATATTACTTACATAAAAGTAAATACACAATGAAAAATGCACTAGCCTATCCAAATTAAACATAAAATATTACCACCATGCAACTAAGTTCTAAAAATCCTACATGTGTGACAGATGTGAAAAATATTACAAATAATTCTACACGACAATTAATGTAGCGATAAAAATAATAAAATAACGTAGGGTATTTATAGGCGTGAAAACATATTTTTACGGGTGTTATAACTTTCATAAGGAAAATAATAAAAAAGTTATCAGGGAAATGATGTTGGAATAAAAATTTCCAAAAAATTCACAATAGATTTTAAAAAATATAACCACGGTTTATGAAAAATATTGTTACACATTTCAACCTGTACCTGTGCAACAACCCGCAACCCACCATAGTATAAAAAAAAGTTGCTTCAGATATTTTTTCTAAGAATAAATATTTTAATTACTAGATGTATAACATTATAGACACACTAATCACACGTAGTAAAAATGCGACTTTCAAGAAATTTAATTCCTAAAAATAAAAAAACATTGAACGTAGTAGGCCTACGATTATTTATTTGGCCTAGTCGAATAAATTTGATATATGCTGTTCATGGTAAAGTGAGCACTTTTGAGGGCCTAGTTACTTTATTCTTTCAGCCATATTTTATTTCTTAACTACCTTTTAATATATATATATATATATATATATATATATATATATATATATATATAAAACTAAGTAATAAAAACAGTGCGTATATTCCACCGCACTCTGAAGTTAAGGTCTAAAGCTAAAATAAAATATAATTATTGACTATTATTCCAAATGAGAGGTCTTTCAAAAGTGCAGACAGCAGGGATCCGATCTCCGGCTCTTTACGTGTGAGCTGTTCAGGGGGAAGACAGTAATTTCTGCCCAGTCCTCCCCTAACCTGTACCCGAGGACTTGTAATAGTTTTTTTTCGATATTAAAAGGTATTGGTAGCACTAATAAATCTTTTAATCGTCCTTTCCATCCTGTCTTCCTTTAAGTTGGTGCGTTGCCTTAAGTGGCATCCACGATACTGTGCAAAAATGATGACTCAATATTAGTCATGTATCATGTATTCACCTCTCAATAAATCAGTCAAGGTATTTGAAATTCGCCCAGGAAATCATTGTCTACATCTTCCACAATGCGAGTTTTATCTTAAACCTGAAGGAAATTTAATATTTAAAAAAAATGCCATTGAAATTCAGAGAACTCTATAATTACGTGTCTTAAATTTAGTGCTAAGAGTCAATACTAGCTGATGTTTTTTATTGAATAAAGGTAAATTTTTTTAAAAAAGCAAATCTGCATTTTCTTCAACTGTATCTTATTACTCTGCGCGAAGTGTCCAACTGTTCGTTGACAGCGGCACGGAATTTCTCTGTGTACTTGAAGAACTACCAGAAATTGTGCAAATACTCTGTACTCAGTTTATTTCTTTCGTATTTGCGAAATCACCTGTGCAGAGCGTTTTATTGCAGGAATTTCTCTGGACTGTGGTTAAAACTAAATCGCCTATTTATGTGCAGTGGCATACAACATTGCGGATGATACAATGTAAATTAATTTGAACTAATAACTTAATAAAATATACCGTGTGTCTTGGGTTGATGTTTTAAGGCATACCATTTGACGTGACTTATGTTTTAATAGACTTGCAGTCGCTAAAATAAATGAACATTAAACTCACAAACAGTATTAAAGTAGCACACGTGTGGGGTCGAAACCAGAGAGCGGATATTAACGTCTCAGGTGAAGATATATTGCTGGCAACCGGAAATGCAACATTGTGAAAGATCTCACTTATTCAGTTTGGTTTTCAGTTTTCGGTGATGTGTCACTTCCAGCGTTACCACAAAATTACACTGAAAGTTATACAGTTCCGATGATGCTATGATTCCGGCTATCTAGTTATGAGGAACTGTGATTTCCTGGTCGACGTTATATATTCGGTATTGTTTAGAGTTCAGTATAATTTCCGAGGATAGGGTCTACCTCATGTTCAGTATTACAGTAAAACACGACAGGAGATGATGCAAATCCAACTCTCTTATGGTAAATATAAATGGGTATTGCAGAGTCACAGAATGTGATGTATCTATGGTTTGGTTCAAAGAGGAAGAAAATCAGAATTGTGTCATTTATATTGTTGCGCAATTACGATGCTCCAGATATTAAACTTTTTTTAATGCCATCGATTTTCACGTCAAAAGCCGGTACCCAAAATTTATTTTTCCCCCGTATTTCTTTATCGCCTAGGGACGGGTATATATAAACTTAATTAGAGAGCATCGAAAGTTAAGTATTGGTTAGTGTTTAAATTTTGTATATTCTTTAGTCCTATTAAAAAAGTTTTTATAAAACGTGTTGCCCTTGAATGCGTGAATATTAGTTCCTACGGTAGGATTCATACATTTGTCCAATTCTGTAGGTGAATTTAACGTCATGGCTGGCTAACAACGTACTTTCGACAAGATAAATCGATTAAAAAGGGGAGGGTGATGATGACTTTAAGCAATCACAGTCTGCAGTAACTAACAGTGAACAAGGTAGCACAATTATGCACAGGATATAACTGTGTTCACTCGAAGTTACCTAATCGACATGCGCTCTTTACTTTTAAAAGGTTGTTCTGAAATAAATTGCAGTTTCGATAACTCGCACGATTATTAATTTTTGAATTGATTATCTATGTCGCTGATACACATGCATAATTCAGAAAATCCTTGTTAGTAGTTTACAGAAAAGAGAGTTAGGCGCAAGGTGCAAGGGGGGGGGGGGGGGGAGTTGAGTTTCTAATTAGTCAGATTATCAAACCCTCTCACTCCAGCTGGACGTCGGTTATGTTGGATGCACATTACGTAAACTGGAGGTAACCTCAATTTTGACCCCGGATGACCGTGTGACAACCTCTAAACCGAAAAAAATTCTTCAAAATTAGAAAACAAAAAGTGAACTCACTCCAGGTATTTGACAACTTTAGTGAAAAAGAAAATATGCGAAGGAAAATTTTTACTACAAACACAACCTAACATTGCGAAAACAATAGAAAATAAATAAAAAGAAGGAATCCTAATAATGCATTTACAACATTTTTGACTGGGAAAAACCAGGGAGTGTGTGCCTAATAAATTAAACTGCTGTTTTTTTTTTTACTATATTTCCCGTTAAACGAACAACTACTTCATGTCGCCGAGGCAATTATTTTTGTAATTTCTTGCGATGTGTTATCCTAATCACAAAGTAACTTTTTAACTGTCTTTGCTTTTACTTATTTTTTTATTTCCTGATTTCCGCTGCAATAGATTGTGTTCAGGTCTAGCGATTGTGATGGAGTCAGTATTCTTATCTTATATAAATATGTCACAATAACCACACCCCAGTCACGTTGAAGGTATGTTTGGGTCATTATCCTACTGAAATCGAAAGTCATTATGGAGTTTTAATTTTTGTGCACTGCTCCGTAGCATTAATCATAACAATTGCGGAGGAGATTAATTTTTACCATATTTACTGTATAATAATGAAATACGTTTATTACAGAACATCGACTCAAATATGTAAAATTACAAGGGATTATTATACCATTATGCCAAGAAGCTGAGTGTAACGAAATTGCTACAACTGAACAACGTTCTCCAAAGTCCTCCTTGTCCTGTAAATTCATTTCTCCTGGTAAACTTATGCGTAAACAACTGACTTCCTAGAATACTGCGCGCAATCGTAAAAGTGTGCTGTAAAGTGTTCAGTCAATAACACCTGGGCAGCTAACACGCTAGACAGGTTTCTCACTTTTTGTATGCACAGTGTAATGACATCAGCTGGAGAATAAGAGCTGGGGAAAAATTTTACTTTTGTATTTTTAATCATTTCACAGAGAAAGTTTATCATTCATTGTATCATCACAATTCGTCGTTTTCGTTCTTCTCTGATGTCATTGAGTCCAAGGCTGCATTCATTCATCCATCAAGTCCTGGTGTTCTATTGTGATACAGAGAATAGTGGAAAATACTTTTGCTACTCCACTTGCCAGCCATGTTACATAGCAAGCAGTCAAATGAAATGCCGTGGACAAGTCGAAAAATGCTAATGTAGTGGTAACATATTAATAGCATTCGGGGTAGTTTTCATGTTTTGCCATGCACGTGTGCCACCAGGAAGTCACGAATAATGCGAAAGGTATTTGCATGCTTATGGCGCAAAACGAAATCTAATGTAACGATTGTGCAGCTGTAATAGATAACATTCTCTGTGTTTCTGTAACTGTAAATACATTAAGGTCGAATATAAACGATCTCTATACAGCAGCGTTATAAACTGTCATATGCATTAATGTGGTTTATGTGCATACAAGCACATTTTCATATGTTTACGTATAGCACTTTTCCAGTTATAACAATCACAAACTATTTCCATCGACCTCTATATCGATGTTATTTTGTCCCATATATTTTTTTATTTTTTTTTGTAGGATATTAAATCCCTTTATGAAGATGATATATATTCCAATAATTTTGTACATAATTAAATTTGTGTAATTCGTAAATCGCGCAACCAGATGTATAGGAAAGGAACAGAACCAACGCCATTAACAACCTACGTTGGCCCAGTGGTTGACATTTGATTGGAAAGGTTTGCTATATGTTGGGCTGGAACACACATATTAATAAAATGTTGGCCCATCGAAACACGCGAGTGAAAATTTGCTACTCAGAAAATGTTATGAGATTACATAGTCTTCTTTAGACAGTGACGTCACTAAATCAGAGAATGCCAGAATATATCAAAAGTGTGTGTGTGTGTGTGTATATATATATATATATATATATATATATATATATATATATATATATATATATATATATATATATATATATATATATATATGGTAAAAAGTTGGTTAACTTTCTGTTGGTAATTGGTAAGTAATTTTGGTTTTGCCAACGTTGTGCAATGAACATTTCATGTCAAATTTTGGAACATACTTCTTTAGTGAAAACAGCACCTCTTTCTTATCTATGCTACTAAATAAAATAGAAGTGTCTGTCTGTGATTTTCGAATTTTCTACTTTTAATTATTTTTTAATATAGTATAAATGATAACCAAGCCATATCTAATGTTCATTTTTTTTTTGTTTTTTTCATATCTGTCTGTCTGTATGTCTGTCCGTCTGTCTGTCCAACTGGATCTAACTCAAAAACCACTGAACGTTTTGACATCAAATTTACACACTCTATAGATGATAACCCTAGGACCAAGTTAGTCTTCGTTTCATCGAGATATCTCAAACGGTTCCGAAAAAAAGCTTTTCTTAGGATTACTACACAATAAGAAAATTGTTTAAAAAAAGTTGTTTGTTCATCTCTGCTTTTTTTTTCTATGGGCTGTCATCCTTTCCTTCCCGAGAGAAGTGGCTAGATCGATCCAAAGTCCTGAATGTCATGCTAACGAAGTAGCACTGGCCTGCTAGTAATATATATAATATTAAGGTTTTTCAAGTTCTCGAGGTTTATTCTAAGTTTCTCGGGTAGTCAGTCGGCAGATCTCTATGTCGATATCGACAGTCAACGCTCCTGCAGATCGAGAGGACGCCGTTTGAAACGATCGGGAGCAAAATATGGTTAAATAGTTATTATAAGCGCACTATAGTTCCGCGACCTCACTCCCTCGGCAATGGTAACTGTAAGTTGTTACCAAGTCAGCACTTGCGCAGAACAGTGTGGCCAACCTCCCAGCGGAAGCCACTCTTTACTTGAACGTCTCACGGAGCAGCAGCGCATTAGCAGTGAAAGACCTGACGCTACCAACCACTCAACTCGCTTGTTCGTAAAAATTGTTTGAAAAAAAAAACCCGTGGAACATTTACCACTAGCCTTACACATCACGGGAATTCTTATACCATTGTTAAATTACATGCACGTAGATTAGTTGACCTGTAAAAAAATAGTAACCTTGTATCATTTCTACTCAAAAACCTGATGTTACATGGTCAGCTAAAAAGTATGTTAAAATCGTGGGTTTTGGTGAAAATGCAATATTTAAGCCACGCAAACCTGAATAAAATATGAAAATTTATTATTCTGTAAACAAAACGTTTCTAGTGCCAATAGTTTTCACGAGGCAGGACCAAATGTTTTAGGTATCGCACCGTTTCGTGGCAACACCCACTGACATTACAAAAAAAGTGCTCATATTAGCAAACGTGCGTATCATATATCCTTTGCGTTTAACTCCTAGAGCATATTCATGAAAATTTTTTACTTGGCAAATTGTTTTGATAGTCATAACATTAGGTAGTATTAATTCAGGAACCCAGTTTAAAGGTTTAAACCTAGTTGCGTTTATCTGTTTTATGATCGTGTCGAACATTCCGTCGAATCAATTGCAACAAAATTCGCAATCGACATGTGTATAGACCCACTATATACTATATCCTGTAGTCTACCATATTATTAGTAATTAAGTTTACTTATGTTCATTTGAGTAGTTATATAAATAAACATACTTTCTTTGGTTACAGCAACACAGCGTTTCTAAGATGATATGATACTATGTCAGACGCATTTTTGATAGTGAAATATAAAACAATAAATATAATTTATATAAAAGATAAAAGAAAATGTTACATTCACACTGATTTACAACATGAATGGTTAGATAAAAATTTAATTGGTGGTTTTGGTAGTTTACTCAACAAAAAGCAATGCGTTTCAAGGTATTCAATATTTTTCTACTGATTTTTTGCAGTCCAATTGCTCATCTTTCGGCGTCTCTCTCTCTCTCTCTCTCTCTCTCTCTCTCTCTCTCTCTCTCTCTCTCTCTCTCTCTCTCTCTCTATATATATATATATATATATATATCCAACATTTTACTTCGAAAGCCCGCACGTTGTTACATGAACGTATTCGCGAGCCACGAAGTGTGCACGTTTCTTTGAATGCGCAGATGTAACAAGCTACTGTACATCGGCTGGAGTTGAGAAGCATGTGATGTATACAGAAAACATTCAAGAGCTACTGTATATCATGCGTTGTCTTGGGACGAACTTTGTCAATATTTTATCGGGCAAACACTACACCCAAGTAGGCCGCGGGTCGTGAATCCATGACACTTGAAAGTACAACAAATAAACTAGTTAACGTATGTCGATTAATGAAGTAAGTTTAAAATAACATACATAATGTAGGTTTTTACGGTAAATAAATACAAAATACCCGTAAGCAACACGACATGTTATGACAAACATATGAGATAAAGTACGTAATTTAAAACATATAAACCAGCAAACTGTTTCCTAGCATGCGATTTAGTGAAAGTTTATTTTATATAAATGTTTACTTTGCGTCTACATAGCAGAACCTATTTGCGACTGTACGGTTGCCACTGTAGTTGGCGCGTGATGGCACCCAAAGCAAAATTCCGAAATTGACAAAGAGCAATATTTAGTCAAATTAATATGCTTGCTTTTTAAAAACCCAGAAATTCAATAGCAAATTAATTTAAGGCCGCAGTCACACGGTATACAGAACTAGTCCACTTCAAACATGTTCAGCACTGCATTCGGTTACACCGGCCCCCAACTTGTTCCGATTGTAGTCACTTCTTGTTCAATATAAGCAGGTTGTTTAAGTAGGTACATCGAAGCGACTTTTCTTCTGTATTGTGCTCTCATTGCCTGCTATGAAGTAAATATACAGTATTATTAAAATGGTTGAAATTGGCGGAAATTTCGGCATTCGTTTAAATAAACAATATGCCATATCAAAAACAGCATTTTCTATACTGTTACAAAAAAATAGAACAAGTTGTGTTAAAACTAATAAGTTACCCAACATTAATAAGTGGTGGAAGCGATTATAAATTAGTATGGGAGCGTGTTCTCGGTGTAAGGTGTTCCTTCTGTTTGCATTCAGTTATTGAGGTGTAGCCATTAACATTAGTTCGGTTTGCAAATATGTTCAAACATGGCTGCCGAACGAATATACAATAAATGCATTTAGACCACTCGTGTAGCCGCGATCTTAACCTTTTACAGTAAATAAATTTAAGCACATTTTAAATATATGAATTTTCGATGATACGTCATGGTGGCAAGAAAATATGTAACCCATTTAATAGTTATGTAATTAAAGAAAACAAATACGATCAAATGAATAACACTGAACAATAACACCATATATGCTGTCTATTTAGTAGAGGAAGTCAGACGTTGCAAGCATATGTCTCTTTCAGACGAAATAAGCGTAAAATACGCCAACAGTTTGAACGGAAAATAGTGTCAATCAAATATGGCATTCATTTAAAAAACAAAAGCATAGGATAGTATGGCTAACTGTCAGTGAAATAGGCATTAGACTTCCAACATATAAATACCACACTAAAGATGTCGCTATGACAGCCAGTGTTAATATAAGCCTTAAAAATCGTTTAAGAGTAAATATCACTAGTAATTCTCGTTAACTGATGCAGGTGCACAAACCCAAGCACTATTGTTTCGGTGACAGTTACGTTACACTGCTCATGCAATCTCACAAATTATGGAAGTAGGACGTCAAAATATACGAAAAAGAAACTAAGTAAAACTTACTATCTTTAGTAATAAAATGTAATTACAATGATGCACACTCCCTATGTGGAATGTATTAGTTTCTTTTCTTTTTATTTGAGAATGGCTGATTTCTGTGTTGCAGTTATATATGCAGGTTCTCGAATCGTATTTCTAATTGGAATAATTAGCTCCACACTTTCTGGAAACATGCAATGAATAAAAACCCGTTCAAGTTTTGGAGTCATTTCGTACCTCCAAAATGTTTCATCCGTTTATATTTTTTTCTATATGAATACTTTTCTATTCGTCTGTCATGCCACAAAGTAGCAGAATTAGCGTCCAGTTATGTTCAGTGGTCCTTGCATGATGGATGTAGTGGCGCGTCTTCTTAAGTTTTAAGATATTGTTAGACGTCTCCTCCAAAAAGAAGTTGTTTTTTTTTGTCTGCCAGTCTCCATTAGGCCTAGTGGCTTAGCAGACGTAGCGAATTTCACCTTGGCCAGAGCACTTTCCTCTCTAACTAAACCATCTGGCCTAGTCCACAGATAACCACGTTCCATATTGGCATTCAAACCTGTTTCTACTTCGAAGCGCTTAATAGCTATGTATTCGTTATGGATGCCATACTCCATAGCTGGTGTTTCAATATTAGGTTTGTACAGAATTCGCTTAACCATATTACACCAGTAGATGTAAAAGGGGAGTTCTAGCGCATCTCAATTTTCATCGAAAAATCGTGGTTTTTTGCTCAAAAATCAAGGTTTTTTTGCTCCAAAATCATGGCTTGAAATTTAAGAAATCAAGCATTCTAAAAAATATGCGAATTTACTCCAAAAATTAAGCGTTTTTACCCCAAAATGAAGTAAATTTACCACATTTTCAAAAATGTCCTAGCAGGATTTGTGCCACCTTAAAAAACAAGCTATTTTACACCAAAATCAAGTAAATGTTTTCTATAAATAGCGATTTGCAAGCGAGCAATCTAAATAAAGTAAATTTAAGATAAAAATCAAATGAAAATATTAAAAAGATTCAAACCAATAGAAATTTATAGATTTTATTCAACAAAAGCAAAACACCAATAAGTCTTTTTAAAGTCCAAAAAAAATAAAATCTGAAGCATAGCCATTACTGATTCCATAATCCTAACCATCACAACAATTCAAACCATAAACATCATCTTTAAAATTAGAAAGTTTATCTGATATTAGATCATTTTTATCGGTTTTTAAAACAATTTTGAAATGAACAAGGTCCAATTCTTTATCAATTGAAGTTGTTTTTATAATTTCATATACAATATCCCAAAGTTCTAAAATATCCATAATTGGATCCATTTATAATATTAAGGAATTTATATATGTTTTATAAAAAAATGATACTATGAGAAAATTTTAATTACAATTATTATTTTTATTTGATCAAAAATTTGTACAAAATTTTAATGCAACCACTTAATTATGAGTCTATAAAAAGGTTATTAAAATATCGAAACAATTTCTTGTTTCTGTAAAATTTTTTACATTATCCATTTAATAAAATTAAAAATTTATTTATCTTTAGTGATATTTTCTTTCAAATAATCGTAAGTTAAATTTCGTTGGCTAATTAAAACAACATTACAAATTGTAACAGCCTAAACAGCTTTTCTAAAAATCTACAATAATTTTTATATTTGTTTTATCTTTAACTACTGCTGTTTTTCTATATAGGCCGTAAACAACATATAAAGGTCTTCGTCCCCAAAATGAATAATAATTAATATCGCCATGATAGTTTGCAGTTGGCTTATAATAAAGTTCATTATTTCTGTATATAGTAACAAATTTTGTTCTAGACTATCTAAAACCATTAAAAGCCAGACCAACACGAAGATCATTTTCAATATCTATATTCCAATTTTCCTTTGGAAAAATTTCATTTCTACCATTTTTAACAAGAATATTTCTTACATTACAATGATCACACATTGAAGCATGCATATATTGCTCGGCGCGATTTTTTCTATTAATTTGGAAACCCACATTTACAAAGTCAGGCATGTCAAATTGTAAATGATTAAACTGATCTTTTATATCAAAGTTAAAAAACAGTTTTCCCAGCAGGAACTTATTTTTCTAAAAATTGCCAATACTTAAAATTAATATGAATTTTATGATTTTTATATATTTTTTCTTTAGTTTCAATTGATGTGTTGGATTCGTATTCAACAATAGGCCACCAAATTTCTAATTTTTCAATAACAATTTTACCTGGATCAGAATAAGTTTTATCAACCGAACCATCTGATTTTTTAGTTTCATAAATAAATAAACAATTGTTATCAGATGAATTTCTAAAGAAAGTGATTCTATAACCACCTTTCCAGTTAACTTCATTATTATTGCGAATAAAGCCAAAAAAATATATCAATGAACACATTATTTCATTTATTTTATCACTATGAGCAGATTTTACTCGGAATTTACTATCAACACCAGTCGACTCTAAATAATTTTGTTCGCTTGGTGATCTTAGCAATATATTCATAATTGTGGAAGTTATTCCCGGATTATCAATAGCCTCAATATGTCCATGTTTTGAAATTTCTACTTTAGACTATCCAACAACACCAGAAGAACCCTCATTTGAAAAGGAATTATTCCTAAAATCACCAATGGGTGTTACTCCATTAAAAAATTTGCCACCTATAGCAAGTGTTTCTATCTCGGAAAATATATTTCTAAAAACATTAATGTTACTATTGATAAATTTGGTTTACAAGGAGATGGGCAAGATTTTAAAATTGGAGATATATAAGTAAAAATAGATGGCGATTTTCTATTTGTCAAAGATAAAAAATATGAATTAACAATAGGCCTTACTAATTTTTTTACAAAAAGTAAAAAAAGATGATCTTGTAGATAAATCCACCGGTGAAGACAAATTCGCTAATGAGTACTATAAAAATTATGCAGAAATTGTTTTATTAACAAATGCAGCATATCAAAATTATGATCCAATTATGAGCGTAGCTTCGAGTATCGGTTGGAAGTATAATGAAATAATTAAAACAATTTATCGCGAATATATAAAAAATTCTCTTAAATCTGGCGAAGGTATAAAAAATACAATAGTTTGCCTAAAAAACATATTTGGTTGGATGATGTTAGAAAATTAATCGATAGATTGTTAATTATTCATGGTGAAGAAAATGCTGGAAATGACAATTATTACAATGAAAAAGTAAGTGTTTTGAATATGTTAAACAATTTTTTTTTCTTGTTAATAATCCGAAAGGAACTCCATATTTAATGAGTTTTAAACGTAATTCCACGTAAATTTTGGAATTCTGAACACCGGAAAAGGTGTGATAAATTAAGCACTAAACAATTTAAATTTTCCTGAAATGCATTTGCTGGGTTATATTTATTGTGGACCATTTACAAAATTAGACAAAATATTAGAAAGAGGAGATGCAGGAATAAATAAATTATATGAAGCTTGTAAATGTCATGATATTGCATATAGAGATCATAAAGAATTAGAATCTAGGCATGAAACTGATACAATTCTACAAAAAGAAGAAAAAGAAATCATGTTTCATAAAAATACTCCGATTGGTGAAAAAATAGCTTCTGCAGCTGTTGCCTCAACAATGTTTACAAAAATAAAATTAGATTGGGGAATTAAAATTTTTTTATTGAATATATATTATATATATATATATATATATATATATATATATATATATATATATATATATATATATATATATATATGAATAAATATATATAACTTATAAATGAAGATAAAAAGCTTAAATTTCGATATATCCATTGATCTGTTAAGAGATTTGGGTAGATAAATTTTTAACAAAAGATGAACTTGAACGAAAAAAAAAAAACTAAAAGGAGGCAAAGGTTTCTTCCTAATTTTGGCATTGCCAATACTAAAAAAAAAATATTAATAGAAAAACCGGCAATGGTTTACATGATGGAGAAATTATTCCTCTCATAGTTACAGCTTTAAATGGCCTTGGTGCTTTAGCAGGAGTAACTAATTCAATATATAATTTTGTTGAACAAACTAGCAAAAATAAAAAATAATTAGAAGAACAAAAAATACATAATATAGCAATGGAAAATAAAGCTGGAAGTGGTGTAGTTGCGAAAAAAAGAGGAAGTCCGAAAAAATAGCTCCTTTATCTAAAATCGATATTGAAAAATATGTAAAAGAATTAAATACTAAAAATTTCAGAAATTTTTATATGATTGTTGAACTACCAAAATATGCTAATAAACGAATGTGCAGTGTTTAATTTTGATATTTCAACAAATCCTGGCACTCATTGGGTTTGCATTTTAAATAAAATAATAATGTTTATTATTTTGATTCATTTGGAGGCAATATTCGTGATAATTTGAGTAATTATTTCAAAAACAATAATTTTTATTACAATGATAATCGAGTTCAGAATTTTAATTCCATCTGTGGACATTTATGTTTAATTGTTTGCACCTTTTTTTTTTTTTAGAGAGAATTTAAGTTTAGCGATATAATTTCTATGTTATTAAATGACAGATATATTTGGGAAACCATTATTCGAGTCTTTAAATAAAAACTTTGATAATATTGCTGAAGATTTAAAAACATATGTAGATTCAAATGCAATTCGAGTGTTTCTTCTTTACAAAGTAAGATAAGCGCTTGTTTTGGTTTTACAAAATCGTATGTTTCTTTTCTGGGGCGAAGAATTGTTAAAATAGGTGAACCTGTAGATAAAAAATACGCAATCAGTAAAATATGTTTTGATATATGTTGCAGATTATGCATTAAATAGATGATTCAAAATATAAAACTATTGTTTCTGATTATGATCTAAAAGAAGATATAAATTTACAATTCAATAACATTATTGCTGATTATATAAAACTAATAAATATTGCAAAAAAGACATTTAAAAAATATGTTGATTCAAAATATAAAACTATTGTTGCAGATTATGCTTTAAAAAACGATTTCGAATCAAAATACAATCTGAGTGTTTCTGATTTAAAATCATATGTAGAATCAAAATATAATACCATTGTTTCTGCTTTACGAGATCAAATAAGTAAAGTTTTTGTTTATATAACAGACTGTGTTTCTATTCAAAATCGCAGAATTAATAATATGACTGATCCTATTGATGGATATGATGCTGTCGATAAAAGATATCTCGATAAATAAATAACCGATAAATTGCAAGATTTCAACTAAGTAATCTTGAATTATTGCCATTACACTCGTTGATTTGAAAGTTGAAAAAATCAAAGAAGATTCTGATAAAGAATTAGATGTTTAATTACAAATTTTAAAATAATCTCATTTATTTTATTTACATACAGTGAAATAAAATGACCAATGTTTTTCACTTAGATAATGATCAAATTTTCTTTACATTTTAAATGGACTGTACTGTTTATAAAATAGTTACGGATATTCTCATGTTTGATAATAATTTGGCTATTTTCAAGAGCAATACAAGAATAGATCACAGCAAGCCCTTTGATGTTAACAAAGGTGATAATTTAACTTTTAAAATTTAAAAAAATAAAACACATCTTTATGCAGATTGAGGGGTGGTGGTAATAGGAATATTTGTGAAATACAAATATTAACTATATATACATATACACCACACACACACACACACACACACATATATATATATATATATATATATATTATATATATATATATATATATATATATATATATATATATAATTAAATGGAGACAACTGCATCTCGTCAGCTATGCCTACCTAACACATGGTGTTTTAAGTGCAAGAAAGTCACTAAAAATAATAATATAAAAATGAGAATACAGCAAATGGGCGATTAGTTCAGGAAAATATATGCTCGTTGTGCAATTATAAAAAATCAACATCCTTAAAAAAAATTTGTCCGATGTGAGAGAAGGAATAATTAATGAATTATATAAACCTGCGCGAAAAGATTTCCCAAGAAGAAAAGTAATATCATACGGCATTGATGATTTGTGGCAAATTGATCTTGTAGAAATTGATACTGGAAATTTAAAGGGTATATCTGCCATAAGTTAGGCTATAAATATATTATGATAGTTATTGATGTTTCTTCAAAGTTTGCATTTGCTTTTCCAATCAAAGATAAAACAGCGAATAATGTAGTAAATGCTGTAGAAAATAGTTTGATGAAAAGAAAACCAAATAATTTACAAAGCAACAATGGCTCAGAATCTTATAATAAAATATTTATAGAACTAATGGAAAAGCATTATATATATAATGCTAGTATAAATAATTTTTATCAATTTTCTGAATTAAAGACTGGTTTGGTCGAAAAAATTTTAAAAAATACAATGTGGAAAAAATTTGCTTTGAATGGCAAATGCAAGTGGATAAATATATTGAATGAATTAGTGAAAGACTACAACAACACAAAGAACAGCACTATTGGTATGAAGCCGATTGAAGCCAATAAAAAAATATATATATAAAAAAATAAACATAGCTAAAGCAGCCTATGCTGCACAAAATTTATTGCAAACAAATTTTGTGTTTACTAAATCAAAATGTAATTTGGAGATGTTGTTCATGTAAGCAAACTGGAGAAAAAATTGGAAAAAGGTTATATTGTTAATTGGTCAACATAATTGTTTACTATTTGTAAAGTTTTAAATTTTGATGCGCCAACTTACAAATTAAAAGATAATTATGTACAAGAAATAATGGGTAGTTTTTATGAATACAAAATAATGAAAACAAACTATGCTGATGAATATTTTGTAGAAAAAGTTTTAAAAACGAAAGGCGAAAAATTTTTTGTGAAGTGGTTATGATTTATAACTCGCATAGTTCATGGATTAATAAAACATGTTTTGTAAATAAAAATAAAAATTAGTTTCTTACTCAATTTGGTAAAGATTATTTATGTCATTAAATAATTGTTGTTGAGTATATTTATTTCGATCAATGTTAAATAGTTGCGAAAACACCCAATGTTTCCATTCATGGTTTCTTTCATTCTTTGATATAAATTGATAGGATTTGGAATATATTCAAATCTCAATAGTATTTCACAATTTGGATGTATATCTTCGATTCTTTGCAACTGTTTTCGAAGATTTCTTCTTCTAATCACATAATAATCATATTCACAATCATTATTGAACAATTCTAGAAGAATAAAAGTTGGATTTAAATTACCTCATTTCTGCGATTTATTCTATCTACGACTGTGAACTATTTCTGTTAGATTTTTTATATTTTAATTTTTAATTTTATTTATATCTTTTTAATGATTAACTCCAACTTCTATCATTTTTATCTGCTGGTCTTTTAACTCATTCATTTTTAATGTGTTTTATTTGACCTTTGAATCATTGTATTACATCTTTTTGTATCCTATATTCGCCATGTTTTCTAATTGATTGTAAAACTTCTTTAATTAAACATTTACAAAATTTTTCAGCTAGATGCATATTTAATCTAAATACTAACTTATACAAAGCTGATCCATTGATAAATAATGCATTCTGTTTCATATTTGAAGGTGTCCCTATTTTAGGGATGCCCCTGAGTTCAGTAATTATTTTTATCATCATTATCAACAATACAATATAAAGCATTTCGTGGTTTTCTGTATCCCATCAACTCCTCTAAACCAAGGATTATTTTCCTCATCAATAATCAGAACAATCTCGTTACCATAGTAAATAAGTTTGTTGTTGTTTATGTCTAGAATTTAATCCATTTTTATTTAGGAAACTATGCGCAAGTGAAATTGGCGAGTTGTAACAAGTATTTTTATTAATATTATTTTTTTATGAAGAAAATTAATAATTGAAGAAAATAATACTAAAGAATATAGACCAAATTCACTGAATTATATAGCTCTTAAGGAGTTAAATTTTCTAAGTCATTGACAATGTATTTCATTTTATTTATATATTCATTATAGGACTCGCACTTTATACCAAACAATGAAATGCTATTTTTGCCAACCCTATAAATTTCTTTATAAATTCATTATATTCCATGAAGGTTTCATTACTAAAAAAATACAGTAAACCATTTGTTTATCTAAAAACTGAGTATCTTACTATGTAAATTATGAAATTTTTTCACTAATTAGAACATGCTTTTAAATCTGGAAACGATGTTCATCTATTTCATCATAATAAAACTTTTCACAAAAGATAAAAGTTATCCTCCGAATATGAATTTAAAAAAACTATTATTTTATATTCATCTCTTAATCCAAATCAAGCGAAGTTTTTTTGGATAACCACGAATAAGATTATAACTAGGATAATAAACCATATAAATTTTTTCGTCAACGAACAGAACTAACTCGCCAGATAGTCTTCGGAATATTAAAAAAATATTGAAATTGGTCGGTAGAAACCGAATCTAATTTTTTTTTTATCGAAAATGGCTTATTGGTTATTTTTTTTGTCTCCCAAACTTTTTGTCAAAACATTTTTACTGTAAAAAATATTCAATTCACCATCAATAATTAAAAATGTTTTTATATATTCGCCTGTGCATAAATCAATTGGTTTATTTTCATTACAATTATTTGAGAATGTTGAGAATTGGATACATGATTGCATTTTTCTAATTTGAATGTTAAAGACCTTATGCATGTCCAATTTCATGGATCAAAACTGCTAGTAAATTAATTTTATTTTCAGGGGTGTTTTTACCATCGTTATGCCAATATTCCTGCTTACTGATGTGAATTTCAACGAGGCTATTTTGTTTATTTGGAAAATATGCATGAGCCAGTGCACTACCAAATGGTTAGAATGTATAAGGACAAACTCCGTGCAACCTATTATTGTTATGTAGGCCTTGTTTATATGATATAAATATATCTGGAGAATTCGTACCATAAACAAATTTCAAATTTGTGCATTTTTGCCAAATGTTAAAAGCCTCTTTTGTTAAATTTGTAATTGATGTATTTGCATATACAAAACTCCATTTTAATGAGTTTTTAGTCAATTTTGCTGTTGATGAAAGGTCCACAATTATCTCTTCATTAACACCACATCTTGGCTTGTTGATTAAATTAAGTGTTTCTTCATTGAGTTTACCATCGATTGAAGAGAGGTTGTGATATTATTGAAATATTCTTAAATAAGTTTCGTACTTTTCAGTATCAATTTTTGAAAGTGAATTTGCATCACCTTCTAAATATCCATATTTATTTAAAAAGTTTTTAACACATTTTGTCTGATCCTCTTTTACGCATAGTGGGAATATTATATTTGTAATAGCAAGAATAATTATATAAGCCTTCATTTATATAGAAAAAATTTAAAAATATTATAAACTCATTAAATTTATTTCTGTACTTACCATCGATATTTTCTATCCATATATATTGTAATAAAACCATAATCTTCGTTCCAAAATTTTGCACAAATTTCTTTAAATTTTTCATAAGGCATGTCTCCGCCAACAAAATCATTATACAGATGCTTTAACTTAGTATCGTATTGTCTAAATATACACAAAAAGTTTGTATTGTCTCTTACCAGTTGTTTAGGCACTCTGGGATAAGTTTGAGCCAAATATAAAACATCAATATTTTTGTCTTCCTCGAGTAAAATATATTTGCGATATATATCTTGACTATCTAAAATAACATCATCAAATACAATTAGAGATTTGTTTTTGCATTGATCTAAAGGATTCATTTCCTCAGTGTTATTTTTAAAATGTGCCATTTGTTCATTAAATTTTTTGGAACTCACTTCAAAATCATTTTGTAATCTATACTAATATTATAAAGAGGTAGTGTTTGTAACTTTGTGTGTTTGTGTGTTTGGATGTAGGAGGTAATCTTAAGAAACTACTCATCCGATTTTAAAAATTCTTTCACCAGTAGAATGCTACGTTATCACTGAGTGTCATAGACTATATTTTATTTTAAAAATCAATAGGGATCCCTACTAAAACTCCAATAATGTAACCCAAAGTTCAAATATCCACCTATAAAATTCCTTACATTGCGTGCGCTGCGAAAACTATTGATGATAGAACAAAATAATGTACTACGGCTTTGCAGGACGGACAGATTCGGAAAATAAAACGTGCTGTGTGCTGTGTACGGCGCCAACGTTAGAAGCTCTACTGCCATTATGGGGGAGTTACTTTTGTGTTTGCTGGGGATTTTCGGCAGACACTCCCAGTAGTTACAAAAGGGACGCATGCAGATATCATCAAAGCATGTCTTAAATCATCTCCCTTATGGAGTTCTATTCAACACCTAAATTTGCGAATGAATATGAGAGCCTAGCTTGGTGGAGACACAGATAAAGATTTCCCACAACAATTGCTCAGACTTGAAGGAGTTTTCCCTTCTCTAAATTTGGGCACTGATTCTCCTGAAATAATTTTAAATGAGACATTAGGTCAGATAGTCCACAGTCTGCAGCATCTTATAGAAGCAGTATATCTGGGCCTCGAAAATTTACTAGAAAGAGACTTTCATTGGTTGTGTTCCAGGGCAATAGTATTGCCTAGGAACGACACTGTCAATGAAATCAACAATCTCATTATACAAAGAGTTCCCGGCCAAGTCAAAACCTATAAGTCGATTGACACAGTCACCAATGTTGACGATGTCGTCCACTTTCCTCAAGATTTTCTAAATTCGCTTAATCCTTCTGGCTTGCCACCTCACGAACTATCATTAAAAGTCGGTACTCCTATCATGCTTTTAAGGAATATAAGCCCTCCTAACATGTGTAATGGCACAAGATTGCTCATTAAAGACTTGAAAGAAAATTTGATTGTCGCGACCATCCTCACCGGTCCAGCAGCCAGCCAGCTGGCAAACATCCCGAGGATTCCCATGATTCCCACGGATTTACCAATATCTTTCAAACGGTTGCAATTTCCCGTAAAAACATCGTTCGCGATTACTATTAATAAGTCCCAGGGTCAAACTTTCTCTTTGGTTGGAATCGACCTACGAAAAGAGTATTTTTCCCATGGCCTACTATATGTTGGTTTATCACAATTTGGAAGTCCCGAGAAACAGTACATTTTGCTACCAAACAATAACATGACGTCAAACATTGTCTACAGAGAATGTCTTAGCCAATAACATAATAAGTACTTCTATCTCAGATAAATTGCATTGTAATATAATGTATATTAATATGAAAAAATTATAAAAAAGTAAAAAAATATCAAATAAAAATAGCAAAAAAACTTTAAATTATAAATGATTTAATTAATTATTAAATTATAATGTGCTTTTTTAATGCTTTAGGAGAGTTTACCCAACCTAATTAACACTAGGTTAAGCAGTTTTTTAATCTTAATAGCACCCGTGCGAAGCCGGGGTGGGTCGCTAGTTTAATATATTTTGGTTGATACAAACTTTTAAAGCAAACGAGTAATTTATTAAAATTTAGCCATCCTGCCATAAATAAAATTTATGATCAAATTTGTTTTTGCACGATTATTTGGACCTACAGTTATATGATCAGGTAATAGTTCACCATTTTTTTTTATTATTAGAAGATTCTTCAGCAATTAAAACGCCAACACCCCAGTCAACTTCTACTCTAAAGAAGAAAGTTATCATAATCCCCAGGGGCCAATACGATGGTGAATCGTTAAAAGGAACTATAAATTTAATTGAGCCATTTTCAAAGAACAACATTGAAATAACAAGAGACACTGTGAAAAATATAATATTTATCAAAACTAAGATTGATATTAAACTTGATGATCACCTATCTGATGTGCTTGGAAAGAAGTATGACTATTGAAAAAGTTAAAAAAAAATTCAATTGCGTAATTTTAATCCATATAAAACAATAAATGGTCATTGTAACTTGGCATATGGCATGTTCATAAAATATGACGAATCTAATAATTTGGAAACTGATATAATTGCTAGTTTTCCACCAAAAACTATGTTTGGTTTTCGAGATTACATTAGCTATGAACCCCCTTATCTAAATTTCTATATAATGAATAATGAATGTTTTAATTATATTGTCTTAGAAATTAGAAACAAAAATGGAAATTTAATTGATTTTTATGGTTCTGATATTGAAGTTGTTTTGGAAATTAAAGGTGTTTAAAATGTAATAATATAAAAACTAATTAAAAATTATTCTTTTTGATATCCATATGGCAGTGTACCAATTTTATTTTCTAGTATAATTCTCTTGTTATCAAAAGGATTCAATGCAATTTTATCAACTTGCGACTGTATATATTTTGTGTTTTTCACTTTTTACCAATTCATTGGTCTATATTGAATTTTATCATCAAACAAACCATTCTTATAGTTTTCGAATGTAGTTCTCTTAGTAAAAACACATTTTTTCACACCTTTCGATTTTTTGTTTTCTTTATCGCCAACTATATATGCGTACATTTTTGCTCGTAAAACAACAAATTCTTTCATTACTCTCCCATTACATTCGCCTTTCATTTTTCCTCAAACATTTTTATTTATTTGAGACATGTTATAAATATTGTTCTTTGGATAATCACTTGTATCAAATTTTTGTGTCATCGACTTCATATCTTCATAAAAATCTTCCGTTTTTATGTTATAAATGTATGAATCGGTATCTTGATAGCATAGTTCAATTTTATCATCATATTTTGGCTTCATCACTTTAAATGGAAAACATACATCAATTCTTTCGAAATATCCAAAATGGCCATGCCCACGTATATTGGCTTATTAAAGTTTACATTATTTTTATTCACGTGAATAGCCAAAAGATTCTCATTAAATATAGTGCTTCTTTTGAAATTTGGTTTTGCTACTAATTTTCACATTTTTCAGCATCTGATGCTAGTTTTATATCTACCCTGTGTCTTATATTTTCCATAGTTTTGCCAAATACAGAATTATTCATGAGCTTATAAAAGTCTTTTTTGATATCATTATTAGCATTAGTTCTCATTGTGTTTAAATCAATATATTTCTTCAACCAATCAGACTGATCAAACATTAATATTCTATGTATTTTAGTGAGTTTTAATCTATTATTTAGACACTGTTTCAAGTAGTGATAGTGAATTACATACTTTTGTTAGTTATCTAAAGTTGTTAATAATTTAGATTGATTTGTCTTTGGGACTACCTTATTTTCTGGGCAAAATAAAAGATCTTTATATAAATTATGTAGTTCTTGTGGCTATTCTAAATCAACTTCTAATATATAATCATACTCCAAATCTAATATTTTTTCACTCCGGTGATCTAAATTATTTAATGCATAGTACACCCACTCGAAACCACCATATGGTAAATGTTGCGATATTGTCCATCCATATAAATTATTCACATCGATATATGCTAAATAATTTGATTCTTGAATTGGATTAAAATCTTCCAAATATTTGTTATTTGCTTTGACATATCGCTTACAACATTGTGATATTCCACCTCGAATTCCTTTTTCGATCATTAAAATCATATCATAGTTATGTAATAAATCCAGTGGTTGTTTAGTCACTTTTAACATTGCATCCCATGATAAATCCGGTGTTGTAAAATACCGTGCAGAGTCTAAATCACATGAATTTATACATGTGTTTCTAAATATTTCGAATACATCTGCTGACAATAATACATCACTTTTTAAATATAAATATAAATCATAGTATTCACCAAGATTTTTTTAATATTAAATTGGTTCCATACACATTTTGCATGTTCATAATCATCATCGGATATGCAATTTTCTTTTAATTTGCCATAAAATTCACTATTTGGTGGAAGTTCAGTTTCTTCAAATGTCTTCCAACTATCCATATAATCATATGGGTAAACACCTTTTCTAATAACTAAATCAACTTGATCTTCTGGAAAATGTTTTTGTGTGTGTTTCATTTGATATTTACTTAAATTACATGGTAATTTATCCAAACTACTGGCCATAAATATAATGTGTCTATAAATTTCATTTATTAATTTTCTGTGTTTTTCCTAAGAATTATAAACTTTTTTCGTATTAAATCAATATTTTTATCATCATATCCTTACTTGTTAATAAATAAATGTGCATCATCCCGAGATAAATTATGAAAATAAATAGGTAAAATATTTGGTAATTTTAAATTTTAGATTACAATTATTACATACTGGCTTAATTAATTTTCCATGTATGTGATCATGATGTACTTTTTTATTTTCCTCTGTATATTGACACTTGCATAGAGTACATATTTTGATTTCCTTTATAATATTTTTTCTTCTTTTGTTAATGGGTGCATTAGTTCAGTTTGTGAATATATTTCGCCAATTTCTTCTACTTTGCTTTTTATTGGTTGTATAAATATTTTATGAGCATCTGGGCCACGATATACAACTGGTGGTTTATAATCTCCATAAGCAGATACAGTATAATAGCAAAAACCAGAAGCTTCATGTAATTGATATTCCATTGTATATTATTCATCGCGTAACTTTAAATCAAGTTTAGTTTTCAATCATTAGTAAGATTATATCGTTCTTTAAGTGTTTCTTTATATAAACCATTATCAATATCATCCTTGGTTAAAACAGGATATTTCTTGATTACTTTAAATTTACAAATCCCTTTTGGATTTGGTTTAGTTGTTGATATTTTATTTAGAATTGATTTAAAATCTGCATATAGTGTGAATGAAACTTTCGTGGTGTGTTTTATATTTTAAAATTCTATTTGTTCGCTTTTTGAAGGCATGATTATCTTCACAGGTTAATTTTTCGAGCAATCTTCAAGATTTTTATTTAATTATTCTTGAGAATAAAAGAATTGAAGGAACATATCGCATATATAGACTTTGCCATGCTTATTATTTTTTGTGCTGAAACTAACCTTGATAAATCTTTAATCCAACAATAATGCGAATCTGTATCATCTTTGAAATAAAGTAAATTTATATGCGTATTCTTTTTATTTTTTGTAAGTTTTAGTGGATATACCATGGATCTATTACCTATATATTCAATAGAGTATACATTTATAGAAGTATCGATTTGATTTTCTATTTTTATTATGTCATAAATTTTAAAGGATATTCAAATTTATCTAATGCTTTCTCAATGTTGAGACCCACATTTTTATATTTAGATACTCTTTGCGGGTCTCTTTCTGCATGGAACACTGCAGATTTTATTTCCCGAAGAAAGCTTTTTTGATCATTGTTTTTAACATTTACGCATGCTTTCTTAATCTTTATAAATTCAAGTAGTTCAGTATATGATGATCCATTTAATGGATTATACTTATTTATTGCTAATTGTATTCCAATTACTCTTATCTAAAGTCCATCCAAAACCTCTTCTTTGAAATTCAGATAATTGTGTAAGTAATTCCTATTTTATAATTTTACAAATCTTTATAATTTCTCCTTCGTTTGATATTGTGTGATTATATGACTGAAATGTAAATAATTCTACTTGATTATTTTCCTGCTTGCGACAATTGGTATTTAATATAATGCTGGTTTTCGCCCCTCTAAAGTTCCTAAGATGATCGCGTATTGTCTCAAAAACCTTATTTTTTACTGAAGTTAAAAATGTATTAAGCTGTACTAAATTAAAGTAATTTTCAGTGTTATACGTTGATATCCTACTTTTAAAAGCTGTATTAACGGTGTACTTTTTATTGGTTTTTCTATTTCTTTTGCTAACAAACACATTAGTAGAATAGGGGAATATTTATTTTTATTCGTTTTTATCTTGTTTATATAATTCATTTATATTGGCATCAGCTAAGTTACTAAAATTATTTTTGGTCATCCATTCTGTTACTCGCTTACTTTTATTTCTAGGTTGTATGAAAACATTAGTAGAAAATGGGAAAATTTCTTTTTAATAGTTTCTTAGCTTTTCTATATTTTATAGTGTAATTTGAAAACAGTAAATTTTTAAAGTTTGTTTTTCTTTTTTGATTTATAATAAATGGTATAATAGCTGCAATTAAATCGGCTTTCTGTAGCCTGTACCAATATTTAATTTTTAAATCTCTATCTATAATTCCCAATTCTCTAAATCTCTTCGTACACAACTCAACTGCGATATTTCGCAATGTTATTTTTATTGTCTAGTTATAAGAAAACAAATTTATTAAGACAACAAAAATGGGGGTAGAAATATAAGTGTGTAAAATCGAAATATGAGCTTAAATTATTGATAATACTGAAATCGTTTTTAACTATTTAACTTCTTATGAGAATATTTCTCATTATAGCTTTTTTTACATTCTTGTTGTATGTTTGTCCTTAGCAGTTTTATGACCAGAAAATGATCGTACAGATTTATTTTCTTTACATACTGTGCATGTTTTTGTTGAATAATCGGCATGTCGAATTTTATTTGTATTGTGTAGTTTAGTATTTTTATGCTTTTTGAGAGATAGTTTAGAAACATATTTTCCACATTCGCATAGTACTTTCTCTTTTTTTAACTCATATTGATTTTTGACATATTCAGCACAACATTTTTTACAAGTATTAATATGCTTGTATTTTGTGTATTTATGTGTGTGAAAACGTTCACTATTTAATACTTCGCCACATTTTTTTAATTTCTTTTCTTGATTTTCCATTTTTAATTAATAAGAAAAATAATTTACTGAGAGAATGAAAAAATATTTTTCTTCAATAATTTGTTTTTATGTAAATAACACAAGAAATAGAATCTCTGCTCAACAAGTTGAACAATTCTCTTGAAGTCACCAAACTACAAGATCTAGAAACAAATTAATGGTTTACTGCTACAAATTTTGAAATTTATGAATCTAAGTTTGGTAAAAAAATTAATTGTATTCTATATGGTAGATGGTAAACTTAAAATTTCATTGCTAGAGCGCTATGTCAAGATACTTGATCAAAATTCTTTGAAACTAATAAATGGGAAGTAGGTTTTTATGATGTATAAAGGCTTAAAAGAAAAAAAAAATGGAAAATTTGTTCATGATCTAGAATTCCCTAAAAACTTTATATATATATATATATATATATATATATATATATATATATATATATATATATATATATATATATATATATATATATATATATATATATATATATATATATATATATATATAAATTCTATCAATTATATTTTAAAATATTTTCACTCGGTTTTGTCTTAAATTTGCTTTATTTTAATTGCTCTCTTGCGAATTGATATTTCTAGAAAACATGAAAATTTTACTTGATTTTGGGGTAAAATATCTTGTTTTTTTTAGGTTGCACAAATCCCGCTCGAACATTTTTGAAAAAGTGGTAAATTTGCTTGATTTTGGGGAAAATTTGCTTGTTGTTTAGTATGCTTAATTTCTTGAATTTCAAACCATGATTTTGGAGCAAAAAACCTTGATTTCGGAGAAAAATCACGATTTTTCGATGAGAATTGAGCAGCACTAGAACTCCCCTTTTACTTACACTTAGGCGTAGAATCTTTTCGCCAGCAAACCACTCCAAAATTACTTGATGTTTAACGACCTAGTCATATATCATGCTACACTTCACTTTCTCTTTGTGCAACCATTTGCACTGCAATTCTGTCCCGTTTTTCTACAGTAACTTGCAGCTATGCACTATACATTTTTTGTTGTAATGGTTCAGTACCTTCAGAATCTAAGACATTTGGTCCATAGTATTCAACTGGAAGAGCTAACACGTTATTTCTTTCAGTTTGTTTCTTGCCAGGGTAATCAAAACTACGCCTTTTTACTGCTTCATGACGCTGCATTTCCCACTTGATCAACATCTTGTGTGTTCGTCCCGGACTTTGACGCATCAGGGTCTTGAATAAGTTCCCAGGAATGACCTCGTAAGTGTTGTTGTCCAGCGACGTAACACCTTATATGTAATGATCACCGTTGCGTAAAATTGATCCTTTTTCCAGCATTACATTTGGCCAATAGACACACATAAGATTAAGCTAAATTTGTTGATAGTTCTATTTGTTACGTGCTGTGGAGCTTTTACTACGAGGCGATCGACAAGACCTTCGATTTGTTCCATTATTTTCGCCTTCTTGATAACAGTCAAAACGTCACTTGACTCTTCTTTGTTGCAAGCTTTTATTTGACTTGCATTGTTAGTATATTTGTACGTTCGCGTGAAATCGTGCAAGTAAAATTTTGACCCACGTCTAGGTATTCAATCGAGCTGAAACTTAGTATAAATACAGAAACCCGATGACAATGCAATAATATGGTGACAGCGACCTGGTGCTGCAGCCAGGATCATCTCCTAACGAGGGAACTCCTCAACGGTTAATAGTACTGTCTCAAGTTTGGGCTCATTTGATTGCTCTTGATGAGACCTTTGGAGGTGGATGGCCAGTAAGGCCTGATAATGGATTCGGAATGTGGTCATAGGAACTTTATCAAAGCTAAACGTGGAATCTTCGAGTTTGGGCTCATTTGACTAGGCAAGTCGACCGTTTATATCTCCTATACTCGTGGGTACATCAGTGAAAACGTATAACAACTCAATCAAAGAAACTGCAACTTAACGAAAAAGACGTTTAGAGAAGGCGAAGTTAACACGTCAGCAGAAACTCGTTTATAAAGATAGTGACTAATAACTTCAGAGGCTAGAAAAAAGATATGAACGCGAAAAAAGAATATCGACAGCTCAACAGTGCGTTGGACGAGCAAATGCTCACTTACGTATATCCCAATTAAGATGTTATCCCAATCCTGAGCAACGCAAACTTAACTTACAAAATGAAAGACAACGTATAACGGAAGTGAGAGCATCTGAAACACCAGAGCAACGCGATGATCGTTTAGAGAATGCTAGGCGATATCGATCTAAAAAGGAACGCATGTGAAACGCCGGAGCAATGTGATGCTCGTTTAGCTCGACAACATACGTAAATTACAAGAACAACACTAAACGCCGACACTGATCATTTCAAAAAAATAACAATTAACATATTTTGTGATAAATATTGTGATAATTGCACTAAAAGATGCAACCCCGACCAAATTACGAATTATAGAGTTAATTTAACCGCTGTACTGTACTTCCCAGATGAACTGGGCCAAAAAATAACATTAAACTCTTTGCCATCGCTGTGATAGCCATGTTACCAGTAACAAAACAGTACCACTGACAAAAACTTACTGGAATAGCTTGGACCCTGGTGAAATACCTGAGGTGATTGAAACATTAACACAGCCTGAACAACACATTCTGTCTAGAATCCTACCTTTTATTAAGATTATTAAATTTAATCGACTATTCGGACAATATGGAATTCGTAGGCAGGCAGTTTTGTTTCCTCAGGATATTTTTGAAGTAACTGAAAAACTGCCCAACATGTTACCGAGGTCTGTTGATAGTATTGGCATGATAATTGTTACTGGACACCTAGAAAACTTGAATGTATCACGAGAATTCTCGATTTCATGCGTAAAAGTTTATAATGTTTTAAGTTGGCTTATCACGAATAATCCATCGTACAAAGACGTAGTAATAAATGATGTACAAATCCACAAAATTTGGTTCGACTTGTGAATAATAGTCACGCTGACAATTCTGGTAATTCAGACGTACAATTAGAGGACATTGGATGTCAGGAACAAATTGCACAGCAAAACGTGATTTCTTAAATTCCAATCAACGAAAACAATAAAATTCTTCGAGCTTCGTGGCATTGAGCGACTCCGGGCATTTTCACATTGAGATATGCATGTGTTCAATGCTGCGCAATAGTCCTCGCAAATATTGCAAGAGCCGCCGTTCTCCCTCCTAGTCAGTGGTCTACGAATACTTTAAATGAGAACGTGATTGAGGGTGACGCTTTGTATGGGACAGTTAGATACTTGTCAGTAAATAACCCATTAGCGTGCCCTATAGTACAAAGCAATTTTTTAGAAGTGCGTAATTTTGATGTCATCAAAAACAATTTCAGAATGTACGACCGCTCATTTTGCGTTGAATACGAAGATAACACAACTTTTTATGGGAATTTACAAGACCAAGCAAATCGTGGCAATATAGGAATGACTTTGAAATAAGCTGTTATTGAAATGTTCATAAGTCATAAAGCTGGTGCATTAATAGCTTCAACACTGACATTAGGAGTTATGAAACATAGTAACAAATTATATTTTCACAGATTCGCATTCATGTGGCCCGAAGGGTGCCAAAGCCAACCAAACTAATGGAGAAGCCTGTTCAATAGACGTGCTCGTTAAGATCTGCAAACGTGCAACAGGTTCAAAAAATATACAGTTTACCTTGAATTACATTAATTTAAACATATTGAGTTAGTACATACACAAAACGAAGACGAACTGCGCATGCTAGTGTTTCAATCAACAATTGCTAATGATCTGCAAGTGCAACAAGTGAACGAAACAGAACATTGTTTTTCTTTTACTGTCTCACCTAAAAAAGAAGCTATACCCATTCAGACATCGCTTATTATTCCAGTAGATTGCGTACAACCTCAAGTAGATGAATAGCTTCAAGTATCTAACAATTTAAATCAGATTGTACGTAAAACAAACGATAATATCGTTAGTGAGTCCCACGAACAGAAGGCTGAGGAATTCGCCTGGTTTTATTTGTTTCCCTGCGGCATAAACGGGCTTAAAGAGGAATCCAGAACTATAAAAGTAACACCATTCGACTATTACCAATTTCGGATACTAGGCAAAGATACAAGATTTCAGTGTAACGACTATTTGTTTTACGCACTGTCCATGTTCGAGTATCATGGAGTCAAATCTACTATTGCAGCTTGTTGCAAAAAGGTCCAAGGTCAAGATGGCATGGTAGAGGATATCCATCTATACCTCAAACATTTAAGGGGCTCGACAGCCTATTGGCGTACAGCCTTAAATAAACTGTTAGCCCAAATTAGGTGCCTGGGCCCACCACATTTGTTTTCTAGATAACAATTTTATTTGCACTTTTAAATAATGTCAGTTGTAATACAAAGCTATATTTTGTAATATTACAAATGTATACATTTTTAAAAAATTTTTCAAGAAAACTGTTTTGTAGTTTTACAAAGGATTTTCTTGGCAACTGGGTTTCCAAGGATTTTTCTTGTAAATGTACAAAAAAATTTTAGAGCCTGCTATGTATTTCCATTTTATGGTAAGTCATGTTAGTGTACTAATAATACCCTTAATTCGTAAACAGATTGTCTCAGGCTTAGTAATCCTGAGTGACGTTTTCTTTAAGTTAATGACAAAATGGTTCCGTGTCTTCTATACGCACGTATTTTACCAAATACTTACTTAAATGTAAACGATGTGATTAATTACTTGGTGGATCAAACCATATTACGTCTACCTACTGATTTCCTTGGCAAAATACAAGTCAACTCTTCGGGTATGTATTGGATTACAATTCGGATGGTGACGTACGCCCTTTCCGTTTGATTTATTGCCATTTACACTTGCTTGGCTACGGGGATCGGTGCTTGAGTGTGGGATTTACTTATTGCGGACAATCTCCCGCATACATAAGGTAATGTTATTTTTATGCATGCTAATACATAAATGCTATGAAATTAGTAAAAAAAATTCGGGTGTTATTTTTAGCAGGAACCTCGAAAATTATATAATTGTCGTTTTCTTTTTTTTAAGCCCTTTCAGTTGTTTACTGAGCTCCGCTCAACCCTCCACTTAGCCTTCCAGACTCAAGCATTAATTTGGACATTTGTCATGACAACTTTTAGTTTTTGCAAAAACTAAAGGTTGTATGCTATATCATCCGTTATCAAACTCATCGAACTATTTATCGCTTAGTAAGAAACAGCTGTACGGAATAAAACTGCCTTGAGTATGAAACGTCACTCCTCCTTTGGTCAATTCGGACTTCCCTTGTACCTAATTTCACGTTCAAAGCAAGATTTGGTATTATTTCCTTTCAATTTGTATTTACATTACATGTATTTGTTGTATTACACTAAATAGTAACAGCAATACTCGCACAGTACGTCAACAAAGTACTCATGCTTTGTTTCGTGTATGGTAAATATAACTGCGCTGTCATATTACCCCTGACTCGTAGTAAGACCCACAACAGCTGTTTCGCACTTGTCTAGTGACATTATAGCCTTATTTGTGTGATGCATAAAAAACTGGAAAATTTAGCTGCACGCACGTTCTGTATTTTCCTTTCTACGGACTTCCTTTTGTTATGCATAACAGCAGTTAATTATTTCCATGTTTTTCTCTTCCCACTGGAGATCGTTTTTCTGACAAACGCACGTGGAACTATGCCACTTGCACGCGGCCGTCAACTAAACTGTATAGTATGTAACGTGAGGGGCATTTAATATTTTAACTTGCGATGTAACGTAGGCTACATTTCATAAAGAAAACATTATTTTCGTTTTACAGCCCTTTCGTAGTTTTCAAGACGTGTGTTATGGTAGTGGCTTCTATGCTAAATCATGAAAACTGAATGCGTAACACGATTTAAAATTTTGTATTGAAAACCCTATATCTCACATACTGTAAGTGTCGATCGAGCCTGCCCTTAAAACGTACTACTCGGACACGAGCGAAACAATGATACGAGCTTGTATTGAACATTACTACAGACTTTCCATCGGTAAAATGATAGGTAGACATGATGGTTTACCACGGAAAAAGTTGACTGTGTACTAGGATTCAACGTACTGTACACATGTCCAATAATTTTCTTTCCTTATTGGATGTCGTGCACTGGACCAGTGAGGATTCCGATACTATAAGGCAGAACGTTTGTGAATGGTCTGCAAACATCTTAGACAATTCAAAACCTTGTTCATCCAACCATGAAAGAATAAACTAGTTAAGAGTGTTGTAAAAGATATGTCGGCTCAAATATTGTTCGCTATTTTCCATCATCTCTAACGATAGGGTAACCGCTTTTAACCCCACGGGTACATGTAAACACGACAACTTCCGTACGCCGGTTTAGAGCCTAGCACGTAGCGGCGATGGCTTACTTGATGTGTGCAGCAGTATTGCCCTTATCGTTCCAGCGCTTCTGAGACTCAAATGCGATAATAGCTACGGATAGGCGACAGTAACACAGATCATTGACGAGTAACCAGTGTTTGTATTATAAACTGTATTTAGCATTCGTTAATGTAATTTATTCTTTAGTAAGTATATTATAGTCCATTCATTGTTACTTCCAACTTTTCTGACGCCCTGCTGAAGGGACACCAAAGGGACAATGCACCGCATTTGTGCGCTCTCGCTTTAGAACTATTTCTTACAATGCAGTACCAACACACCTAATTTCTCCCTGTTTTTAACATATTAATTATTATAATTTAAGCTAGATTAAATTTAAGTAAATGTTCAATTTAACCAAAAATATTATACTTCTATGTGAACAGAAATATAAAATGACATATTTACAAAACAACCAAACATGTCATACTTGAGGTGATGTATCAAAGGTGTCATTGGAAAGTGTGAAGAAACCGCGAATACACTACGCTCAGTTGAGTAACTGCAATATCAACAGTGTAAATCATTTTTATCGCATGTAGTAAAATGGGAATTAATTATCCGTTAACTTCGAAGAACGACAACAGAAACGATAGCAGTACAAGAATTCAAACGATAAAGTCTCTAAACTGTTTGAAATTATGTTTTCGACCTAAAAAAAAAAAAAGCCTTATTTTCAAAATTAATCTGAAAGAAAAACATAATAGCTATATATATATATATATATATATATATATATATATATATATATCCAAGATGGCGTCCAACTCTCCTCAAGCACATACTGCCACGAATCGAAGACATCTGATCGTGTGCTCAGGGAGCCTCACTGCGAACCAGTGCAATATAGTAATACTTTTACTATATACATATATGTACAGTAATAATAGAAACTAAGCTTCATACTTGGTTTCCATGGCACTACATAGTTACTTGTTTGGCAGCTGGAGATCTGTATTTGTTTGTATACCTTTACTTGTATTGCATACCAAAATTTGTTTATTTTTGTGATTCCTTTCAGTTTTCGCAATTCATATATTACTTCGAAATATTCCCTCTCCAAAAACCAATATATACTTATACTTGGCACCCTAATCCAAAGGGTCGGATTTCAACTGTATCCTACATCTCCGCGGGTCATGTATAGGAAAATGTGTTGCGTGGAAATGAATATCAAATAAAACAATACATGCTACATTACAGTTTTATAATTAAAGCATGACGCAAAAATCACAGCTAATATCTCTTTTAATACTTATTGGACAAAATAATTGAAAACACACCGGTTATTTAGAGTTCTGGAGAAGCTTTATTTACCTTGCATTTTCGAACTGTAGTAATACAAATTGCTAGTAAAATGCTGACAATTATTTTCATAGTAGAATAAAACAGTTTCACTGTTGCAAACGGTGAAATTTCCAGTTATTCATTAAAAGCTTAATTTAATTTGTGATGATGTCATCAAATAACTAATTATATGACATTGACTTGTAATAGTTCTTAATAAATATATGATATTTAGGTTACATTTACACCCTAAACACCACTTACACTACACTACACACACACACACACACACACACACATATATATATATATATATATATATATATATATATATATATATATATATATATATATATATATATATATATATATATATATATATATATAGTTTATCACTTCATTACGAAATAAAGAAATATAACTATTATTAAATTTATTATCACGTGAGCTTTTAATTTTAATGATCTCCAATGAACTTAATTATACATACATCACCTATAATATAGAGAGTAAATTAATTCATTACAACAAACTATTCAAAAGTACATAAACCTAACATGAAAAGTAACAGCATTTGTCATAACATACTTCACCTGCAAAAAGTTTAATTTCGTAACAGTAAAATAATATAAAAAAATTGCATTTGTTTAGGATAGAACAAAAATATTACGTTGATCACTGGTATGGAAGTTTTACGTAAAGTAAAATTATATTTTTAAAGTCATGTAAGTAAAAAAAATTGCACTTTAATGGCAATTACATTGCAATAAAACAAACAGCTTGAAAAGCGGATTTGTTCTTAAACAAGTAACCAACACTTTAGCATTACGGACGAATAAACGTTTTAATATTTAATTTCAAAACTTTGATTAACCATTTATTTTTACTAAACTCAATGCTTAATAGTTGAACATTAAAAAAAAAACGAAATTACACAAGAACTGGCGTGGTATGGCAAGAAAACGGGAAGAGTTTTGGAGACCAATCTCACGAGTCTAAAAGAAAAGTTTCCGAAAACATGAAACATTTCAACAAAATTCACACAATGGAAACACAGTATGAAATAAACAAATCAGTAATGAACAATACGTGGTAAATAGTAAAAAATTACTGGAATTATCCCCAATTGTATAAGTCTGAACAGTCTTCTATGTGATTAGCAACAAACGCAAAATACGTCATGGTGCATGCAAATGTTTTTACTTTTGTACAATACTTCGTAAGGACAATACAATTACACTATTAAAGATTCATGAAATACAAGAAAGCAAGAAACAATAACCAAAAAACTAAATTTATATTACACTTATTTTACTTGGTACTATTTGATTCGTAGTTTATTGCAGTTCATTTAGCCCCTTGGCCCTTCCGTGCCTTCGCCTTCAATTAAAAAGTTAATGTTTCCTGCAGTTGCTAGTAGCACTGTCCCAAAAATGGTATGAAGGAATCTATGAACCGATCGGAGACAGTCATGTAACACACTGTGTCAAATTGTATGTAATTGTCAAATTGTAGTCAAAATAACCAAATTATACCTAAAATTCAATTTCCAAACATACGTAAGAATTGGTCTATTCACGAGGCAGTGCTGTATAATTCCTAGTTTCAATTTCCTGAATACTACAGAAGAATATATAAGGGCATTATAAGAGCGGTTTAACCAAAATCGACCCTGTCATAAAGTGAATTTAATTGTTAATATCTTTATTCTGACTGCACTGTTGACAACATTATTTTCCAGCCATAACTTACAATGTTTGAGGGCAACGGCTAATCAAAAATATGGAAAACTTTAAGTAGTGATAGCGGAAAGGTAGTGGATAAAATCGGGACCCTACTGCGAGGTTACAGGCCCTCTAAAATGACATAGGAACGGATGTAGCTGTGTTTTGCGCGGTAGCAGCAGGGAGCGGAGAGCTTGCCGCCTCGCTTCCTGAGACACTCTCGCGCAATACACGGCTACACCCGTTCCTAAGACATTTTAGAAGGCCTGTAGCCTCGCAGCAGGGCTCCGATTTAATCCAGTACCTGTCCGCAACTATTACTGCTTTATTTTTCCCGCAAGTAAAGAACAATTTTTTACCATTATGAACAGACATGAAAAGCGTTTGATACTCAATTTATAATTTCGCTTTATCTTTCTTAGCTGCTTAAAATAGCATTTCGGTAATCAGCATGCATACATACGTAACAGAAAATTTGTCTACAAAATAAGGTCAGTCATAGTTAAAACATGTATTAAACAATTTATCGAAAAAAAAATCAGTTGACATACGTAGTAGAACTATTTTCATCGAAATAAATTATTTCCCTTAAGCTATCTGAACTACGTTTAACTAAAACTGTACATATGCAGAGAAACGAGACAGAGATGTGCGTAACTTCATTCAATTTTAAATGAAATACTTCCTACAGTTACCTCGTACTATATTTTCGTATTAATTTCACTATGAATGTATTTCATTGGATTTCTAAATGGCTATTTTCACAGCTTAGTGTATACAGCACACAACAAATATTCCAAAACCAATCCTTAAAATAGCTTCTATATAAGTGAGGCCAAAACAGAACGTTTTAGGTAAATATACAAGTGTCATTTTGTCAGTATTCCATTGTTCAAAACTCTTTTTGGTTTCGAATTTCTGGAGGTTTTTATTTTAAATGTTACAGACTATGAAATTGTTGCTTGAACAGTGTAGGAGTGGATGTTTTGTTAGACAGAGTGACAGCTCGACCGCTATTCGCCAATATTTTCGGCCTGTGTGCTGCCCACTGGCGTGTGCTGGACGTAGCTGGCTGCCGTCTTCACCAAATTTTGGGCGGACTCGGAGAAGCAGTAAACAAAGTAGAGAACCATTATAACGAGCAGAAGAGTCCATATTTTGTCCACCACGTACAATCTGTTGAGACGATCAGTGAAAATTAATACACAGTTAACCCCCTCACCCCAAAAACACACACTCACACATTTTCTTACATTTTCCATGGCAATTAATGTTATGAGAAGCAAACTATCCATGGAAACATCACATTTTGCTAACACAAAATGTTCTTATACGTCATGGTAAGATTTTTTTCTTTCGTTAGTGTTGAAATTTTGAACGAATATGCATGAAGAAACATGTGAAACCGGAACATTCATTCTAAAATCAAATTATTTAAAGTAATGGCACTTTTACAGCTAGAGCAGCACACTGAATTTTTGCACATTTTGTCTACAAAAGTCAGTATACGAAATAAATTTTTGAACATGTGTTTATGCCAGTAATAGGAAATGTGTGCGTGTATATATAATATATATGGATATATATATATATATTAAATAAATTTCTTTGAGTAATAATATAGCGAAAAATTTAAATTTAATGTTTAATTTGTTTCAAGTTACAACGCAACTTGATATTTAAAATTATATTTTAGTTAATTCTGCGAGAAATAAGGTCGTTGCTTTCTTTCACGAGAAAATTCATTCTCATCCTTTTTGTGAAGTTGCATGAAATTGGTTTCGTCTATGTAAAATGAAGTGGGCTTACTTCAGATAAATAAGTTAATTTGAACATGGTTGTAAAACGCACGGTGACCTCAAATGTATGATACAGCTCTCTAAACAGAAATTATTGCGTGGTTTAGGAAAATTTACCGTGAAGGAACACACTTCTTTGATACCTCGCATGACAGCATCCGGGAAGACAGTTATTCTAATTTAAGTGGCGAATTTACAGGAGTGGTAGGGAGAAGAAAATACCGATTAGTTAAAAAACACAAAAAGCAAAAAGCACTCGTGCATCGTTTGTGCGCGGTGAATGTGTCGCGCAACTCCTGCCAACACGCAACAATCGACATGTAGCAATCATGTAAGTTGCATACCCTGCAGGCGTACCTGTCGTTTGTACTGCGTTCTAATACCACGTGTGTTAAACGCGTTTTCTGACGAAACTATTAAACATGGTCGCAATATGTTTACCTATGAAAATAAAACATACTCCAAATGCAGACCGAATGGTGCTTTCAAGGTATCACGGATGCTAAAAAGTTATTTTTAGTCTAAATTAATTTTCAAAAATGATTTTCTTTTTCTTCAGATTACCGTATCCTATAACATACTGCCCAAACACAGCGAAAACTACGGTATAGGCTGTTCAAGGCAAAGTGCGCACTTTTGAGGCCCTATTTAATTTTGCTGTCAGCCAGTTCTTATCCTTTAACCACCTTTTAAAATTAATATTGCCATGTATTTAATAAACACTGTGTGTATATTCCACCGTACTCGGAAGTTAACGCCTAAGACTAAAATAAAATAAATTTATAAACTACTATTCTAAATAAGACGGCTTTCAAAAGTGGTTACTTTACTGTGAATAGCCTATACGAGTTTGTATTGAAACTTGCTACAGACTTTAGAGTTTACACCAATAATATAATAAGGTCAGCTCTGAAAGTCCCATAGGAACACGCAGAACGACGAAAACACTTCAGACTGTCCATAGTCTTGCGCATAGCGGCGATGGAGCAACTTGATGCGCGTTTCAAAATAGCCTTAATCGCTCACGCGATTTTGGCAAACGAGAAAATTATTTTAGGTAGACGACAGCCTCAAATCAGTACTTATAATATTTATTTTTCATCCAGTAATAAGGGACTCTAGTAAAATTTATCTAGTGTCTTTCCGACAAAATTTGATCGTTATAAACGGCATTCGCTTAACCACCTTGGATGCATGGAAGTATAATTCGATCATGCATTTATTTTACCAACAATTTCATGTTGTACTAAAAAGTTGCGTTAGACTTGTTTTTGAGAGATCGAATTCACAAATTCAAACCATATGTGATACCAAAATCCGTATAACTACAAAAAAAAAAATTTTCCCCCGAAGGTTTGCAATTTTGAAAGACGTGCACATTTTTGCGGATAAAACAGGGAACTTTTGCAAGACATTCACAAAACTGTTTTTTTTTTTTATATTAAGGAGTTAGTGACTTTAATAGTTGTCTCAAGCCACGGTTAATGCTCTATGATTATGAACTCTGAAATGCATAAATAGATATCATTTTGTAAATTTAAGTTTAACAACTCTTATACTCACGCGAGGATAGAGCTGACGATCCATCTGCAATAGTGTTTCGTATTTTGTAAGAAAATGCAGTTTCTAACTCTGTATTTACGGGAGCCTAGCGCCCTTTGCATTCGAAATAAGCCATGCGCTACTCGTGTATGAATGTACATATGTGTACATAGGGCTATACTTAAGCATGAATATAGGTACACATATACACACACGCACATACACACGAACCAGCTAGCACGTACAAAATTAGCAGGACTAAACCTGATTGCATTTGTTATTGTAGGGCCAACTACCTACAGTATTAAAAAAAAAATCAACGGCCTATATATATGATGTCTGAGGATAAAAAAAAGTACAAATTATAGTCATAGATATGAAATTCATACGTTAATGCTCATAAAATCAGAATGTTATGAAGGTTTCAGCACTGGGTTTTTAATTTGACATACTATATGTGTGAAGAAGTACTGACGAAATAGTAAGCATAATAACATAGCATAGAGATGGTATGTAGAGCACAAATGATGTAAAAACATTATGCAACATCAGGGGTTGTATAACCTATTATACACGCCAGAGAATCAAATCAAGTAATTTTTTAGAGTTTCCTAAAACCGCTTTAAACAATTATTTCATTTAATGTTTTGGCGTGTATAATAGGTTATACAATCCAGACGTTGCACACATTTTTTACTTCATTCGTGTTATGCAAACCATAATATCCTTTTAAAATAAAGTAATTGTTATGAAAAAATAGGTACGATTTGCTAGCAAAAGGTTCGATTAGTTGGGAGGGGGACGCGGTGTCTGAGCGGTTAGCCTGCTCGCCTCCCACCAAGGCGAACCGTGTTCAATCTGCGGCCGGGTCACTCCCGGATTTTCGCATGAGGAAATCGTGGCGGACGATGCCGCTACGGTCTATATCACCATCCTGCAAGTGTACGCAGGGAGAAATAATCTGACCTCATAATTTTAAAACTTACTGGAAATGAAAACTTTGGGTAGCTTAAAACGCCGTGAAATATAGTGGCTAGAAGTTTGAGCAGGGCACCACTTGTTCTGAAACGGAGCGAGGTGGCGTAACGGTAAACAAGTGGACTCGCATTCGGGAGTACCCGGGTTCCATCTTAGGTCCGGCCACTCTCATTTCAGTTCCCTGACCTCACTCCGCCGCCGAGGCATGCTGGGGCGGGTCCTTCCTATAATCTATTCACGGTTACTTCGGCCTTTGCTGAAGCCCTGCTAATGTTCTACTTCCAGGATATTCCTTCGCCTCGTGCAAACTAAAGCTTAACAAGTCTGGAGAATTACACCTGAGGGACAATGCACCATATTCGTGCGCACTCAGTTGTAATGATATTTTGTATAAAAACTGTTTCACACTAGACGTTACCAACATAACTATTTTCTCCCTGTTTTTATTCAAACTATTTATCAATGAAGCATTATAATTTATAGACAAGATATTAATAACGTTTCAATTTAACAGGGAAAAAAGTAACTTTTATAAATACAAGTATAAAAAGGTTGTGATACAGGGCGTATTTGGGAAATTACTAAACACGTCATAAATGGGGAGATTTTTCAAAGGTTTCATTCGAAAAGGCCGAATAAACCGTGAATGGACTATACACGCCATTACCCGCTCCTCCTTCTCTGAGCAGCTTGCTCAGTCTCTCTATCAACACCGCGCCGCATTGTCCACAAGATGTTCAACCCTCACTACACACCTCCGTCAACATTTCGCCTTCTTAAGAGCGTTGATAAATTTCTACAACACACTGTTCAACCTGCAGATAGTAACTCTCACCTCACCAAAATTTTTTTTCCAGAGTATAGTCAAAATCATAGTTTTGCTGCTTTAGAACTGTATAAGTAACGGAAACTAATTTACGTACAGAAATTATATAATTCACACTGAAAGAAAATTGCCAAGGGCTATTTCAAGACGCATATAGAATCGTACAAGGAAATGTTTTTGCAATGAAAAAAAAAAAAAAAAAAAAAGAATTGATGAAAATAACGAAATTCATCCTTATTTTTCATTTTTTGCTGCCCGGGTCATAAATTAAAAATTTATGTACAATAACTATGTCTACGCATACCTTAAAATGAACTAAGGCTAGACCTTACAGATGCCTTTGTCAAATTTTCTGAAAAGAGCTTGGTTTATTTTATTTGTGCGTTACAAAAACCGCAACACTTTGGCTTCCACATGACATTTTGCAAAAACCATGCGATCTAAAAAAATATTATCTTACGCACAAGTAGTTATAGGTATTGTCTACGAGTTTCGCAGCTCGAATGAACACTCTACCCTTCTACGACTCGCTCCCTCTCCCACATTTACTTTCACACTTCTTACTGCTTTGCGAGTTTTGTAGACTGCATCTATCCTCTTTCCTAGTTTCAAAGCAACTACAAGATATTCGATTGTAAGCAAACGTGTTGATCACCTTTGAACACGTGACTGTGAGTATGTGACTACCGTTTATTTGGAACATAGCCTAAAGAAGAGGTACGCCGATCTCGCTGGCTGCGCTCAACCAATCTCCGTGTCCTAGCACTGAACTGATTTTCTGCCAACACGTCTAGCGAAAACAGCATGGTTTGGATTTTAGGTTAGAAATCTGATTTGTAAAAAAAAAAATGCTTTAGGATGTTATGTATACTGCCTCTAACAAATTTTAATGCATATTGATTTAATTTAAACTGGTAAATGTATTTATTAATATAAAAGTGCCTGTCATTTTAAATTTACGATATACGATATAAACAAACACATTCATCAGTGTTGACCATGTGACTTTGACAGTTGACGAATAGCAGAGTAAGCAGAAGACGAATAAGCGGTCGTCCTAATCTTTAGTCTATGATATGCAATTGAACACGGTCTATAACATCTAAATACGTCATCTCCGCAGTAGATATGCTTAAATAAGGTTTGTTCTACTCAGACTGGAAAGATCAATGATTTTAGTTTAGTTTGGCAACTAACATGTTTCGCCACTAGGTAAGCGCCAATGTCGCATGTGTACCGGATTTTTTTCCTGTTTGCTACGTTAAAACAGGATATTTGCTTAACATTTTTAATTAATAGTTACCTTTTGAAGCACTGCGCACCTGACGGTGGGAATTTTCTCTATGCCAAACTCTCCCATATAAGAAAACTCGTATTGTTTCTAAAGGCTGTTCACGATAAAGTGAGCACTTTTGAAATCAACCTTAGAAAAAAGTCACTGCTCCTACCTGCATATATTGTAACGGGCGCACTTGGTAGCATACGCCCAGTAAAGTTAGTAACGGTGGATGGCAAGTAGTTCCATTCTTAACGTCAAATAAAAAGCGTTACATAACCATTTGTAATAACTTAAATTATTAAATCATTTGTTTCGCTTTTTTTTTCTTTTTTTTTTTTTTAATGCATCGAAGTGTAAAATATTTTACTTTTCACATATTTACACTGTTTCACTTGACCGACGTATGAACAAAGTGATGAGGCCCATGGCAATGTTATTTTTACGTAAGGCGGAATAATACACAACGTGCATAAATAAGATCTTAAGCAGGGTTTTCAAAAGTGCTCATTTTACCGCGAGAAGCCTATACATGCTGTTCACGGTAAAATGAGCACTTTAGAAAGCTCCGCTTTAGAACTTCTTGTATGCACGTTGTGTATTCTTCCGCCTTATGCAAGATTAACATTGTAGTGGACCTCATCACTTTATTCATGCGTCGATTAAGTGAAAATGTAAAATTATTAGGAAAGTAAATATTTAAGAAATCTGCTCAATTTTACACTTCGATGCATTAGAAATCACACAGAGAGAGAGAGAGAGAGAGAGAGAGAGAGAGAGAGAGAGAGAGAGAGAGAGAGAGAGAGAGAGAGAGAGAGAGAGAAATAAATAATTTTAGTTGTCAGAAATGATTGCCTAACAGTTTTTATTCGACGTTAAGATATTTGTGCGTTACAAAAACCGCAACACTTTGACTTCCACATGACATTTTGCAAAAACCATGCGCTCTAAAAAAAATATCTTACGGACAAGTAGTTATAGGTATTGTCAACGTGTTTCGCAGCTCGAATGAATACTCTACCCTTTCCATCGTTACCAACTTTACTGGGACCATGCCACTCAGTGCGCCCGTTAAAACATATGCAAGTAGGGGCAGTGACTTTTTTCTAAGGTTGATTTCAAAAGTGCTCCCTTTATCGTGAACAGCTTATAACCGAGTATAGTGAAGCTGAGCTCAACTCACATCTTCAAGTTCCTCCTGCAGCGAGGTAAGGAGGAGAGGTCCTCCTTCATGCAGAACTGTCGACAGCCCAGCAGGGAGCTCTTGATGTACTCGGGCACATCCACCTGCGTTACGTCAATCTGGAAGAGCTTTTTGTCCACGGCATTCTGCTCGGCGCCCAGAGAGACGTACCTCTGGCTGTGGAACACCCACGGCCTCGTTGTGAAGTACTGCAGCACGTTCAGCCCGTCGTTGATCTTCCTCTGGATCCTCATCATGCTGCCACAACAAAAAAAAAAAAAAAACCACGGCCATACCCCACGCTCTCGCCGCCGTACCCCTTACCTAGTTCGTGGTTACTTCCCCCTTCTCAAGTTCTGCTTCCAGCACCGACGTATAAAGATTTTTTTTTTTTTTTCGGTGCGTATTAGTTATTCACTTTAGTCTATTCACGGTTTATTCCGCCTTTTCGAATCAAACATTTGAAAAATCTCCCCATGTATGACGTGCTTAGTTATTTACAACATATGCTATATATCACAAGCGTTTTATACTTTTGTTCATGAAAAAGAATTTTTTTTTTCTGTTAAATCGATATGTTATTCATATTTTTTTCTATAAATTATAACCCTTCATTTATAAATTATTTGAATAAAACAGGGATAAAATAGGTATGTTGGTAGCGCCTAGTTAGAAATAGTTCTTATACAAAATACTGTTAGACTGAGTGCGCACAAGTGTGGTGCGTCGTCCCCTAGTGTAATTAGTTTCCGCGAGGCGGAGGAATATCATGGAAGTAAAATTTTAGCAGGGCTTCAGAAAAGGCTGAAGTAACCTTGAATGGATTATAGTAGTACATGATTCACAAGTCACAGTGGAAGGATAGAAAAGGAAAGGAGGATAGAAACTATGTGTCATGTGGGTTAAAAACAAATATCTACATATAATGATTGACATGTTGATGATAGGGATTTAAAAAATGTGTGTCATTTCGGAGGTGGGGTGTGTGATGCAGCCCCCTCAGCTCCCCCCCCCCCCCCCCCGTAAAACGCCCAAGATTCTTCCAGGATACTCTTTCGTCCCATGCAAACAAAGCTTAGCCGATTCAAAAACTAACACCAAAAGTGCGCACTCAGTGTAATAATATTTAGCATGAGAACTATATCTTGCTAGGCATTACCAACACACCTATTTTCTCCCTGTATGTATTCGCAATAATCATAAATAAAATATTATAATGTTAAAATTAAATGTAAGTTAAAGTATAAAATGCATGTGATACACGAAAAATTAATCAAACAACCAAACACGCGATGTATGAGGTGATTTTTCATAGGTTTGATTCAGAGAATGTAAACCAAGCACTTCTAAAAGCCCTGCTTAGGACCTAATTGAATGTGTATTGTGTATTCTTCCGCCATATGCACATTTGAGGTTGACTCTACTCAGGTTGGCAACTACAATATCTCGCCGCCAGGGTGCAGCACTGTTGTCGCATGTGTACCATAGTTTTCCCTTTACTGCGATGTAAGTACACGGCGTGATTGCAATTTGCATACAAAAACGTTCTCTTACACGCTTACTTTACATAAATATAACAGCTAAATAGAAGAAATGTCGTGAAAAGATTAAAAAATATAATATTTCTAGGGTTTTGCTGTACAGTTCTCTAAAGGTAAATGAGGCAAGTACTGCGTTCATTTTGATGATAGCTATATTTGTTTCACACTTAACACGCCTGCCTACCAACCCGGCAGTCGCGAACTTCAAATGGGGAATCAATTTTAAACGAAATTCCTTCTCATTGCGTCAATTTTAAAGATAACTGTTTCAAACAAAAACACGTTGACACGATTTTCTCAGAGAATACTGGTACATAAAACTGTATTTGAAAAAAAAAAATTATCCGCATACTTTTTAAACAAAAAAAATTGGCAAAATATTATAACGTGGCATCATTCCTTAAGATATTTCACGTGGAATAATTTTTGTTTGAAACAGTTATCTTTAAAATTGACGCAATGTGAAGGAATTTAGTTTAACATTGACTCCCCATTTGAAGATCGCATCTGCTGGCTTGGTAAGCAGGCCCTTTAAATTCGTATTTTTTTCCATAGAAATAAACTTGCCTATGAATTATTAAAGCCAAATACAGTTGTATTTTTACTGCATGCTGTGGTAAACACCGTTAGAGGGTGTGAATAATAGTTAAGAAATAAAGTTTATACCTAAAATTTTGGCTGGGGAAAGTACTGCATGTATCACAATTCGAGCCAAACACGAACTTTTAAACGCCATTTATTTTTTACTCCATTTATCTCCAGCTTAAAATCGACTGGTTTGAAAGAGCAGCGGTGTGCTGCTCTTTCAAACCAGTCGATTTTATGCCAGACTGTGCCATAAGAAAGCTCGTTCTATTCCAAACCTTACCAGAATTAACCTTAGTACAGCCAGCAACGCCATGGGCCTGCTCCAGCGGCATGTGGTAACCTGGTGCTAGGTAAACTGTGCTTTGCTCTGTGCTACACCTAATCGTTTGCTATTTTACACATTGGCCACTTTCACTTGGTAGTGCACTTGACGTCACAGCATATGTGTAATGAGTGCCTCGCCGCTCTCTCGTGAGTGGCCGCAGTATATTCAGCTTCTCCCGGCCTCACTCTGGTTACTGATTCCTGCTGCGTGCGCTGAGTGTATACAGCACTGAGCAAGCACCAGCTCACCTTGCAACACTTCGCTCACCACACGCCACTGGCCTGCTCACTTTATTCATATGTCGGTCAACTAAAACTGAAATTATTAGAAATGTAAATATTTTACAAATTTGTTAATTCTTACACTTACATTCATTTTCAACTAAACCGAAAACAAAATAATTTATTTTAGAATTCACAAATATATAAGCAAAGTTCTAGTAGGGCCTACTTTTAATTCTACGTTGAGATCAGGAACTACTTTTCCTCCGTCGGTACCAACTTCGTAGAGAGTATGGCACTCAGTCTGCCCGTAAAAATATATGTGGGTAGACGCAGCGACGCTTTTAAATGGTTCATTAAAAAAATACTCAACAGTGAACCGCCTATAATGTTATTAGCTTCCGAATATTCTATTTACGGTATCTCCATCTCCACACTTCGTGAGTAAAACATTAGAGAAATCAAGTTACTGATTACATGAAACGCGGGAATTTTATGAGTTCAAGCGCTCCTAAGACAGGCCTTGAACACGTGCACTTGATCATTCATTTAGTTATTAGGCCACTCGTTTACAGACACTTCCAGCAGGACTGTGGACAAGTGACAAACATGCGGAAAGAGACAGCCAGTCGCATACAGCCTAGCACACGGTATAAAGTTCTCTTCACCAAGACACCAGCCAATGAAACATTTCCAGTGTCTGGAGTGTTTACTGAATTGTAGAGTTTAGCCCAGTCGTCTAATGGGCTCACGAAATTTCCAGGTGTTTGGCTGTTTCCTGAAAATTTAAGTAACGGCTGTTCACGATAAAGTGAGCACTTTGGAAATCAACCTTAGAAAAATGTCATTGCTCCTGCCTGCATGTATTTCAACGGGCACACTGAGTGACATGCGCCCGGCAAAGTTGGTAACGGTGGACAAAGTAGTTCCATAGCTTAACGTCGAATAAAAAGTGTATGCTTTCTGTTTTTTAACGCCTCAGTGTGTAAAAATTAGCAGATTTGTAAACTATTTACTTTTCTAATAATTTCACAGTTTCACTTGACCGACGCGTGAATAAAGTGATGAGGCTCATGACAATGTTAATTTTACATAAGGTGGAAGAATACTCAACGTGTATACAAGTAGATCTTAAGCAGGGCTTTCAATAGTGCTCATTTTACCGTGAATAGCCTATATCACAGTTTAAATTACAGTGTTATCTCTATATATTTAAGCATTCATTTATATTTCGTATATAAGTAATTTATTTAATAGTCAATAAGATTAAAAATCACAGAGAAAATACGTAAGTTTGTAACGGCTAATAATAAACAGCTCTCTCATTAAAAAAATCATCAAATTGAGTTTTGTTACGTTATTTTTAAAGTGAACTTTTCTTACTGTCATACTCATGCTTTCAAGACAACAGTGAGGAAAATACATTAACTTTTTATATTGTATGTCCAGCACATAAATACGGTGCCTTAATTTCTCCCCGGTGTTTTACTCAATGCTTGTTTACGTTTTGATTACATGTGGCGGAAGAATACATTGTGAGTAACCCGAAAGCAGAACTTTAGCAAGGCTTCACATAAATTTGGAAGTAACCACATATAGACTAAATACGATGTTACAAGAGCTGCTGAAGAGCTAACTTAATTTTAGTCTATATCGTGTTCAGCATTATCACAGAGCGCATCTGTTATGCCTCTAAATACATATAAACTGTATTTAGAATAAAGCCTTTGCGAATTTTCTGTTATTTTTAAACGCGAATACGTCTTTAAATTTACGACCATAGGGGGAGGCAACCCAGAAAATCCGATGATAACAAAATCGGGGGATACGGTTTGGCATTGCAGTTCAGAATTTATCGTCTACATTCGAAATTCAATTACTACACTCTATTGCCAAGGGATCAAAGAATGTGTTACGTTGAGTGAGTACTGCAAAGCATCGCGTACGACCAGGAAGGGGGGGGGGGGGAGGGAGCGCAATTTTGAGTTCGTTTCGCCGCGTCTCATAACTTCCGCGTAGTATAACTTTTGACTAGGAGAAGCTACGACGCTCGTTTAGGTTTCAATCGACTGCTCTCGTCAAGATCAATCGATTGCGCGTATAAAAACATTTGTCTGGCGTGGTTATGGTGAAATTGTATTAGTTTAATGTAAAAAAATTAAGAAAAATTAACACAATGTCGGCCTATACTCGTCAAAAAGCCAAGTCGAAATACAGCAATCGTTTACGGTTGGAAAGAGCATCTGAAAACTCAGAAGCAATCCAGTGGTACCCAGGCGTTCGAGCGCGTCAACGCAAACGTATTCACGTAAAACAAACGGCGGTGTCCCCAACAAAGCCATACCCCGTTTTTTACGCTGGTTTCCTCTCTCGATATACAATTCTGCCATCACCTCCGAAAGCTCGTAGCGCCGCTGTGCGTAAAGACGAGTAACCCCCAGAGGACGTATTTACTCCTCTACCTAAAAGACGAGACTGTACTGAACGCCGAGGCCATCGCTATTGCTCATCCGTTGTGGCCGGCCATCAAAACTGCGCATGCGCATTTTCGTCCATAAGTTTTCATGATAGTATCCCAACCTAACGGAATAAATTTCACCACCTTAGTATAGTGGGTGATTAAGTAACTGGTTTTAACACGGGATATATTTAAATATCCCAACTGCACGCCTCCAACCTAAGCAAACCGGGTTCAATTCCCAACGGGCTCGATCCCGGATTTTCGCATGTGAAAATCGTGCTGGAAGATATCGCTGGGGATCTCTCTTTTTCCCCGCCCTTACATTCCCGCGCTGCACCATACTCACCACGTTTCATCCTCATCGACAAGACCAAATCTCTTCATCACTCACATAGCTTTTAGCATGTATATACCAATCAAAAGTTGCAGTTAGAAAATGTTTCAAATCAAAGTTTTATTGCTGGTAATCAGTTAAAATTACTTGCAAACACACTTCCAAGGCCTCGAAGACCGGACTCGAAACAGGTATTTTTATGTCTTTATATCCTAATTTTACGGTTTTCAGAAACGTTAACACATATGATTGACATTAATAAACTTTGACTAACTTGCTTGCAACTATGCCTTTTAATAATTAAGTACTTACAATGGCTTCTGAAAGAAGATAACCATGAGGAAATCAATGAGGTAGGCAGGTATCCACTGAAAGAAGAAAACGGTGAAAGTGTGCACAAACTTGCTGCTGTGGATGTCACCGTCTGGATACCAAATAATCATCTCGAATGGGTACTCGTAGATGAGGTGCCTTCCCATGTTCAGTATATCAAGCCAAGTGTACTTCTTCGCTGCTGTTGCAGTCAGATTATACACGGGCACTTCAGTTAACCTGCAAAACATAAAGAGCCACAAATACTTGGTGCGCATGAAGAGGTGTGTGTGTGTATGTGTGTGTATATATATATATATAAATTTGGTAAATTTATTGTAACAAGTAGGTACAATTGTAAATTAAAACTAAAAACAAAAAAAAATCAATTTGTGTTATACAGGTACGGCATAAAACACTCCCGCTTTTTAAAGGGCAATAAGAAAAGCACGATAAATAGTAGGCACAGGTTTGTGAAAGGCTATTCAGGATAAAGTGAGCACTTTTGAAAGCTCTGCTTAAGATCTACTTGTATGCACGTTGTGTATTATTTCGCCTTATGTAATATTAACATTGGCATGGGTCTCATCACTTTATTCATGCGTCGGCGACGTGAAATTGTGAAATTTTCAGAAAAGTAAATGTTTTACATATCTGCTCATTTTCACACATCGATGCATGAAAAAAAAAAGGCAGAAAGCGAAATAAATAATTTAAGTTATCAGAAATGGTTACCTAACATATATTTTTCCGACGTTAAGATTTGGAACTACTTCTCATCCATCGTTACCAACTTTACTGGGTGCATACCACTTAGTACGCCTGTTAAAATATATGCAGGTATGGGCAGTGACTTTTTTTCTAAAGTTGGTTTCATCGTGAACAGCCTTTACACAATATGATATGACACACAATGCAGTTTGTTGTTGCACGGTACAGGAGGCGAACATCCCGCATTTGATGTCGACATTGGTCAGGCAATGGCACTGTTAACAAGCAAAACTTCCATGATTGGGCTGAAATCAATCATCGCCAGCTTCATGAAAGTCCTCTATATACTCCACATGCTACTGTGTAGTTCTCCATTGACAATTTAGGTGTTATTGATCCTTAATTTTGTGAGGAAGAAGGGCGTACAGTTACATTGACGGCCGCTCGGTGCGTACAAATGTTACGCACATTTCTGGAACCACAGCTCGCACAACTTGCCATCCCGGATGTGTGGTTTTAACAGAATGGCTCTACTTCTCACATGGCGCGGGTCTCAATGACTGCTCTGAGAGAATTGCTACCCGACCGCGTGGTCTCATTACATGCTGACATCAGGTGGCCTGCACGCTCGCCAGATCTCAGCCCTTGCAATTTATTTCTTTGGAAACACCTCAAAGTTAATGTTTACAGCTATCGTCCACGAATCATTGACCAACTGCAAGCTGGATTACGCCAAGAAATTGATAATTTTACGGCCTACAATTTATATTGCTTTTCTTACCGCTTTGAATAGGAAAACTGCTGGGCTTGTCGGAGAAAACGTGTGATGTACCAATATGGAGTGAATCAATAGTAACAGTGAATTAAAATATAAATATGCTTCCTAAGGTACTGAAATTTGTGTGTGTGTGGCAACCAAGACCAAAACTAAGCTTACATAAATATGGCAATCAGTCCTAGATGTAAACATATACATATGGCAATGAAAAATATTCACTCGTTTACGTAAAGAAAATAAAAAATAAAAAACTTTTGCCTTTTCAGTGTCAGAAAAAAATACTATAAATCATAAATTTTGTTTCTTTTATTCGTTTTCCTTAATCGTGTTCCCATGTATATGTTGAAAAATTAAATTCAAATAGCTACGTTGATTCTATGTTCGCCGAATTCTCTTGGATCAATTCTACTTATTCTATAACTAAGTTCCTTTGATCTTCCCCCGCCGCTTATTTGGAAAAGTTGACAAGTAAATTTATAACTTCACATTTGCCCATCTTTCTACTAGCAACTAACAGTGATTTCGTGAATTATGACTTACCATGCCTTTCAGTCTTGCCACATACTCAGTCATTTCGTGAATTATGACTTACCATGCCTCTCAGTCTTGCCACATACTCAGTCATTTCGCGTCATTTTGTGGCATAAAGATTTAATTAACGAAAACTGTGAACACATATCTCCCATTTCCTCTACCAAAAACACATTCAACCTTCAGGGATTAGGTCAAGTACCCCATTTATTGCAAAAAAAAAAAAAAAAGTATCTCTTCCCGTACTCCAAACAAATTGATTCTTTACACTCCTTTTTTTAGTCCACAAAATGCCAAAACTTAAGTTTGAATATATGCAGTCTGTCAAAGGTTTTCACAAACACATTACTTCTGCCAGGTTTGAGGAAGACGAAATCCTAATGTGCCACAAAAAGGCATATCAATCGTTAACGGTAATAAATAAACATTATTAAAAACTTATATTCTGGGTTCACAGTAAAAATATATTGTCGAATGGAGGATTTTTACTTCTAAATGTACTTCGGTACGATCTGCGCTTTCGCAATTTTTGTTTGTGTGAGGCCGCGAGACAAAGGAAATGAGACCAGGAGTCGTCGCCTTGTTGGGTTGTGCTGACATTTCGTGAAAGCGGTCTGCTGGCCTAGGGGTCGGTGCTCTGTTGCCGACAAAATGTGCAGTTTTTCCCGACCGGTCGGCGGCCGCTTTTTGTGAAAGGCGTGGTCGGGTGACTGTAGACATGATCTACTTCAACAACCCAGATATATCTGGTGAGCAGTCGTGGCCGTGGGAACAGTGTTTTACGTCGTGACAAGTCAGGGCCGTTTATTCCATAGACGCAAGGTAAGCATTGCTTACCCAATACAAATTGGAAATGTATGACCCTTTATAGTTTCCTTCTTAACTTTAAACATATTTAATTCTAAGTTTCCCGTTTTCGATTCGAGAAACAGAGTTTTCGTTTAAAGGCTGTTCACAATAAAGTGAGAAATTTTGAAATCAACCTAAGAAAAAAAGTCACTGTCCCTGCCGGCATATATATTAACGGGCGCACTGAGTGACATGCGCCCAGTAAAGTTGGTAATGATGGATGGGAAATAAATCCATGTATTAACGTCAAATAAATAGTGTTAGGTAACCATTTGTGCAAACTGAAATAATTTCCTTTCCTCTCTGTTTTTTTTAATGCGTCTAAGTATAACAATAAGTAGATTTTTAACATATATACTTTTCTAATAATTCCACAGTTTCACTTGACCGATGCGTGAATAAGGTGATGAAGCCCGTGACAATGTTAATTTTACATAAGGCGGAGGAATACAAAAGTGCGTAAAAGTAGATGTTAAGCAGGGCTTTCAAGGTGTTCATTTTACCGTGAACAGCCTATAAACGCATAGTGCTGATATCTAGTATTCATTTCCACAAACGGGAGCGACTAGCGACGAATCGAACTCGCAAGTAACAACACGGGCAGGGTAAGCAGGCGTTCTGTTTGCGTCCTGCAGTCGAACATTTTTCCTTGAAAAGCGGATGAAAGTGTTCGGGAAAACGGGAGTTTTCTTATAATTTGTAATAATATGCTCTCTAAATAATATTCAGTTTAATTATTATTACGTCCATTACGTTTCCGTTTATATAACTAATGTTAGGAACTGTAGAACGGTAAATACATGTGGGAGGTAAACAAAGTTGGAAGTTGCGTTTTTTAGTAGAAATTTGAAATGGGACCACAACCCTGTTTATATATACCACTTATTGTATTATAAAGTGTGTAATGTGTCATATTTTAATGGCTTTTAACTAAATGTTATCTGAAACACTCAAATATCTGGGGCTATTATATTGCTTAACCTGTAAATAAACTCACTACACGCCAGTCGTTGACAAGGCGTGGTGCTGCTTGGTTGGTATCCTCGAGGAGTGTGTGTTTCACCTGGGTGCGGCCTCGGGCCAGCCGCGGGCTGTTTTTGATTAACGATACACGAATAGTTGCATGCGGTCAATTAAGAGGGTGAGTAAGTGAAGAGATTCAGGTGGCTCTTAAAATCGAGATCTTGAGAGCCTATGAGGGTGATTGAGGTTAGTATGGAGCAGCGCCGGAATACAAATGCGGGGAAACGGGAGAGCCCCGATAAAATCCGCCAACCAGCGGCATCGTCCGGCACGACTCCCACATGCGAAAATCCGGAGTGACCCGGCCGGGGATTGAATCCGGTTCGCCTTGGTGGGAGGCGAGCAGGTTAACAGCTGAGCCACCGCGATCCCGAACCATTCTAGTCATTCGTTGTTATTAGTTAATTATTGGTTATTCATGTTTCTGTAGTTTATAAGGCAAGTCGTTACAAATGAAACCTTTTCAGTTTTTATAAGAAATCCGTGCCTAGTGATTTAATGCCTTCAGTTTTGAAGTTCAATTGTTTAAAATTAGAGTTAACGAATATTTCCTTTCCATTAACGTCCTGTATGGTTTGATAGCTAATTTATTATGATCGGAGAGAGATATTATTTCGCAATCTCGGAGCAAACGCTGCTTGACTTGTAAGTGATTTACGTAATTTACCTTTAGTTTTGGCCCCTAACTCAGAGCTATGTTTGAGTGTGGTTATTTCTGCAGTGTTAATTTACGTTTATTTACTTGTGTGATATTCACTAAGCGACAACACAAATATTTGCAATGCTTATGCGTTGAATATGCGATTAGTTTTACACTCTAGCATCTGCACTTGTTTTACAACAGCTTTCCACGCTTGCCCCGTGATTACTTGACTGGCCACGTTTGGGCATAAAGAAACACAGCTTGGCAATTTCAGAGGAAAATAAAGCGGTCTCCAGCAATTCGAAGGAGAGAAAGTTAAAATGTTTTCCCCCTTAACCTTCTTTGCACAAGGAAGTTAAACAGAACAGGAACTCCATGACAGAGTTAGTAGCATCCAAAACACTTGAGATGGTGATGTAGTGATCAGGCATACTTGGTCGTTAAACAGTGGTTAAGATTGAAATATTTCCTGAACAAAAAGAACGCGTTTCGGCAGTCAGGCATATTTCCAGGCAGGCGTAGGCGCTAGATAAACCATTAATATTGAAGTGATTCGCAAGAAACTAGGTTATTATGCCGACCAACCCACTGATGTCTTGCGGCGCAAATCAAAGCGGGATCAGTATGTTAATAAAACTATTCAAGTCACTTAATAACATACTTTATAAACGTTAACCCGTTCAGTTCCGAATTTATTTACGAACTCAAGTGTTTCAATGGTTAAATCATTTTGGTTGGAGCTGTACCAATGTCGAGCATGCTTCTCGCAAACAGTGGACATCGTACTGCGTCTTAGTTAATGACCATTCACCAGCGAGAGTTCAAGAAACTCTCTACTAATCAGATAACTGGGAAGGAAGAAGCTCGGAACAACGACCAATGATTCCTTGTCGTGTACAGCGCCGATCATAAATACCTTGCATGTGCATCGTGTCCTCCATCAGCGACACAGGGACTCAAAGTGTTAGAAACACAAATTTAAATTATATTCTTATATAAACTTGAAGAAATTGTGGTACTTTCTACTCATTACTTTTAATTAATTTACGTTGTTTGCTACAATATATGTCCATCACTGATTCCCAGAGCATACTAATTTCGAATTAACAAGAGTAGCTGCGACAGTGTGTACATAGAGGCAATATGGGGTAGAGTGTGAATGCCAGTGGCGATGAAATCACCTCCAAGATCTCCCACTACATTTTTTTTTTTTGCCTGCATGAGTGATAAAAACACTTGAACAAAACTAAAGTTAGCTCACTGTATAGGTATGTAAATATCGAATTTTTTTGTTAGTATACTTCCTATAACAAACTTTCAATACAGCTGGGATTAATCCAAGCTGTATTGAAAGTATTGGGGACGTATACTGAAGATCAAAATCAATTTACATCACCTTTAGTCTATCGTGTGACGAGGAACTATCATAATAGCCGAGATGTATTTTCCAAAGCAGTTTCCGTATTTTAACACGCGAGTTACTCTGGGAGAGCTGCAAATACTGCTTCGAAGAAGAAGGAAAATAGTGTTTGTCGCCTTCCTGGCGAGGAAGGTGTCTTATTATCTGAGCCTGGCAACCCGCGTCTGACACTGGGTAGGTGGGGAAGCGACGGGCCTTGAGTCTCCTGCATAGCCTCTCTTACGAAGGTGACCCAAGCCTAGAATAGTACGACTTTGATACCCACCATCCGCTCGCTGGTTTAAGTGGGATTGATTTCTGCCATCTTCGACATATAGTTTTTTATCCGAAACCTGACAATAGAGAATATGTTTTACACACTTAGCACACTTCCTTGAATATATTTTACAGGATTTCTCTTCCTGCAACCACCTCTGTGCCCACATAGCACCGGATATCCTCACGATATCCTAATTATATCCACAATATCTAAAAGTCATCCAGTGAATTTCTTAGGCATATCCTTTGGATGTCCTTTAGTTCATATCAGTTGTACCACATACTGGACATCAATTAAATATTACCAGAACATCAACAGTAATTACTTATGGTAAGTGATAAAATCTAGAAACATGTATAGGAAATCCGAAGTATCTATAACACATTTTAGATATTGGGTGGACATTTGGATCTTTTTGGCAGTCTTTTGAGTGTAACTTTGCTATTACTGGATCTCCCTAGATATCCTGAACATCACAAAGTAACCTTCATTAGATGTTCATTGGATATATATGTTCTATGTGGGTAGTAGTTCGCATAAAATAATCACATTTTTCTTCTCAGCTGTTACCCGTTATAAATTAATGAAGGCAGTGAGCCTGCAACAAATCCAAAGTGTCTTGATAACTATTATCTGTTCTCTGGCGTGCCAAATTTTTGATTCAGCCTCGGAAATAGTAGCCATAGAGAGAAAACCTGCAAAGTCCAATATGGAAGGGATCGATCGTCCACAAGCAAATTTATCTCCACCGTGAACATCACTGTCTATTTCGTACCTCACATACAGGGAATGGGGCATCTGGCCTGATGTATGGGATGACAGATAGTACCTACGCTCATCCACTAGCCAGGCCATTGGAAGAAGTAGTGTTCAAAACCTTAGGCCATAGGGCCCAAACCTAAATTTCAATGCGAAGAAATTCTTTACAATCGTAAAGTACCTGTGGCGGAACCCACGAGTACCATGAAAATTTAAGCTAGTACCATGGTCGAATACGCTATTGATGGTTTGGCCCCCTGAGGACGAATGATGGATGCACAATTGCCCGCATGTCGAAAATATTATGAGCATGCACTTGGTCGAGCTCCGGACCTGCATTGCCTTTTCCTGTCTACTGCCAGGTTTTAAGGCGTCTGAGGGAGGGCATTCAGCGAAAGTTTCCATATTGGTGGCACACGAGAAACTGAATGCTCCGCGACGACAATACTCCCCGTCACCGAGCTCACCTCACACGTAAGTTACTCGCCGGAAACAACATGGTATTGCTTCTGCACACATCCTACTCGCCGGATATGGCTCCAGCGGATTTCACCTTCTTCCCGAAGACAGAGATTTATTTCAAAGCTCACCGATTTGATACCAATGCGGAGATCTAGTGTGAATCACAGAAAATGCTAGACATGCTTCGAGAAGTAGACTTCCAGAATACATTACATACGTGGCAGGATCACCGGGTGCACTGTTTTGTTGTGCAGTAGAACTATTTTGAAGAGAATGGTGTGGAAACGAAGATACTCTCTAAATTGGACACAGTTACAAGTACTCCAAATCAACAGATTTGACTGTGGATCTGCTGAAACTGCCGCAGTTGAATCAGTTAATTATACTGCTCGTTTAAGTTGCTGTTTATCACTGACTAAACAGTGATTTGCACTGATTCCTAGTGAAATGCTCTGGCATTACAGTAAACCCCCAGTTGATTTCTCTGATTCCCCAGCAGATGCTAGGGTTTAGGTGGCGCAGCGGATAGAGCCCCCTTCCCCTCACCACAACAAGGCGAACCTTGTTTGATTCGGGTCTCTCCCGAATTTTCTCACGTGGTAATTGTGCCAAATGATGCCCATGGTTGGCGGGATTTCTAGGAGACGTCCTGTTTCCGTCGCTCTTGCATTACGGCGCTGCTCCATACTCACCTCGCCTCACCCTCAAGATGTCGTTGTTAACAGCCGCCCTAACCACTCCACTAGATAACAGCTCATCTATTAGAGATTCAGTGAAATCACTTATTCGGATTTAGAGTGTAGGTAAAGTATTTCATATAAACAGATCTACTCACGAAACTTTTTGAAATCACGTTCATAGTGATTATTTCTTACCATTAGAAGATGACGTGGGGAGAGGAGAAGTACGGGAGAGGTACGTACTTGTGTGTCTGGGTGCCGACCTTGGCGGCGATGATGGTGAGGCCGTTGACGGCGATGTCGACAGGTATGACCTCGGCGTAGTACTTGTGCACGCAGTGCATGGAGCGGAGCACTCCCTTGCCTGCGGCGACCAGCAGCCCTATAGGTCCGTTCAGGTTGTCCACCCAGCCAGGCAGTGGCTCCCTCCACGACGGCGTCACTGCAACACCACCATCCTCCAGCTATCAATACATGCCGTACACAGCGGGTACATTTACACTTTGCATGCTCTACACTATATAGAAATATTCATTCCAAGCTTTCTGTAAGGTAAGCAACGCCATTTCTTTCAGGCTGTTTTGTTTACAGTAACACAATATTGATTTAATTCAAAGAGAATTTTAAAGAAACATAGGTCCGCAGTTAATGAAAGTTTTCATTATATGTTTTTGTCTTGCGTTAATGTTACCTTCCTTTATAGCAAAAAATAAACATTCTTTGAGATGCCTTTATTCATAGTAAAGAATAATTAATTGCTACCAAAGGTAACGTTTTGGCGATATTAAAGGTTCTCTTCTCGATCTTACATTGATGTTTTCAGTAAACATCTCTTATCCCGATGGAAACATTCGTAATATCATATATTCTGCAGTTAGAAATTGCAACTGATCAAGTGCAGTCCTCCTGCAAAATTTCAATGTCATTCTGAAGTGCAATGATTCTCCAAATCACTAGTCTCAGTTCTTCCCAAGAGTTGACATTATACATCGGCACCTGTCGCTAACTACAAATTACCTATCAAAAGTAATTTTAACACAACAAGACTTGGCATTCGTATGGTGAAGGGCGTTAAGATGGTAATTCGGGTGGTGCGAATTCGATACTCAGAGCTAACCTTGTATTTTTTGTGTATGTAATTTTGATTCATAACTGACATTACCACAAATATGTCAGCTGAACTACTGTAACGACAATGGAACATTATCTTAATCACAACTACACAGATGAAACCACAATAATGTTTGTGGTAAGCCTACTTTTCAGTGGTTCATATTTAAACAACTTTCTCTTTGTGTCAACAAATCACGTGTTCCAGCAAAGAAAGCATTTTTACAGTTTACTGGTATTTATGACATGCCAGAATTGTTTCACTTATATACTTAATAATAGGAACTCTATTTCTGTTGGTATCTTGCTTTACCGCCATCTTGTTGATCTAAGCTACACTTAACATGCTTACTCCACCAAATAAAATTCATTACTGATTGGCTGTCAGCCAATAGCTTGCCACGTTCATAGTCTACCAGTCAAATATCCTTTCAAAAGGTGATACAATGAGTATTGTTCGCTTCAGTTATTCGCATCGACATTACTTCGTACAAATAACTCAAATCCTTTCTGATTCACTTCTCTGGGCCTTCAATTAGTTTTTAAGGGTTTTCATTTCAGATCTTAAATCACTACGATTGATTTTGAGATCACTTCCATAGCCATTTAAAACATTTTACTGCCCTCTATGTCAAGACTTCGAAAGCTGTCGATGCTCTGCGAGTTCCATGTTACATATAAGTTCTCTATATCCACTATTACGAAGTCAACAGTGGCATAGTAGATTTGGGAGCACCAATATCTTTTGTCTGAAGTTTCTGGGTCTATTATTGTCGCTGTTTCTCCTAGAGTGCTTCCAACTAAGTAGTCCTGTGAAGAATTACTGAGTGCTGTATTTCTTTTCTTCGATACTCTTTGTGCTGAACGAGTCAAGCCATTTTCCTCAGAAAATTTTCTACTTGTGTCCAAACCTCATCTATTATCTCTCTATGGCCTTTAAGTTTTGCCCAAAGTTGACGTTAATAGTCTTACACAAAATATGAAGATTGCTTCTTCCTTTTTAAAATAGTTAAATAGTATTAATTCATTAAAGACCTAATATAATCCATGGTAAAAAAGCATACGACAATGTTCGGTGTTTTGACTGATGAAAGAATCCCCACACAACATAGTTCTGTGTTTTGACTGATGAGATGATCCCCAGTGTAGTCACAGCATCTTTGTCTTTCTCTTTTACAACATATTCAGGCAGAGCTTGAACAAAAGCTTCGAAATTTTCAGTAAGATAACGGCAGTTCTTATACCGGCAGTTCCATGTAGGGGTTCTTAGAGTGCCTAGTTACTTAATCTTGAGACAGAGTGACTTCTGTACTTTCAGGAATTTAGTATGTGTACTCGGATTGATGTAAAGAATGCACTGAGATTAAATAATGCTGAAGAAATGCGTGACTGTCTGTACGGGGCTCCATGCGTCTGTAAGGGCGAGATTTACTCTGTTAGCATACAGTGAATATAATATCGCTTGAGGATACTGTACTATTATTTTAGCCTGAAAGACACTATGTTTGCCGCTCACTACACATGAGCCATCGTATGACAGGCCACCATTGCCATGCCATCGGCATCAAGATTTCCCACAACATCCATAACAGCAGCTACGCTGACATAGTCTCTCGCTTGAGAGCGATTCACAAAACTGATGAACTTCCCTTGAGGATGAATATTCTTGAGATACTGCACAACTACAAGAATAACCTTGCCTACACAAACACAAATAAAGTCGCATATCTTCGTCATGTATTCATATATTGCTTCTTGTTGTTACTTCGTCTGTGTTGTTAGATCCGCAACAAATTTATTCATTAACTTATGGGGAATATATCTTTGGAAGTCTTTTTCATGATTTTGTGAATTGTCGAGATATTTCAGTAATTCATTTAGTTTTTTTTCATTTATAAAATACATTTGTGAATAACTTCTCATGCCGACCTCGTAAATAACTAGAAATGGGGACTTTTTCAGCATACATAATAGAATATTTCGTTGGATGAAAAGCATTGGGATTGTTTCACATCTTGCATTTTTTTTAGAGGATTGCAAATATGGGCTGGATTTAGTACGTAATTCCAAAACTATGTTTTGGCGCGCCACAGTCTAGTTTTTTTGCGGCAACATAATTTCGCCTTTAAAACTCTTGTAATCGCTAACGCTTTTTTGTTCCATTATAAAATATATATTATGATCTTGTGCCCCTCACTTTGTATCACTTTCCTCTTTTTACTAGAAACCACACACGAAAGAAAAATGATCTAATCACAGTTACACGTAGAAGTCGTTTGTCAGATAGTTAAATAATGTATAACATCATCATTATATTAAATAAATCTCCACCGTGGATCATTTGTTCAAATGTCATACAAACAACTTACACATTTCAGCTGTATGAGAGACGGAGCCGATGCTTGAGCGCACATCACAGCGATCTGACAAGTAAACAACGGCTATTCACACAGGTTTACCAGGAACTGGCCGATCTTACCATAGCCCACCCTCTCTCGCGTCTACGGTAGCTCCCATCAATCACGTACAGGTTCACTAATCATGTCGCGTCACTGTGGCATCGTACTTAGATACCAGGTGCAAGCAAGACGAGACGTCGGCTGGCATGCCAATTTCTGGATTAATGTGCTATACACAGTTAATTAGTCCTTCAGTAACAGATACAATTTTATCCAACTGCTTAAATTTTGTGCAAGGTTGGATATTTTTGTAGTGGGGGCTAATATTTTTATACTGAGGGTTAATCTCCACATCCCTCATAGCACCCCTTTTCCTTAGCTAAGTCCATGGTTACTATTTGAATGATTTTATTTGTGCTCAGTAGTTTATATGTTATAACAATGTTTAATGATAAATTATTTGTAGGTATTGCATACATAATTTAAAAACTTGTATTATATGTATATTATGAGGTTAAAGTTATCAAGGCATCAAATATTTTTAATTTACCCCACAAACTAGAGAGAATAATATTGAAATTGTGCAGCTCCTTTGAAGATTCCTAAGTAGGACTCAACAAAGACACGTTATTTTGAAATATCATAAATAACTCATTGGTGCCGGACTTTCTGAACGTTTCAAGTGAAATAAGTTGTAGCTTATACTGGCAGGGTTGTATTAACCATTGAGCAAAGTAAGCACATGTTTAGGTTATCAAGGGAAAGGGGGCTGGGCGACCACAGAAATGTTGCATTACCGGATTTACTTTACGCTAATTTCCAAGCTGAGCTTAAGTGGTTTCACTCAAATGTGCGTCTCAAATTCGGTGCAACAAAAATAATCCTGAAAACGGAATTCACTCATTTTGGACTATATGAAATTATTGTAGAGGACAATGTTGCGTATTTCTTTTCAACTGTAGGCATGTGCTTAACGATACCTATATCTTTTACATTAATTGTCACAGATTTCTCAGCTGAGCATTCATTTTCTCCATTGAATTATACTAAAAATTACTACACAACTATAGAACAAAGGATGTTCGATGCCTTATCTATACTAAGTATAGAAGTACATGGGTTACGTACAATTTGTTTTGGGGATATGACGGAAGACTTTTCGTTTACGAGTGTATGAGAAAACTTTTCAAATATAAAGGAAATAGAAAAATACAAACATAAATACTGTTTACCATCTTAGAAACCATCTGAACGTGCTGCATACTAAGCTAAAGGCGTGGCAGGGCAGGATTTGCATACAGACAAGCAAAACCAACAGAACACCAAAAATGGCAAACGCCATGCAAACAAAAAGTTATTTGTGCAATGTAAGGGTGAATTAAGCATTTATGGTAAACGACTTATAGCAGAAACAAAGACGTGTGATAATTTTCTTTTATTATGTTTACATACATTCTTTTCAATAGTTATCAATCTTACATGTGGAAAATGATTCATTGGTTATCAATTACATATAGAAAATCTAAAACCTTCCTCCCCTTATTTTCAATTGAAATAACATGTATATAAAACCAAGTTACCACTAAAATTGACTAAAATGTAATTAAATGGCAGATACATAATTATGCTGACACACAGCTAATACTTGGATTATCCCACTAAAATACAGGTAATATTTACGCAAAAAAAACCTTGGCCATATAGCGAATACAGAGGCCATCACAATACATACTGGGAAAGTAACCCTAAACACACTTCGTCGCAAGATGGCGGATCAATTTCTGTTGTACCAACGTGTACTCTGGACTTTAAAAAATCAAGTTAAATCCTACACAGGAAAAACAAATATGACAATCATACTACAGTGTAGCCTCAATGTATGTGCAATACTTTCTCCTCCATACGCTCGCGATCCCAAGAGGAACTGTTCGGCAATGCCAGCCTTAACTCCCGCGAGCAAAAGTTACTACTCAAAACGCCCTAAACTTCGCAAAGTTTTTTAAATTGTTTACTAAAAATAAACATAACTGAATCACAAGTATCGCCTACCATTGCCTATATTTGGTTTCAAAATGCTAAAACCATTATTATTATTTTGGCTACCAGTGATTACCACCACCAAAAATTCTCGTTAATAAATGGTCACCTACTTTTATGGGTTCACAAAATCAGTTACAAAAATTACCACTATCCCATTTCGGATAAGAGACCAACATTTCGCAAGGTTTAAAAAGGTTTAAAATTTCCAGCCATAGTGGCTCTTGCCTAACGTCGGAACGATGTAAAGGTCCTAATCGCTTGATGAGCCTACATGTGTGTTAAACCAAGAATGCTACTTATCTGGCAGAAGTTTGTTCCTTCGAGGTTGCTGACTGACCCCGAACGAAGCAAGTACATGTAATTAATACACAGATCCGCCACCTAGCGTCACCAATCACACATGAGATCCATATTTTGTTTCAGAATTCCAAGAAATTGGTGGGGTTTTCAATACTCCTTATGGGGGTCGTGATATTTACACCCAATGGCAGTTGGTGTTTCCTAATAAGGCGAACCGACACAGTGGACACCATTTTCCCTTAGAGGGATCTCAATAATTGAAAAGTCAACCACCAATTATATGACAACACGCAACCACAGTTCCGGCCTCTTGAACCCAGTTGCTGGAACTTATGCAACCAAATATCAAGGTTTGGAGCTGCGCGCGCACGGACACGGGCAGTTCCGAGCGCCTGCAACCGACGGTGCTGCTATCGGGCGGCGAACAGGCGAAACCGCTGTCCACCACACAGTGGGCTTCCATGGCTGGCCGCTGCTACACGTGAAAAATTAGCAGGTATAATAAACAGAAGTTCTTCGTTACTCAGGTCTTCCAAGGTCTTTTTAAGGTAACATGATCCTGGCGAGCACATAACAGGTTAGTATTTTAATAGTTTTAAGTCTTATTATAGGACTTCTGTTGAGTTTCAAGAGACTGGTTGGTATTAAAGACGGACAGACAGACAGAGATCGTTTACTTGTTATTAGTTACTAGGGGAACCAGCCCGTGACCTTTTTTTTTTTTTTTTTAGTATTGTCACGGGGTTAGAACAATTACCATGTTAAAAAATATTGTTATCATTCAAATATTGAAAAAAAAATTGCATAGATATAAATGTAGGTAATAATGAAATTATGTGAAATTAACTCAACATTGAAGCGACGGCGGTCCCATTTGATATTTCTCTATCGACTTTACCACTGCGGCCCCACTTAACATAGTTCTATCTACTGAGCCACTAGGGCCCCACTTGGAATCGCTCTATCCACTGAGCCATTAAGGCCCACTTGGAATCGCTCTAGCCACTGAGCCACTGTGGCCCCACTTGGAATCTCTCTATTCACTGAACCACTAAGGCCCCATTTGATATATATCTATTCACTTGGCCATTAAGGCTCCACTTGATATAGTTATATCCACTAAGCCACTGCGGCCCCATTTAACATAGTTCTGTCCACTGAGTCACTAAGGCCCCTCTTAGAATCACACTATCCACTGAGCCACTGCAGCCCCATTTAACATAGTTCTGTCCACTGAGTCACTAAGGCCCCTTTTAGAATCACTCTATCCACTGAGACACTGCAGCCCCACATGGAATCTCTCTATCCACTGAGCTATTAAGGTCCCATTTGATATATATCTCTCCACTTGGCCACTGTGGCCCCACTTGATTTAGTTCTATCCACTAAACCACTTCTACCCCACTTAACATAGTTCTATCCACTGAGCCACTAAGGCCCCACTTGTAATCGTTATATCCATTGGGCCACTGTGCCCTACTTAATTAACACAAACATTGAAGCGAGACATTTAAAGTAAAAAAAAAAATTATATTCCATTACCTTCATATCTCTATGCAATATTCTCTATGCATTAATAAAAAACTTTTCATAGGAAAAAAGTAACTAAAAAATACGTTTTCAGGTTAAAAGGTAATGATTGCGTAATCTGATCTTGCTGAAATTCTAACTTGTACTGTATTTTACCATGAGAATTCGCTCTGCAAAATTTGAAGAACTTCTGTTGAGTTTCAAGAAACTTAGAGGTATTACAGACAGACAGATAGACAGAGATCGTCTACTTATTATAAAGGATAATGTGTGATAATAGTAAAATTACCTTTAAGTATTTTTTTATTTTATCAGTCCTAAATACGGAATGTATTGTTACAGAATTTCGCCTCGGTTAATTTTAGATAAAAATAAATCGGAATACTAGGAATAACTGGGTCACAGAGTTCGTAGGAATACAGATATGAAATGAACTGCGGACTCCGACCTCATAACGTGAAATAGCCAATCTGATTCAAGATCGCTTTACATAGGTTCTGGCGGATCATGAGCGGTCAAGTTCGCTTACATATTTATATTTATATTATATTCACATCTGCATAATTATATATTTTCTGATTTATTGCTGTTAGAGACACACGTCAGTGGTTCCGAATCGCACCGCTTAAAAATTCTTACTGGCACTGTAGGTCGAACAGTATTCACATGACCTTCATAAGTCAAATTTTCGAACTTTTCTCGCACCAACTTTCCGCACTACGTACTCGCTGTCTGGGGCGATAAGCCAGGGGCGAACTGGCCAGTATTGGGAGGTTGGAAATTTCATCGACTGCCAAAGACACCTTTCACTCGCATGTAAAAGAGAAAGAAGATAAGAGGAAATATTATAATAATCAGTAGAAGTGAAGTTGATAGTGAATGGGGAAAGAGACACGCGAAGTCCCAAAGAAAACCGATGAGTAAGAAATTTTAAATTTGGCTTGATTTTACACGGCTTATTACCAGAAGCCCTGGAGCTGTTCCTGCTATTCGAGGCTGCAGGCAAAGAAGCAAGGGAGCAATAAGGGTGACACACACCCGCGAACCCTATCGCCCCGGCGCCTCTACATGCATGGTTCTGAAATAACGTGCAGTGTTCCCGTTGTACCGCTGAAATTGTGAACATATAATTTAAATGGTGTAAAGTCTGTTACATAGTTAAATGTAGTCCTGGTACCTTGCCTAACGTGAATTTTCTTGACTCGTGTAAAGTAGTTCCTTATAACGAAAAAAAAAAAAACCTTGTATTTCAAGCATTTTGCATGGCAGTTAATGTTCCAGGTTGTTGTGGGCACACGTGAGAGAAGAGCTGTCCACGAGGTTGACGCCTGCCAGTGGTCGAGGGCGACGCCCCGCAGGAGAGAGAATGACCAGGGGACAGCGGGGTAGGCGCTGACGATGAGCTGACCGGCAGGCCACTGACGTTAATACGGCCGACGCCCTCCCCCCTCCCCTTCTCAAGAGCCTGGGTAACCTGGGGCGTGTCGGAGGTTGGTCATCCAGTGAGGCTGGAGCGATCCCCGATCAGTGAGTCTGCCGATGCTGGAGCAGCGTCGGGCGGAGCCAGTGCCGAGGTGATCCAGGAGCTGGGTAGAGACCAGGCTTGGGCAAGCCGTTCTTCTTCACCACATCTCAACTAGACGAGCCGACGGAGGAGCTCCGGCGATTGAAGGCTGTCAGTGGTAGGTGATCTTGAGTAGAGTGCAAGGGCGAACAGGGTGCGATACGAGTCGGGTAGAGCAATTAACGGCATCTAAAGTAATTATTGAATCAGAGAAGAATTAGTAGTTATAGACAAAGATACAGGAATTTAGCGTAATAACTAAAGTCATCATAAGTAATATAGTTGATAACTGAAATACAACTAAAGGTAGAAGGAATCAAGAAGTGTAGCGTTTATTGTATCTGTGTAATTTGTAATTGAGTTTAGTTTTGTTTATGAAATAAAGTTTGATATTAATGAAGCAACCGGTGGTAGTAATTTAGAAGAGTTAATATAGTCGATCCTGGTACTTTGTTGAGGGCCTTGAGCAATGCAAGAATATAGATAGGTTGTACACTTGGCTAGGCACTACAACAAGGTGCATAATCGACATTCTTACTGGTTTTGTGATTGCAGGAACAGGAAGACTGCTTCATGCGAGAGCCACTGAGCACACATAACTAATATTACTACTTTCATCACTTAGCTGTTTACTAGTTTTACTAGTTCAACAGTTGTCACATAACATTGCTACAATATTCAAGAATATTGTATTCATATTTCTTCCGTATTAGACGCTCGCTGTTATCTTAATATAGTACTTTATGCTACCACATTGAGCATAAATGTGGGACAACAAATTGAGTGAATTTTACAGCAGATCACAATACAGCAGCTAGAGTATCTAGGTTCTTCTTCAGCACTTCACAACAAGGATGTTATGTAACATCCTTGGTTTTGTTATCTTAGTTTAGCACTGCAACATTTAGGATGCTGTTTTTTTAAGTCGTTAGTTATACCTTTTTTTATATTTTTTAATCATGGGGAGAATCTTTGACATACGAGTTAATTACACAGACACAGACGTCATGAAGTACAGGATATATAATAGACCGTTTTCGTCTCTCGCCAAAGCGTTTAATTTTTAATAAGTCCCATTAATTTTAATTAAACAATAATAAATGATTTAATTTTTCAATATCACCATAGGTATAACCAGTAACCGCTGATTTTTAGAGACAGAATGTGTCTGGGTTTCGTAAGTAATTTTTTTTAAAATATTAGTATAAAAAAATTAAATCTTAGCTATTTCAATTTTTTCTGATTATATTCAGTCATCATAATATTCAATTTTATAAAATGATTATATAAATAATATGTGTACTTAAAGCATTTCTTTAATTTACTGGCTAGATTTTCTCATTGAAGTGTCATAAATAATTGTATCAGATTTTTTTTTTCACAATTTATTAGTTATATTTTGTACTGTACTTATTGATGAAAACAATCAATCGGTTTTTAAATGATTTAACAGAGATAATTGTGTCTAAGAAAACTGTGAAAATATTTCCAGACATAAGAAAGTTAGTATTTTATTTTTGGGCCAAAACACAAATTATTGATAATATAAGAGTATGATTTAAAATTAATAATTTAAATTTCTATTCCAGAGAAAATATTAGCAAGCAGTAGAAAATTATTATTTGAAACTTTGGTACTAATAATTTGTTACCTTTACATAATGTTCGAAGGACACGATAATGTAAAAAATGTTATTAGTTTGCATGGCAAAGAATTTTCAGATGTAATATATAATATTCTTGAAGAATATTAAATGATTATTGTTGAAGAATATTAAATGATTATTTATGATAAAGTCGAAGTCTTTATTATAGAAGCTGTTATTCATAACAACACGTAATAAAGCAAATTACGCATGATTAAAATTGAAATGCGTTTATATCGCTTATATAATCCATGGAGCCGTGTAAGCGTCCTTGACACTTCACGAAATTAAAAGCACAATTTTATAAATTTTGGTATCAATACAAATAAATCTAGATCAATTAAAGCTGTATGTATAACTAGCGTTTGGATTTAAGGGCAACCGATAGTTAAACATTATGGATTAATAATTATTAAATATTAAACATTATGAAATACATTTTTTTTTGTTTTCATTTTTATGACATTGAAAATTTAGTCAATATTGTAAGACAGGACTGGCGCACTTGTTCGTAATCAGTTTATACGACACCAGGCAGGTTAATTAATAACACATGAATCTGTATACAAAACAAGCGATTTGTAGTATTTGTAGCAGTTACTTATACGCGGTTCAGCTTACAAAAAAAAAGAGTTAACCCACAGTAAGGACATTTTATCCTTCTCTAAATTTCGGGGCCACGGTGGCTGAGCGATTAGCACGCTCGCCTCCCACCAAGGCGAACCGGGCTCAATCCCTGGTCGGGACACAGGATTTTCGCAAGTGGGAATCTATCTTGACTATGCCGTTGGTCGGCGGGTTTTCTCGGGGATCTCCCGTTCCCCCACCCCTTCATTCCGGTGCCGCTCCGTATTCACTTCAATCACTCTCATCGGCTCTCGAGACCTCGCTGTTGAGGGCCGCCCAAATCTCTTCTTCCTCTACATTGCACTCCATATATGCATTCTAATAATAACATATCCTCTGCAGTGGGTAATGTAAATGAATCAGTTTAACTTCGTTGTGACTATACGAGGGTGCAATTAGTGCAGTGGCAAAATCCACGTCAGGCAAACGCATTTCGCGCTTACCTATAGATGGGCGAGCGATCGTCACTGGCATGTTGGGGAACTGCTCGGCGACCAACGTCTCGGCCAGTCGTTTAGTGAAGGTGTACGTGTTAGGGTGAGGGCTGATGATTCTGCCAACAAACAAAACATTACTAGCATGAGAAAATTAACGGCTTCACAACCACGACCTGCAAAACAATTTTTCTCTTTTCTAAATGTGAACTAGCTATTGAGAGAAAATAGTAATTTACAATCGGAAGTCAATTAAACATTAGGCGGGAAAAATACGATACACATAGAAGAAATTGTTATTTGTATTAACTCACTCAATTCACTACTGTAAGAAAATATATGGTCCACTTTTAACATTATTTCAGATTATGTTTTATGTAGAATGAAACAAGCTAATTCCGAGGGAAAGAGGTGGCACATAGAATTACGCTTCACTCTCTTAATCATATAATATAAAACATGTGAAACTAACATATTATGTTTGTCCTCAAGTATATTTTTAATAAAAACAACTAGAAGCATTGAGCTTTCGAAGTATAAAATTTTATTTTATTTATTTAATGTAACCTCCTTTTTCCGCATACAATACCAAAATCGTATTTAGTAAATTGCTGTTTCATCTCCTACACCATATATGTGCTCATAAACGGGCGTAAAAAATAAATCAAATCTACACACGATCACTGAAATTTGCGTGTCTTTGACAGGTAAAATAATAAATCCCAGAAAGTGCGATATCAGGCAGCAAATATTTTACGTGACTGATGCAATCCTTTCAAGCCAACGCAAGGGAGGAGCAGAAAGGGCTGCAGTCACTCTCAAAAAAGGTCTAAAAATAAACAAGTAGAACTTTTTTTTTTAATAACGAACTGAAAATAAAATACTGAAAAATGAATTAAATATTGGTAGTAACTTTGCCTTGAGTGTTCACCTGAAATCATTTTTTTTCCTTTTTTAAAAGGTGTTATGCTTATTGTGCAAAGTGCTACCTCAGAAATCGAGTTTCAGCCCACTCCCAAGATAAAATTCTGTGTACGCAACTGCACGCCGTAAATGTGTACGTACATTTATTTGCATCGCACACGGTTACTTGTGCACGTTCGAAATAAATCTTTTGAGAAATGTTACTGCTCCTACCTGTATATATTTGACCGGACACACCTGTTGTCATGCGTCCGGTAAAGTTGGTGTAGGCTATTCACGGTAAAATGAAAACTTTCGAAAGCCCTGCTTAAGATCTATTTATATTCACGATGTGTGTTCTTTCGTCTTATGTAAAATTATCATATCCATGGGCCTCGTAGGTTTCTTTATGCTTCGATCAAGTGAAACAGCAAAATTATAATAAAAGTAAGTATTTTGAAAATATGTTAATGTTTATACTTCGACGCATAAAGAAAGCGATAGGAATGAGTTAATTTAACACGAATGTTAACCTAACACTTTTTACTCGACGTTAAGATATGGAACTACTTTCCCCTTGATCGTTACCAACTTTACTAGGCGCATGTCACTCAGAGCGTCCATTCAAATATACGCAGGTAGGGCAGTGACTCTTTTCTAAGATTGATTTCAAAAGTGCTCACTTTATCGTGAACCGTCTTTAACAAGGGAAAAGAAGTTGTTACATGGCTTGACGTTGAGTCTTAGGTGTTCAATAAACATTTGTGTTTACTTCAGAGACCTATTTTACTTTTTTTTTATGTATACAAGGTAAACATTCGCAAATTTGTAACATATTTATATTTCTAATAATTTCATAGTTTCACTTAACCGACCCATGAATAAAGGGACCAGGCCCATAGCAATATTAATTTTCCATATGGTGGAAGCATACATAATGTGCATACAAGTAGATCTTAAGCAGGTCTTTCAAAACTGCTCAATTTATCGCGAAGAGCCTTTAAAATATTTACTCTGTAAATTGACGAAAACTACTGTCTATGACTGCCGTTTCTTAATGTGTGAAATAATGGATTCCAAACCTGTGACTTTGGCAAACAAGTTTCGTACTCATTTATGTTCCGTGCACTCTTAAACCTCTTAAGCATCTGCGAGCAGTGGTTACAGATAGGTATTATTATTAAATTTGTACAAGATTACCACAGAATTCGAATTGAAAAGGGCTTATTAACACCCCCCCCCCCCCCTAGTGTTTCAGGGGACGGCTTGGAAACTAAGTTATTACCTAACTTAAACTAACACCCATACACCCACTGACTGCGCCACGGGAGGTCGACTATGGCCATAGAAGTGAAGTGAAGAGATTTGGGCGGCTCTTAACAGCGAGGTCTTGAGAGCCGATGAGAGTGACTGAGGTGAGAATGGAGCGGCGCCGGAATGAAGGGAGCGGGGTGGGGGGACGAGAGATCCCCAGGAAAATCCGCCGACCAACGGCATCGTCCGGCGTGATTCCCACTTGCGAAAATTCAGTTCCCCGGGCCGGGGATTTAACCCGGTTCGCCCTGTTGGGAGGCGAGCAGGCTAACCGCTCAGCCACCGTGGCCCCCTTATGACCAAATAGTAAGGAAACTAATCGTCTACGCTGTCAATACTGCACTCTTTGAAATTACTCACATATTTACCGTAATAGTGAATACGTGTAGGGAAAAACATCGAATTGAGAAGTTCTTTCCCATACATCCAGGGTAGCGGTCTTACATTTGTCCATGGTTAAGTCAAGTGCGTAGGGAATTTCCGGACTTTGTACTGTAGCGGTGCTAAACAGTCCAATAAAATCCGGGAGCGACCGCGACAGGAATCGAACCCGTTTCGCGTTGGTGTGAGGGGAGTAGTCTGACCCCTACAGCACTGCGGCCCCAACAATGAATTAGTGCAGAGAGCACTCATTATAATTGTGGTGACCTTACTAGTGTACATGATAATAAATACAAACAAATAGCTCAGGGGTGAAGTTACGCCATGTAAGTCACACGCTGGATGTTATAACAAGCCAACGTATTTATAGATATAGGCTAGTCAAGTTAAAGTGAGCACTTTTGAAAGCCATCTCATTCGGCATAATTATCAAAAGAGCTCACTTTACCGTGAACAGCCTATAACACCATGCATAGAGAGTCACGTGACTGGCGTAATTTAAAAACTGCCAGAAGAAGAAACAAAACAGAAATGTTTCGACTAAAGGCCATTGACGATAGCAGAGCCAGCAAACGCAGAATGCCAGAGCTACTATTCTGTTACAGAGTAGTTAAGTATACAGAGCTGAAACCACCCCTCATTCCGTGAACTCCACACTATAAAAACACCGTACTAAGTTTTATGTATGGCAAGGAAAACCACATCTTCGAGGCTGTTTTGTTTACAGCAACACAATGTAACTTTAATTTAAAGAGAAGGTTAGAGAAACAAGGGTTTGGTTGTAATAAATGTTTTCGTTATACGTTTTTGTCTTATGGCAATATTAACTTCTTTTATTGCAAAGAAATAATAATTCTTTGAGTTTCTTTTTTTCACAGTAAAAAATATATATTACTTCGTGCTGCAATGCATAACTCTCGAGCCCAGTGGTGCTTATAGTATTAGCAATGTTTGTAAACAGTTATAGGCAGATTAACTTCATTTGCAGTACCACTTTCTACAGTCGATAATTATCTCCATTATGTGTGACAGTTCATCCGTTTTAATTCTGTGAGCCAACCTCGATGTATACGTTGCCAGGGAGTTGTTGAGTTTATCAAAGGCAGCAAGTTTCTCTTCAATAACTTGAAACTATTTTTTTATTTTAATATTCGTCGCTTACTCCAATCGGAGAAAATATAGTATATTATTTAATATTTGCAAATTTTGGTTTCAACCGATATCTCTGACACTCGGTTGGTAAGTCAATTTATTATACTGCTGAAAACAGGAATTCTTTAGTGTTCAGGGTCTTAGTTCACCTCAGTAGTCCATGATAATTAATCATGCTGAAGAATCAATCTAACCGAGAACTAACCATATGTATTTAATTACACTTGAGATTTGGACATAAATTCTCCGATAGTGATTTTTTAATTACACATCAGAAATACTCATTAACTATTGAATATATGAATATATGAAGTATTCCTTATTTTAAGTATTCAGAAAGACCTATGAATTCTGGTTTCCCGATATTTGGCGCACGAAGGGGGGCCTGATATTGTGAAAAAAAGGACTGAAGTATAAAATTTGAAAGTCATGAAGGAATTGCAATATCACTTGCTTGCCTACCGTTGTTATAATTATGACTGATAACCAGGAGCTGCTATATTGATTAAATTATGAACATACGAATGATTTGTCCGGTAATATTAATAACTCCGAGCAGGAAATCGGAGGTAGAATTAATGACGGAAATATTTCTCATAAGAGAGGGTGATCTTGTGAATGCAGAAGGGGTTAGAGAAGCGTCTGTTCAGGGTCATATACCACCTACGCCATTTAGTGATACACACAACACCAGTAACGCTAACCTGATACGGGTAGTTTTGTACATGCCACAATGCATGGAGTCCAGGTTTGACACCGGACAAGCAGAACTAGAGTCCAGGTTTGTGACCGGAAAAGCAGAACTACAGTCCGAGTTAGAGGCGGTACAAGCAGAACGAGTGTCCATAGTTCAGTCCAGGTTTGAGACTGGACAAGCAGAACTACAGTCCAGTTTAGAGGTGATACAAGCAGAACTACAGTCCAGTTTAGAGGTGATACAAGCAGAACTAGTGTCCAAAGTTGAGTCCAGGTTTGAGACTGGACAAGCAGAACTACAGCCCAGGTTAGAGACTGTACAAGCAGAACTAGTGTCCAAAGTTAAGTCCAGGTTGGAGGCTGGACAAAATGAGCTTAAATCAGAATTGCAGTCACAACTGGCAGTTTTTAAAACAAATGTCTTGTCTGAAGTGCTAAAGGAAGTTAATCATGTGATTAGTAACATTTTTGATCGGCTTCTGGCTTCTACATATGACTGTGTTGCTCGTAGTCAGAATGCTAGTCTCGAAATTAATGCTCTTCAAAACACTTACATTCATGTTAATTCAGAATAAGTGAGTTGAAAAACGCATTCACACAAATGCAGTCAATAAACCAAAGATGTGATGAATTAAAGAATGAAGTGTCTTCACTCAGGTTAGAACCTCCTATCGTTGGTAATGTTTTACCTGAGGATAGAATTAAAATACAATCACCTCCATCTTCGCAATGTTGCTCGCACTCCAGTTATCCTCGAACTCTTATGGAGATGCTACTTGAATGCCATGATCACAATTTGGAAAATCCAATTTCGTTCATACGAAGGCTAGAGTGTTATTTCATATTGTGGAAGGTCGACAGTAGCGAAAAATTACAATATTTGGATTTATTACTTAAAGATAACGCGCAGCATTGGTGGGAAATTGAAAAGGATACAATTTCAACATACAGACAGTTCGAACAGGCCTTTGAGAGATGTTTTTGTAATCGTGAGGTTCAAGGTCTCCTTAGTGCTCAGCTCCATAGCAGTAAATTTTACCCAGGTAAAGGTAATTCCTTGGAAGCTCATTTGACTGAATTTTACGAGCGCACACGCCATTTAGACCCGCCCATAGAAGACGAGGAGTTCCAAATGACGATACTGTTGCTGTTGCCTGTGAGATATCAGTTAACTTGGGCAGATAGGACGTTTACGTCACTTTCTCAGTTCAGAGACGAGTTATTGCGGTATGCTAAATTAGAGAAGTTACAAAGGAGTGGCCATGGTGATTTACAAAGAGACTATGCGAAATTATGAAGTACCTACCTACCACCGCAATAAGCAATCGGTGAATGATGAGAAAAGGTCTCAATCTCTTAGAGGCAGTGATGTAAAACTCTCATCTAATGAAGGCTCCGACGGCGACAAACAATACCATAGGCGCAGGTGGTGGAGTCATAAAAAGAGCAAACACCAGGGTAAGGAGTCACAGGAAAATTTCTCTGAAGAAAGCAGAACTGCCTCGCAGTCCCCACCCAGGAGAAGGAATGGTCACCAAACAGATGTTGATCACACACCTCCACGAAATAAGCATTCGCATAGGAAACGGGGACACGGTCGCAGCAAGCAAGGTGATACACATGCTGATAACTCCCATTTCATCGTTAACCCAGTTACGGATGATAAAGAAGTTGGAGAGGCCAAGTTGAATCCATCGGCACCTCCGTTCAACCCTCGCCAGAAACATTTTACTAACTCACGAGAAAATTATGAAATTATGATCACATTTCGTACGACTCTAAGTAGAAAACAAACTAGTAAGAATCGAGGAAATTATCCCTCACTCTTCGGCTCGCAATGATTGGTTTGGAGTGCAGGAATGCGAGATTGTCCAACCTAGTCAGCATGTTTGTACTATTAATCTACACGAAGACGTACATGAATTTCTGTTGGATGAACTGAGGAAGTTATGGTCTCGTCTCGAGATACTTTGTTTCCGAAAGTAGAAGTGTTGGTGAACGGCTGCCCCTATTCAGCAATGTTCGATAGTGGTATGGAAGTGAGCTGTGTCTCAGAGGAATTCATTATTGCCATTGAAAATTCAGGCGTTCGGAGAGTAACAATTTCCATGCCTAGACTATAAATTGTCGCAGAACCTCACGAGCCAGTCCAACCAATAGCCGCCAAGCTGTACATGACAAGTTACAAGTTAGTAAGGGAGCATGGTTTTCCTCCGGGTGACTTAGTGCTGGTTCGAGTCCATAATGTAAGTAACCAGGCAGAATTCATTACAAAGAAGTTATTAACGGTATTCTCTAGTCCATACAGAATTTCAAAGGTCATTCAAGAGAATTGCATGGAATTAGTAGATGAAGATAACGAGCAGGTTGTGAGGAGATTTAACGTGAATCAGTTAAAGCGATTTTACAAGATAATTCGCCCTGAGCTACCTGCATCCTTAAGCGATTTGACGTAGTAGAGGGGGGAAAAAACCTGTACAAGATTGTGTGTGGATTATGCAGTTCGTTTGTCGTTTTTGGAGTCTTAATCAACTTAAGCACCAGTGGAATAGACAGTTGAAATATTGCATAGTTCCAATCTTAGGTAACATACTAACATGTTACTATTTGATATTGTGTGAAAATACTTGAGGACTGAGGCTTTTTTGGAATAAACATTTCTTCAAGATATGTACTGTGCCATGTAAGTGTTTATCACTGCACTGAGTAAGTTAGTGATTAAAACTTAAATTTCAAATGCTTATGCTCATCGCACGGCTGGTGGTGCGAAGTCCCGAATGGGAAGCTGCGTCATCTCCACATTTGATGGCATATCTACTGGAGGAAGGTGAAGATCGACACTTGAGTATCCAGTGGAAGAAGTTGCTGTTCCATGATGTCCGACACCAGTTCGATCCAGATGCCTGAGATATTGCCTGTCATACATTTGCTAGGATCCTGTGGGTGCATGAGCCTAGCAGCACATTCATGCTACTATCAATATCCTTTTGATTCTCAGGGAGTATAAAAAAGTGTTAGTCCATAGCTGTGGTTTGTTATTGTTAGTTAATTCCCTTGTATTTCTTGAACATAAAATGATTATGGTATACTGTCCTGGTGACTAGTTGATTAGGAAATTTTTGCGGTTGAATGATTATGGTTTCATTTTAAGAATGGTGTGTGGTGCAATTAATAGCATTTCAGGGGATTGTGTTAGTATTTGCACTATGTGATTGTTACAAGTCACTGAATCATAATTACTAAATTTCCTTGAGTTCCTCGGCGGCGCAAGAGGGAGGGTGTTTGCAGTGATATGGAAGAGACTAATATTTCCTCCTTCCTTTTCTCACACCTATTTTAATTTTATTTATTATTTGGATTGCTGTGTGCTGTTTTTGTGGTCTTACATTTGTATTTTAAGCATTACCTTGTTTTATTTTGTTTACACATTGGTCCTACAATCTTGTAAACTTACAGCTTCACAGGTCGAGAGCAGTGGCGAGGCGTGAGATTTTAAGAAGAGGAAGCAATTCGTGCAAAATAGAAAAGGTAAATTTTGTGGAAATTCTGAAAGTAACGACCATTAGTTAAATATCGACAAATTTAACTAGTTGGTTTAATGATTTTCTCCTTACGTCAGTATACTATAGGCTGTTCACGGTTAAATGAGTACTTTTGAAAGCCCTGCTTGAAATCTACTTGTATACACTTTATGTATGTTTCCGCCTTATGTAAAATTAACGTTGTAATGGGCCTCATCACTTTATTCATGCGTTGGTCAGGTGAAACTGTGGAATAATTAGAAAAGTTAATATGTTACAAATCTCAAATCTGGTTAATTTTACACTGATTCTTAAAAAAAAAAAAAAAAAAAAAAAAACAACAGGAAGCGAAAGAAATTAATTAAGTTATCACAAATGGTTACCTCGCGCTTTTTTTCGACGTTATGATATGGAACTACTTTCCATCCATCATTACCAACTTTACTCGGTGCATGTCAGTCAGAGCGCCCGTTAAATTATATGGAGGTAAGGGCAGTGACTCTTTTCTAGGGTTAATTTCAAGAGTGCTCACTTTATCGTCAACATTCTTTACTTGCGAACATTATATGCGGTCGATATTCAACACCAAGTAAGTTGGTGTATTGTCATTTAAATTAATAATAAAACAACACTTAATAAAGTCCCAATAAAATTTTAAAACTAAAATAAATAAAGAGTTAAACACTTTTGTCAGAAAAGCTAGCGAACAGCACGAAACCAAATAACAGGCTAACATTAAAAAGATTCACGTCTTATCTCCGACATTGCCTAACCCATGTAAGGCACACATGCTGACGATGTCATAAGTTTACAAATGTGCGTTGATTTTAAACTAAAACCGTATAGGCTTATATAACACATGTTTTCGAACATCCTGTTTCCCAGTCAACTAGATACACTTAGGCCTATATCAAAACAAACAAATAAACATAAAAAAATAAACACAAAAAAATTAAATATAATATTACTTACTGAACGAGTCCGTTGATGAACATGTTGTTATTTGCAGATTACTTATTTATTTATACTTCAGATCTATTAGTCTGTTTTTTTTTTTTTTTTTTTTTTTTTTACAAATACTTCAATTACGTCATCATGAAATCTATCCTGGGGTCGCAGCTTATTAAGAAGTTGTTTTTCGACACTGAGTATGGATAGAGAAGGTCCTTTGCCTTGTGAGTTTCGCAAATAAGTTTTAATGCGTTTCAAGGTGGAGAAGGATCGTTCTGCTGATGCACTCGTAACTGCAATGGTGAAAATAAGACTAGATAATGTATAGACTTGGGGGAAAACCTCGTCGAGATCAGCTGACTTCAGAAAATGATGGAGTTCTGCAAAGCTCTTAACAGCAAACTGATTAGTTTCGTACACAACCGTTAATTCACTTCACAACCTGGGGAAATCTAAATGGCGGCCATAAATTTATTTCAGACAACTAAGACGTTCTTCAGGAAAAACATTCTTAAATGTTTCGAATCTTGTAGGGTCCAACAGTTCTAAAATTCTGAGTTTTTCGATTGCACAAAATCTGAACGTTAAATTTGATATTATTACGTCAATAATTTCAAAGTACAGCCTTCTGTACGATGCCTTTCTATCTTCCCCATCAATATGGCTGATTCGCAATCTTTTGTTTTGGTGCGGCTCTGCTACGCTTTCATGCTCACTAACTTTTTGCCAGATTGAATCAAAATTATCTCTTTGTTTTTGGAGATAGTCCTTGAACTCGTTTATTTTCAAGATGCAAAAATTAATCTCAAACGTTTTCTTTTGCAAAACTTGAAAAAGTACATTTGTCATCGGGAAAATAGAGGAAAAAACATGCAATAGGAAAACGAAATCAAAATCTCGTAAGTTAAATAATATCCCGCGAGCACTTAGCAGAGTTTCACTATCCCATTTGTCAGCATTTTCAATCATTAGTTCCAACATGTTTTCTATTTTAGCTTTATATTCACTGACCGTTTCAACAAGCCTACTGTAGAAATTTCAACGAGTGGGAGAGGCACTAGGAAATTGTTTCTTAACTACTTGATCTAAAGCATATGTACTCTTTGTTGACTTAGAGAAGAAAGTTCCAAATCCTGCAAGTGTCATGAAAAACCTTCGACACTGGTTGATGTGGCTGACTGAATCTGATGAAACCAAATTTAGTCTATGCGCAAAACAATGTACAAAAATGGCCTCGCTGCATTTCACTCTTACAGGTGATTGAAGTCCATTTACTTCACCTGCCACGACTGCAGCACCATCATATGTTTGTGCTACTAATTTGTCAAAGCATTTGAAATCACTTAAAACACGAAACACGTGCTCTGATAAGGCCCTAGCAGACCGATCACAGCTAACATCACTAAAGCCAAGAAAACGTTCTTCAACTGCCCATTCTGAATTTACGTACCTCAAAAGAGTGGTTAACTGAGATTTTTTACTCACGTCTGTTGTTTTATCCAATATTATTCCTACAAACAAGGTTTTCTCGATTTGCATCCTGATACTTTGTAACACTACATCGCAAACAGACTGAATCAAATCATTTTGTATGTCACTTGACAGACCAAAAAAAAACTGTGGAGTTTTCTTAATGGTTTTTCAAATTACTGTCCATTTCTCCAAAAGCATAAACAAATTCAACAAAATTTCCTTTATCTAAAGAATTTGAAGACTCATAATATCCCCTAAACGCTAATTCCTGCTTGGCCAAGAAACAGGTAACATCAATCAAACGACCCAAAATATGTATATTCTTTTTGACATTTTCGTTTCTGAGTATTTAACCTGAACTGATCACTTAAACAGAACTCAATTACAGTTTTACCAAACTGTTTCAGTGACATGCACGACACTAAATACGATTTACTGAGTTCATGTATTTTAACCGATTTATGAAAGTTGTTCAAATCACTAAACCCGGATTGCGTCAAAATACTTTTTTCAGACGAAAATAATAAACATGGCCACCCAACAGTATAACTTCTGAAATTTCTTGCACCCAGTAAGCCAAGCTGTCTCGTAAAAACTAGCATTAAAATGTCGCACACACTGTTTTGTTTTCGTATGTATGTTGAGATCAGGAGTTGGTTTCCCACTCCTGATTATGTCTTTTTTAATTTAGTATGGTAAAGAACTAAATGAGTGTTGTAAATTTGTTTCTACAGCGCACTTACAATCAATCACTTCTGCAGAACTTGACGGAACATTGTCTGAACTGTTCATTTTGTTGAGTAAACTATAAACTAAATGTTGGTCAATTTTCACATCCACGCCAATTTAACTCCATTACTTGCCGGTAGAGGTGAACATGCAAACTAAACGCTCCTGTCATTGGCTACAGAAGAAGGCCATTGGCGCTATAGGTTTATGAAATCTTTCATTGCTAAAAATAAGTCAAAAGTATTAGACTATTTGTATTATTCTCTATTTAAAAAAAAGTCAGCTCATAGATGTGGATACTTTATATCTTACGTAATATTATAATTATAGAACAATTAATTTAATGATCCATCAATTAAAAAACACCCCGCCTCGTCCTGGCTATATATATATTTTTTTTGTGTTTTGACATCGTGGATGACGTAACTACCAAAAACGAACTGTTTCGAAGAGTATTTTAAAATACAAACAATACGTTTTAAGGTACATGTCCCAACAAAATTCGAAACAATCGATTTTTACTATGTCATGGGTTTGAGGATTCAAATTTTGTTTTTATGTTTTATCCCGAGAATATAATGTAATTTTGGAGTAGTGATTGTTTTGAGACACTTTACGCAGTCAAGAGAGTTGTACGGTAGCGAATTGAAATTTAACTAACAAACAAGCACATTCTGCACTTACCTTAAATATGTTCCAATTAAAATAAATCAAGGCATTTTCTTAACTTCTTGAGGAATAACAGCTGGTAGTTGAATGTTGCAGTCACGCATATTCCCGTAAATAACCACTCACACGTTCAGTTGACGAATTCACGAATCGTTCACCAGACATTCCTTAGTAAACACATTTTACGTATATCCAATACGTGCGCGAAAACCACATAGTTGGTTGTACAAATCAGACAAAAACGGTCGATATTTTGACTGTTCGGAGAAGTTCGGTCGCCACTCGGCTAACATCGTGCCGTACGCAGGTCGCCTCGTTGCTTCCACGGCTCCCTAATTCCCCCGCCCGGGACAGATGGCACCCTTGGTTCTATCGCCACACTGGCCTTACTCTAGAAGCAACCTAGAGGATTGCTTCACCAACACACAGAGAACGTCGGGAGACACGAACCGCCATTTACCGCACAATTAGAAAATATTTTGTGTTCGATGGTGAACCAGCCCATTTCTGCAAAAAAAAAAAAAAAAACTTAAGATATTCGGCTGCAAAATTTTCAGAGTAATTATTATTTGACGGACTGAAATTAAAGGGGAAGCAATGCTTCCATCGCTTCCATGGACACTTCGCCCCTGGTCGAGAGTGGAATGCAGTTAGATGACGTCAGGAAGTCTGCATTCCTTCGCTTCCCAGTGTGGAGAGGCTGCTGTGATGCATCACTCTCGAGTCCAGTGGTGATTATTGCATTATATTTAAACAAAATTAGTATTGTTTGTGAGCCGTTATAGGCAGGTTAAATTCATTTGCAGTACCACGTTCTAGAGTCAATAATTATTTCCATTATGTGAGATAGTTCATCCATTTTTATTCTGTCAGCCAACCTTGTATAGGTTGCCAGGGAGTTGTTTATTTTATCAAAGGCAGCAAGATAATTTTCACTAACTTCAAACTAATTTTTATTTTAATATTTTATATTTGCCAATTTGGTTTCAACCAATATCTCTTACACTCGGTTGGTAAGAAAATGTATTATAGGGACTGCTTAAAACAGGCATTATTTCGTGTTCAAGGTCTTAGTTCACCTCAGTAGTCCGTGATACTCATGTTTAAGAATTAATCTAGGCGAGATCTAACCATTTATTTAATTACTCACTTGCGACCATTCATAAGATTTGGACATAAATTCTATGGTTATGATTTTGTTTAATACACGTCAGAAATACACATTGAATAGTGAATATATGAATACATGAAGTACCGCGGTCTTGGTTGGAGCCTTTTGGCTGAGTGAGGTAATATTCTGTAGTTACGAAATTTCTTCCGAGCAAATGTCCCCTGCAGACGTTTACTGTCAATCAGAAGAGCAGCGATTCTCCAAATCACTAACCTAAATTATTCCCAATAAATGGCATTAGATTCTGGCCCATGTCAAATAACCTAACTTTTAAAATTAGGTTAAACGACAATACGATAAATACGACAGTACGACAAAGTGGTCGTTTGGAGAGGGGCGTTAAGTTAATAGCACAGGGTGTGCAAGTTCAAGTCTCTGAGCCACCTAGTTTTTTTAATGCATACATATATATGCATTAAAAACTATATATATATATGCGTTAAAAAACTATATATGTATATGCGTTAAAAACTATATATATATATATATATATATATGTGTGTGTGTGTGTGTGTGTGTGTGTGTGTGTGTGTGTGCGTGCGTGTGAAGGATTTGTTACAGTGTAACTGACATTACCACAAACACGTCTTCTAAACTATTGCCACGACAATGCAAGGTTATGTTAGTCATTAATATATAGATCAAACAGAAATTATGCTTGTAGTAAGCCTACTTTGCAGTGGTTCATATTTAACATAAATTTATCTTTGTGGCCACAAATCATGTGTTACAGCAAAGAAAACGGTTTTACAGTGTAGCCACACACGCCAGTAAAATGGCGTCACTAGCCAGCCACATGTCAAAACATCGTTTCCCGATCAGTGCCTGTTAACTGAAGTGTCAGCAGACGATCAGAGCATGGGCACGCCCACGTCAAAGAAACCGCAACGCAATTTCGCCTCTGTATGCTTATCTGCTCTGTGACTGCTGCGCGTTTATTGACGCGATTGGTGCGCCGCCGGTTTGCGTTGCTGGTAGATTCTGGGTTCGAATCCCAGGTAGGGCATTTGTCCTAGTTTAAGTTAGGTAATATGTTAGTTTATAAACCGTCCTCTGATAAGCCTTCAGGCATAACGTCGGAGGACTTCATATTGAGGTCTGCGCACATTTTCTGGCACTTTAGACAAATTAGAAGTGAGTCTCCTTTATCCACTACTGCAAGAACGCCAGTTCTGTTGCCGTCTGTTTAGAGCTCACCATCGTCCTATTAGTACAAAAAATACCGGACACTACCCTATACTTTACAGCGTTCATTATTGGCCAGTCATCAACCACTGGAGAGGCGATCTGATGTTGACCCATTCAAATGTCTTTTGTTGTACAAAAGGATTTACAATCAATCATGTCCCTTTGAGTGGATATAAAAATCATTTTTATCGTTAGTAATATCATTGTTACTGCTCTGCCGTGTTCTTATGAGGTCGTGTTAGACACTAGCCAAACAAAGACTGCACATCCATGCGAGTTTTGTTCTAAACAACAAAGAAATGGTCAAAATATCTTTGCTCGAGTTACACTCGAGCGTAGTCTACAAAGTGTTAATAAGACCTTTCCGATACAATTAAATGCAATACAATATTGACGTGACGTCACTGACCGACAAGTGGAAAACTCTTCTTCTGAAGTAAAGAAAAAATGCCACTCGAGACACAAAGGGTCTGTTTAAGAGAACAGCTGTTGGGTGGATTGCCACTAGAAGGTTCACCAGAAGGTAGAGTGGGATTTGCGGTGAGGGATTTGCAGTGAGCCGTGTTATTCAGTGCGATCTGCGGTTACATTCGAGAGGAATAAAGGAAAAAAATGTGGAGTGGAGTGGCAAGATTTGGGCGGCTCTTAACACCGAGGTCTTGAGAGCTAACGAGGATGAAGCAAGGTGAGTGTTGAGCAGCAACGGAAAGCAAGGGCGGGGGAGATGACAGATCCCCGAGAAAACCCGCCTATCAGCGGCATTGGCGTGCGAGAAACCGGGAGCGACCCCGCATGAGAAACGAACCCTGTTCGCCTAGACTGCAGGCGAGTACTCCGAACACTACACTCCTTCGACCCCGAGAGAGAAAGAGTAAGAAACATGTGTGTCTATGTATACTTGCAGTGAATATTTATTCCCTCTATTATTTGTCTCAAGCAGCTTTCCTACAAGCTTAAATAAGGCTTATGGACGACAATATTTTATGAAGTAAATAATTGGTAGGTTTAGAATATGTGAACTTGTATTGATCTTCGTTGTTTTTTTTAATAATTTAATATAAATCAGTTTTATTTATTTATTGCCAATTATGGTTTTAAGGGATAGAATCAAGCAATGGCATAATGGTCTTCTTACCCAGTGTCTGAAGGAAAAAGCATTTTACATTCAGTATTCTGGGAGTTTAAATGAAATGAGAAAAGACTGCGAAAAAAAAAAAAAAAAAAACATAAAGTTGCCTCGAAAAGTAAAAGCAGTCTTGGAGTTTCTTGGTGTTGATTATTGTTGAACTGCATAAATTCCTCAGAATTTTGGCACGTGTAAAGATATTTGAAAGAGGGTGAAATAATACATTGACGGGGGTAAGTATTCACGACAAATTTTACAAAGTGCCAGAAAATAAAAAGAAATAAATAAAGCTATAAATAAGTTTAAATAGCGATCAGTTTTACAAGTTTGAAACTTTCAAACACGCCAATGCCTTTATTTATCTCATATTGCCAGACCTATTTTTAGTGCTCCGAAAGTATGTTCAAGATGAACAATAGCAATGTTGAATTTCCACTGCCGTCTACCTATTTCACACTCTCTCCATGTAATGTGCAGCCGTAGGTGATCACGTTCACCTGCAGCCCCATTGGTAAAAAAAATAATATGCTCTAGTACGAAGCTGTAGATGACTCTGACACGTAAAAAAACATTTCAATAAATCTGTAAAAATTTAAAATATTGTAACATAAAACTGGAAGAAACAGGTCACTCAAACGACCCCTTGCACTCACGTGCTTGACAGTACAGCAGTAAATTACTGCTTGTTTGCTCTGATGGCTTTCTTCATATATCACGCAGTATTTAGTGTGTCTGACTGTTAACCCTCAAACTAGGATCGGGATAGCAGCTAACCTGAATTTAGTAAATCAAATAAATTCCAGTACGATTTTATTTCTTATTTTTATAACTCCTCGAAAACGTCGAGTTTTTATACTTTCGGAGCAAGTATTTTATACATTTTATACTTTACGTACATTTTATGTCCCTATAGGTGGCAAGTTTCACTAACACCTATTTTTAGTTTGATTTTCCTGGTTTAACTGTTTAACTTTAATAAAAGAGAATTGTGCTTAAATTATGTTTAATTATTAACTATAACCCCCATAAATTGTAATTCACCAAGTAGTAGGATAGGTGAGGACTAGACATTTCAAATATCCTTCAAGGTTCGTATAGAGATACGAATAGACATGCTCCGGACAATATCCGGAGAGGTAAGACAAAACGACCCGTTAAGGGGACTAAGTACGGAAACATTTTCTGTGAAATCGACGTTTGCGCGCAAACGCGTATCTCGGTAAATAAAAGTTATGGAAATACGAATTTTTGCCAGAAAGGATTTAAAAAAATACTGTCTATAGCCTTGTATTTTCACCACTTTGGTCATATATAGTGTATTTTTGGAGAAAAATAATTTGTGAAAATGGTCAAATATCGCATTTTTTAAGCTTGTCAGTGCAGTTTTCTTAAGCGGCAAGAGAAAAGTACAAATATACGGGCGTAGTTTAATCTGTGGTCTTTCATCGCGTGTAATAAAACCCCACTGTTACAGATCTAATTCACACAGTACAGCGTTACGACGGAAACACTGCACGCCTTTCGCATAGGAGCGATGAGGCACTAGGCGTGCGTGTTAGTGTCGCCCGTATCGCTCACTCGCTTCTTGGCCTTGGACGCGCAGCTACATAATACCCCTAAGGCCTAAGGGGCCTTAGGGCGGGAGTAACGCTCATGTGGCAATAGGCATATAATGTGGGGTGGAATAGTACTATGGATGGAAACGGTATAGGAATGCAACTGTGGGGGGAAACTGAGTACTGGGATAAAATCCATTAACAAATGTCACCGTCCATCCTATTGCAAGCGGCCTACAGGACCACCTAGCCTCTCCTCATACATCTTCTTACATTTGCGGTATCAAATATCTCGCCTAACATCTCTAGACACGCATGCCATGTAACCAACACGATGTCGGATCTCTCTTTGCTGTAAGAACCTCTTCCAATGCTCCACAGTCCAGCGACGGTGTGTTTGCACCGTGGAGGAAAATTTGAGTAGACTGCGCCTCAAACGTGCGCGCGTAGTAGCCTCTCTCCAAATCCCAACATTGGATTGCTCTTCCGCCAATACGACTATCGAAAACGACGTGGTTAGTATTTGAGGTTTAACACTGCTTACGTGTGTTTGTATGCTTCCTCTAACCAATATTTAATGCAATTTGATTAAATTGAAATTGACAAAGGCTGTTCACGATCAAGTGAGCACCTTTGAAATCAACATTATAAAAAATTCACCCTTGCCTGCATATATTTTAACGGGCGAACTAATTGACATGCGCTCAGGAAAGTTGGTAACGATGGATGGAAAGTAGTTCCGTATCTTGCCGTCGAATAAAAGCATACAAGTAGCTCTAAATCAGGGTTTTAAAAAGTGCTCATTTTACTGTGAACAGTCTATAAAAGTATTTTATTCACATAAAAGTGCTCGTGTTTTGATAACTAAAATATGAACAGACATGTTTATCAATGTTGACCATGTGACTCTGACAGCTGCATTGGTGTGTGGGTCCAGTTGGTTAGCCTTTATTTTTTCTGGGCCAACCAGAGCGATGCTTGGGGTCAGCGCTCCCATGACGTTTCCACTCGGAAATGAAATCGCTAACAATTGATCAGCTACATTTAACTTCTGGGAAATGCCTGGATTTATGGACCCCTATTATCATGGCCCTTTCGATGTCCCACAGTTCTCCCCGCTGACTCTTTATAACAGCAACGACATGCTGTTCAAGCGTTTATGGCCTCGACTTTACATGTATGTAGTCTATTTGTGGTATCTTTATACGTTTTGAATCCAACCTTTGAAAAATTATCCCATGTATGGCGTGTTTGGTTGTTTACTAAATATGTAATATATCATAAACGTTTTATACTTGCGTTAACACAGCAATACTTTATTTTTTGTTAAATTAAAATTTTACATATAATATGACAATATATTATTAATAGTTAATTTATAATTTATTTGAATAAAAAACAGAGTGAAAAAGGGCGTGTTAATAATCCACAGTAATACATCGTTCTTATGCAAAATCTAATTGCACTGGGTGCGCATAAATTTCGTGAGTTGTCCCGTTGCTGTAATTTCCTGGACTCGGTCAAACTTTGTTAACCAGAGGCGGAGGAATATTCTGGAAGTAAATCATCACCTGGTATTAACAAAAGTTGTAAGCAAACGTGGATGGACTATACTGTACAAAGATACGTCAATTACGCGAGCTAGTTTCACAAAATTCAGGATCTCACAACCATTTTTAAGTCGAACTACAATTGTTTATTCATTGAGAGCTGAGCATTATTTTTATTCAACTTGGCTGCGCGTGATACGGTCACTTCGTTCCTTTCTGTTTATTACTGGCTGAAATGTTGAACAGGGCGTTTAAAAACAACTGACGTCCATTCATTTAAAGGATTTGCTGTGAATACTTGCTTGAAGTCTAACTTGCCACCGAAAGAACGTGCAAATTGCACGTACCTCTGCCCGTGTAGCATTCTACTGGGAAGGTTCACCAAGTGCAAAATTTTCATTAAGTGTAAATTTTTTCGAAACGAAGCTACTGATAGAGTTATTGGCTCTTAAATAGCTATTTTAAAACAAAAAACGCAGCACTTTTCAAAATAAAGACAGTATTTTCAATACAAAAAAAAAAGAATAATAATTTAATTGTTGCTGAACACCGTGTACTCAAAGAACATGAATGTTCCAGAGACTTATCGTGCGACATATTACGTTACTTTAATATTATTGACATACTTTCCATTGGAAAGATAGGCTTATGCAATCACCTGGTTGTCTGTCTGGGATGTATGTTACTAGCGGTGAGTGGGGGGACGTCTTCGCTAATAACTTTTAAACCCGACAACCGAATTAAATCAAACAATGGTTCACATATATTATTTAAAGAGTTTATCAGACTTTTACAGTTTTTATTTTTCAATGGACTAGTTTTCAGTTGAAAGGTGGGTACTTTTTAAGATCGTGATGCCAAGATCATTTCTGCTTATTTGTATCCTTTCGCTAATCGTAAGTGTAAGACTCGCCATGTGACTAATAAACACGGTGTATGTATTTTATTGTTCACAAAAGTTAATGCCTGAGGCTACGATAAAATATAAATTTTTGGTTATTATCCCTGGTAGGAGGGGCTTAAGAAATGCTCACTTGACCGAGAATAGCCTATACCTGAATATGCTGAAATATATGCCACTAAAGTCTGTTCACGATAATGTGAGCACTTTTTAACTTGCCCTTAGAAAAAAGTCACTGCTTCTGCCTGCATATATTTTAACATGGGTGCACTGAGTGACATTCGTCCAGTAATGTTAGTGACGATGGATGGAAAATAGTCCATTATCTTAACGTCAGATTAAAAGTGTTCGGTAACCATTTGTAATAACAAAATATGCCTTTCGTTTTGTACTTTATTTAATGTATTGAAGTGTAAAAAAGAATATATTTATGAAATATCTACTTTTTTAATCATTTCAAATTTTCATTTTACCAATGGCGCACGAATGAAATGATGAGGCCCATTACAGTGTTAATTTTACATAAGGCGGGATAATGCACAACGTGCAGACAAGTAGATCTTCAGCAGGGCTTTCAAATGTGTTCATTTTACCGTGAACAGCTATTAACAAAATATCACTTCGGTTTGCATCAGAAGTTTTGTTCACGAACAGAACATTCGGATTTCATTTGGGGGAAAAAAGTGTGGGGCCAGCTTACGAAATAAACATACCTTATGTATAAATATGCAAACACAAACATGTCTTACTTGATACTGTAACGCGATACCAGGCATACCCCCAGCAAGCGTTCCAATCGATTTCGTAATACGTAGGATTCATACATTCATAGGCGTAAGAGAAAGAGAACTAATAATAAAGTTAAGTTTCTAACATGTTGTTTGACTGTTAGAGGTTTAGAAATACACGAGAGTGCGGCTTATATATCACTGCGTCTAAATAATGAACACATGATTTGACACTTTAGTATAAATATTAGACCAAATAAATACGCATATGAAAATTGTATAATTGAATGGAATTGAAATGTGGGTTCATGATTGTCTTCAAATTATATCATAAGCAATTAAGTTCACAAAATACGTAACGCTTCTCCTGAAGACGATTAGAAAGTTTGCTTTTTAAAATCACTTGATATTATTGCTTTATTTTTTTTCTAAATTGTAAAGGTACTTGTGGAAAGTTGAAAAACCATAAGCATTTAGATGTATCTGTGGGACTGAAGTTGTGAAAAAACATAACACAACTATTTTGGTTTTTATTTGTATGGGGAAATTATTAGTATTGATATGTCCATTTACATTTATAACATCATGAACAAACCTTTTAGCTGTTCAAGTTAATACGCCTGATCGTTTAACGATAACAAAGTGTTATATTTTACATTGTTATTAAATATAAGATTTCCGAAATAACAATATGAGCCTGCAAAGAAAGGAATACACCGAGAAGGAATGAGAGTTGTAGAGATAGTTATATTTTACTGATAAGCTACCGAACATATGTGGGAATACAAATTGTAACACAAACAACTATTAAGTGGAATTAAAACCGTACAATTTTATAAGTTTATATAAAAAAACTTTGAAACTACATATAAATAAAGGAAAGTGAATGCCTTGTTTCTGGCCATATTTAATAGGCCCACCTAACTGTTGTATTTTCCAATAGCTCATCGCTTTCATATAGCTACTGGTTGAGGAGTGATCAGTTCCGTATAAATTTATTGTAAATGAAACGAATATATCTATACACAGTATAAAATATCACGGTTGAACATCAGGGGCGTAGCCAAGTTTATTTTAAGGAAAAATGGTAAGGGGGGGAGCATTAGCTTACACGCTCACCGTGATTCTTTGTAGTGGATTCAGAACAAAATGGTAAAGGGGCAGCATTAGCTTACACGCTCACCGTGATTCTTTGTAGTGGATTCAGAACAAAATGCTTCAACAATTTACTGTCTTAAATTTCTTTACTTTTAACTTAAAATTCTCAGAATAATTGTCCAAAAGAGTTTAATAAGCACTGTGCCACTCTTGTAGTATTAGTTGAGATTATTTTATTTACTACTTACTTAAACTTGTTTAGGGGGGTGGGGGGACAGCTACCCCCCTAACCCCTGGCTACGCCCATGCCAAACACTGTCTGTGAAGAGGGATTGTGCAATCCATCAAACAGTCCAGTTGCAATACAATTGCGACCGCAACCACTGACACATCAAATCAAATTACAGCTATTCGCGGTCTACCGTAGCCAGCCCAGGGCCAAAAGAACCTGTCAGATCTTTGTTATTTTTATACGCACGAAGATATGTATAATGTAAACGTGCAATGCAGTGCTTAGTATACATTATCCTCTGCCTTTGTTTTGAATGTATTTTGGCGTTCGATTCTTAGTTTGACTTCATTTATTTTCTGGCCTAATCTATTATATTATGTGTCCTAATTTTGTTGAACAATGTCCCAAATTATCTATTTACAACGCAGATGTCAATGTATAGGTGATTGTCTACTAACATTTCAATTCTTACTGACAGGTTCCCATTATCTTCAGTGTCAACTATGACGCCTCTTTGTTCGTCTTATATTAACTATTACGGCGCATATCAAAAGTGTTCTTCGTTATAATATATCACTACTGGACCAACGACAAATTTTCATATGTGTGTATGTCGTATGGTTTTGTTTCCAAGCCATGTACTACTTACCTTTCTAATGTTTGCAAGTCTGCGATTGCAGAGATTTTGAACAAAATGGGATAAACGCACTACAATTTACCCAGCTCTTTCGATAGAGTGAATGGCAGTTTCAAAAATCTGCCGTTCTGCAAGTAAGGTTTTCAATCTTCATACGGATTTGAAAATCGTTCACATTAATTTGATTTGTTTTATATTTGACAGACAGTTTACTGTGAATAATTTTAGTTAATCTTTGCCATATCGGTATTAACTGCGATGTCGCGTTACCGCGACTGGTTTTGGAAACTAGAACGCGTTTATAGAAACGTACCACTCTACGTCACTTATAGATGTATAGTTCATTCATGGCTACTTTGGAATTTTCTGAAACCCTGCTAAAGTTTTCCTTTGAGGTTATCCCTCCGCTTCTTGCAAACAAAGCCTATCTAAGCAGAGAAAAGTACACCAAAACGACAACGTACCGCATTCGCATACATTAAATTAAAAAATATTTTACATGAGATTATTTCTTGCAAGACATTACCGACTCACCCATAGTCTACATTCTTCTTGTGTTTAATGAAATACTATAACTTAAAAATAGAATGTTAGTAAAATCCCAATCAAACTAAAAATAAAATTTTTCGATGATATTGGAAATAAAAAAACGAAAACTGTCATATTTAACGTAATTTCATAATGATTTGATTTAGAAAATGTCTAGGATACAGTGAATAGACTATAGTTGGTTATACGAAACTATTCATCGTCGTTGACAGCCAGTATCCGGGTTATACGTTAACATACAACAGTACTAGACCAAGGCTTGTTTCAGTGAGGTTGGAGAGAAAACGAAATTCTTTGTCGGAGAGTTTGGTATAGGTAATATCTTTCTACCACCAGGTGCTCTGGTCTCCCAAAGAGGTTGGTTTGAAGTTGGGGATCAGTGGGGGAAATTTGGTTTATTTGTTTTTAAAAGCATGTGTTCATTTCATATAATGCTCTATACTCGCCCATGCCAAAATATTAAGTGTAAACACAATTTGGTTACTTCCATGCATTTCCTCCAAGTCATTTACAAAAGTAAACAGTAAGAAAATAGGTTTTTTTTTTTTTTGCATTATGCTGCTTATTTAATGAATATAAAATTACTATTTCAACCCCTAAACATATTATCTACAACACATTCATTCATGCCTGTCACGTTGCAGGCCAGGTGAGGTGAAGTCTTGTTCGATGCTGCGCACGTCCAGAAGTCAGCTGCAATGTCGACGTCGCCTTTACCTGGACAATTCTACTGGTTGCTGCTGACACACAAAGTGGTTTATAATTGGTTGCTTTTTTGTCATGGATTTGCTGAAGCCATTTTCATAGTGTTCCGATGTGTCAGCTGCTATGAGAAGTTTATAAGTACTTTTCAAGAGAAAAAATTTCTCATTTTTTTACAATCCAAAACGGAGGCAATCCTGGCGCCGAAAATTGTTATTGTTTGTTATCACAGTACTTCGCAACCTAAGATGGAATACACGTCAAGGCCCTCGCGTTTGAGGCTGAGAAGCGCGGAGGCGGTAAGGGCGACACTGCCACGCACATCAAGTGCGACATCGCCACTAAGCGCAAGGCTCTCAACTGACGTGCAGTATTCTCGTCACGTTACGTGTACCTGTGGGGCTTTCAGCGGTGACCCTATTATTTTATCCGTTTGTATTATTTTATACTTTGAGATACATGACTTAAGGTAGTTTTTAGCCATTTTGTAGTACTGTGAAATGGTGTTTCTTGTGTGTGTTACGTCTTGAATGCACTCGATAGCCCTCGTCTGAAGTGTGTTCTTTTCGTAGGTCAGCACTTTGGACGCTCGTTTTTAGTCTCGTTGAAAAACGCGTATGTTTATAAGCTGTTCACGATAAAACGAGAACTTTTGAAATCAACTTCATAAAAAATTCACTGCCCCTGACCGCATATATTTTAACGGGCGCAATTAGTGACATGTGTCCAGTAAAGTTGGTAACGATGGAGGGGAAAGAAGTTCGACATATTACAGTAGAAAAAAAAGTGTTAGGTGACCATTTGTATGAACTTAAATTATTTATCTCGCTTTCTGCAGTTTTTAATCCATCGAAGTATAAAAACGACCAGATTTGTACAATATTTACTTTTCTAATAATTTCACAGTTTCACCTGGCCGATGTATGAATAAAATGCTGAGGCCCGTGGCAATGTTAATTCTCCATAAGGCGGAATAACACACAACATTTATACAAGTAGATCTTAAGCAGGACTTTCAAAGGTGCTCATTTTACCGTGAACAGCCTATAACACTGTGTAACGCAGTTCAAACACCAGTCATACTGGATTTACATTGGCGCGACAAATGCGACGCGACAGACACGAAGCAACAACAAAAATTGTATTAACACATTTCATGGCTGCATATACGAAAGTGTTGCATAAGGCCGTCTGTGTTTACGTGGATGAAAGAAGAAGAATAACTTACAACACAAACTACCACATGAAAGTTTATGTTTTGTAGTTTTGGTGCAAATTGTAATGACCTAATTTTGTATGTGTATACTTTACGAACGACGTCTATCTTCCCTAAATAAACGCACTCGATTGTGCTTGCCGTCTTCATATTTTATTGCAAATGTTACCAACTGAACATTGCCACCACTGTCTCAGCAAGAATATACACTCATTTAGTAATGATTGTCGCGCCCGCGACGCGACAAAATTAGGAATTATTTCAATTCAGAAAGTCCGTTGCGCCCGAGATTTCTGTCGCTTTGACGTCACAAAACACTCGTCTGCGAATGAGTGAAACATTTCCGTGGCGTCGCGCCCGTCGCGCCAGCACAGGCGGCAGCCTTACAGGCCGGGAACAGACGGCACTGGTAAAAACCCCCCAGCACGCGTCCACGGGCGCCCGGGCGCCCAGCCGGGTCAGTCTTAACCTTGCATCATGCCGGGCCCGACCCGTGGAGCTTGCCGTGTGTTCCCGGCCTTAAGGAACCTGCCTAAAAGTCAAGTGGGCAGTGGGACTTTCTTTAGCGGTGTCATAACAGCAGTCACCTGCGGTAATGAGAGGTATGTGCCCACCGCCCCCCCCCCTCCACCCTCCTGCTCACAAGGGAACATCGGAGCCTGTAATTCATTCGCGGTTACTTGAGACTTTTCTGAAGCCCTGATGATAAAGTTCTACTTCCAGAATATCCCTCCGCCTCGTGCAAACTAAGCTTGACTATGTCTAGAAAATCACACTAAATGACAACGCACCGAATTCGTGTGCACTCGGTTGTAATAATATTGTGCACGAGAACTATTTCTTACTAGACGTTACCAACACGCGCGTTTTCTCGCTGTTTGTATTCATATTTATTATAAATAAAATATAATAATTTATCGTTAAAATACTGGTAAAACTTCAATTGAACAAAAAACATAAGATACTTTCAAGTTAACAGAGGTATTAAACGCTTGTGTTACATGGAATATTTACGAAATAATCAAACAAGTCATACATGGGTTAATTTTTCAAAGGTTTCATTCAAAAGAGTGAAGAAACCGCGCATAGACTATATAGTCCATTTACGGTTTCTTCGGCCTTTTTGAATCCAACCTTTGAAAAATCTCCCCATGTATGGCGTGTTTAGTTATTTCCTAAATACGTCCTGTATCACAAGCGATTTATACCTGTGTTCATAAAACTTACTTTTTTTCCTGTTAAATTGAAATGTTATTAATATCTTATCTATAAATTATAATGCTTCATTGATAAATAATTTGAATTAAAAAACGGGGAGAAAATAGGTATGTTGGTAACGTCTAGTGAGAAACAGTTCTTATACAAAATATCATTACAACTGAGTGCGCACGAATGTGGTGCGTTGTCCCTATAGTGTAATTCCCCAGACTTGTTAAGCTTTAGCTTGCACGAGGCGGAGCAATATCTTGGAAGTAGAACTTTAGCAGGGCTTCAGAAAAGGTTGAAGTAACCGTGAACGGATTATAGCAGTGCAACTCCGTGGTCGCGGCTGGACAGCAAGGTCAGGTTAGTTGAGGCGATTTTGACCGGTCGAGGAGGCAGCTTGTATGTTACCTGTCCGGGCGACCCCGACTGCTGCGCTTTCATGCCAATTACCAGCACATGGTAATAACTGGAGGAAACCGGTTACGACCACCGCCGCTGCGATATATTTAAACTTATCTCTCCACCAAGTTCTCCAACACCCTGACCTCCTTTCCTTCCAACTCCCTGCTTCGCCCAGCGGCGAAATTATATAATATTGCCTCCCTAGTCCCGAGTGGATCGGAGTATTCACGGCCGTAAACGACCTCGATCTGCATGCTACGCCGTAAAACACGGTGTTTTACGGCGTAGCATGCAGAGGAGTTCGCGAGGTAGACAGTAAAATGCGTGGATAATTGAGTCGTAGATAGGGATAGGAACATTTCGCGAGTTCATTTCAGGACAAGATAGAGGTCAAACACGTGTACACTGAAGTTGACTTTGTAATTGGATCGCAGTTAATTAAGACATGACCTGGACGACTCTGAGTCAATAGCAGACTTGCAAGGAAACAAGTATCTCAGTGCCATACTTCCAGGTGTGAAGTAACACTGGATACTATATGGGACATCAGCCAATGGACAAACATCTGAGGCTCGAATATACACATGAATGAGGTGTCTAGCCTACAGGTCATTGAACACGCGAATTTTTCCCATCTCTAGTCATAGAATTCCGTGGATTTCGCGAATTCTTTTGCTGACAGAAGGTGAGAATCAACAATGAGATAGACCGATCTCTAACTGCGCACAGCCAACACTGAACTGCCTTTCTACCAATACGACTTGCAAAAACCGCCTTGGATTGAATTCGAGATTATAACACTGTTTAGTAAACAAGTGCTTTGAGATGTTTGTATACTTCCTCTAACCTATTTGTAATGCAGTTTGATTAAATTCAAATTAGTGAAAGTATTTTATCCATGAGAAAGTTCTTGTCTTTTGAAAATTAAGATATATAAAGAAACACGTTCATCACTGTTAACGATGTGACTTTGAAAGAGATTTTCCCTTAAGGTAGGTCAATTCTAGGTACATGCGCAGAAGACGAATAAACTGTCTACCTCATATTTGATCTATGGTGACAGGCAACACTACGATACGTGTATTGCTATGTTCCTTTCATGACTTAATCCTCAGTTACACTATACAAAGTTTCATATCTCAGTGATTCAAACAAACACTGTGATTTAGCAAGTGAACGACGCTCTTCAAGTGGTATTCAGGGTGTTTACACAGTTTGCCATGTGCCGAGTAAAAATTATGCTAACTTAGAGAGTAGAAAAGTAATTCTATTCTGTTGTTTCACTTTATTTTCACACACGTGTATATGCCTGAAAATATGTATGCCACCTCTTTAGTGATGACGTTATATAGTAGTTAAATAGATCATTATATATCAGGTCAATTGAACAGCATATAGAGTATTATTCAGCTAAGATGTTTACCCCAAATATCTTCGGAACCTCTGAAGGTATCGAAATTTAGATTACGAATTCGCAAATGGCGCAATACGAGGCTCATAAGACACCGTACATGTCTGTTCCGAGATGTAATTAATTACTGATATAACGATATCAACTCCGGTTTCTTAAATGGCAATATACTCATTTCTCCCAATAGCATAACATGTTATTGAGAGGCGAGTTTAGTGACATGATTATTTTGAAAATCGGTGGAGCATTTTTTGAGATATTAGGTAGTTTCCGTAAGTGTACGCATTTGGGCGGGATAGGTCGCGTCATCAGCTGGGAGATGTTGCATTGGTGTGGACTGTGAAACAGACACGATTGCTCGATGAGTTGATTGTAATCAAGCTATGAACATCAAATTAAACAAACGTTTTGTTTGTCTGTAACGTCAACAACGAGACCAACAAACAACATTTCAAATGCACTCGACGTCTATTACTGTATCACTAGCGCGTGTGTTATCTGTGTGGGAGCTCTCCACTGGTCATCCCTCCACTTCAACTCTGTATTCTTAGGTACGCTGTGGCTAGAGCCAGTGATTTATCGCTAAAAATATGAGTACACGGTAGACTTTAATACCGTAAGCCCCCGTCAGCAGCTTGTCTATTGCCATCGGCTGCTGTCTGCTTGAGAAGGCGTCTTCATATTTGACCGGACCAATCAGAATTTGGCAACATAGGCACGGCTACTATGTGATTTGTGTACAGACCGTTTACATGTGTCAAAAAGTAATTCAGCCAATCCAGATAGGTAAACGACCCGGCAGTGTTTTGAAATACAACTTGTCTTTAAATCTTTTAACGAAATTTATCTACCCCTAGCTACGACACTGCCTTCAGTGAGTCAAGAGTGAGTGAGTGAAGAGATTTGGGCGGCTCTTAACAGCGAGGTCTTGAGGGCCGATGAGGGTGAAGTCAGGTGACCACGGAGCAGCGCCGGAATGAAAGGGTGGAGCACACGGGAGATCCCCGGGAAAATCCAACGACCAGCGGTATCGTCCGGCACGACTCCCACATGCAAAAATCTGGGCGTGACCCGGTCGGTGATTGAACCCGGATAATCTTCGTGGGAGTTAAGCAGGTTAACCGTTCAGCCACCGCGGCCGCACTGCCATCAGTGGTTCATAAGAAATTTGGGGTGAACATCTTACCTGAAAATATCATGTGTGTGATATAACTGTGCCCGAAAAGATTTGTAAAATGCACCGTGCATGCAAATTGTGTGAACTTCACCGACAGCTGAGCTGTTCATCATAGGTTGTTGCTAGTGTCTGCCAGCCACAAGTGGAGGCCGGAGCCAATCCAATTTCCACAGCTTCGTGCGGCCACTGAGCGACCGAGTTCGCTTACATCAAAGGAATCGCCACCACGGCATTTTTCTTCTGTATACTTCATTATTCCGTGGCTGTGTGGTGTGCCGCACGATTAAAAACTACAATCCCCGAGAGATAAAGTCGCTTCTCTCTTGCTGCATGAAGAATAGTGATTTCCCTGGTCACTTCTCCACGCCGTATAGTAACAAGACTGCAAATTAACGTCGCATTTGGCATATTTACATTATGTATATTATAAAGACTATTCGCGGTTTTTTTCACGCTTTTTGAATCAAACCGTCGGAAAACCACTCAACATATGATGTGTTTAGTTGTTTTTTTACATATGTCATTTATCGCAAACATTTCATATTTCTGTTAACATAAAAATATTATATTTAGGTTAAATTGAACATTAACTTATATTTAACCCATAAATTGTCATTTTTATGAATAAACACACGGAGAAAACATATTTGTTGGTAAATCCTAGTACGAAATAGTTACCTATATTTTAAAATATTATTAAAATGGAGGCACGCGAATGCGGCGCGTTGTCGCTTTGGTGTTATCTTCTGGACTTAGTTAAGTTATGTTTATATGTGGTGGAGGGTTAGACTGAAAGTATAACTTCAGCAGAGATTCAGAAATGTTGGATATAGCCGTCAACGGACTATAAACATGGCCTTTATGCATAACATATGAAATGTACGTACGTATGAAACATACGTAGCTTGTAAATGTGATTGTTTGGGAATATCGAGACAATTGTTAGGTACAGGTGGTGAGGAAGTAATGATGTGGGTAGACTGGCGCTGTTAAGCGAAGTGTTGAGTTTTAGAGTAGCGAAAGACAAATATGGAGCCTGTATCTTCAAGGCTTGCAGAATTGCTACCATTTATGCGAAATATTTTTATTTTTATATTTTATTTTGCTGGGGTGGAATTTTTAATACCGAGTGTGCGCACATGTGTATACGGGATGTTAAAAAACCACCGAAAACGCACAGTACGATATACAAAACAATGTCCGGAAACGTGTGGTTTGCCCGCTATAGGACGACAAATTGTTACAACGCTTTTAACATAGGGCATGCTGTTAACTCTAAATTTAATCAGTAAGACACCTCCAGCCACCTAACACTATATTATTCGCAGCATTCCAAACCAAATAATCTCGGGGTGTGAGATCTGGTGACCGTGGCGGCAATGGAACAGGCCCGCCTCTGACAATCCATCGATTTGGATGCGTGGCACCCGGGTGGTCCGCCACAGTTATGTCAAAGTACGACGGAGCTCCGATGTATTGCAGCCAATCTCTGCTCCGCCAACGTGCGCTTTGAAACGACGTTGCAGGTCGACAGTTCGAACCACTGCCCAGGTTTGTAATCCATAATACCATGGCCTTGTTGGGTTCGTGGAGGTGTCTAAGGTCGCGGTTAATTAAACACATTCAGCTAAATACATTCGGTAGTCATACCTGAACAAGTTTAAAAATCAGAACGTGTTTTCGCGGTCACATACCCAAAGCAGAATGGAATCAATGGAAATTCTAACTTCAACAAACATGGAACTTAAAATGTATAATATTTACTATAATAACCTCCAGAATCTATCACTATTGATCTCTTTTTAATTGTTATGAAACCTGAACTTTTACTGCAATGGCTTAATGGATAGGTAATGGTGTATTCAACCTTAAACTTAAGTTAATTCAACAAGTGCAGGAATTCCCACCAAATTCAGTAGTATTTATTACACTGCTTGTTAACTTTGAAGCAGCCAATAGGAGCGAAGCAGAGATCAGAAGTCGTTCGAAACAACTTATGAAAACTGTTCACTTTGAACGAGAAACAATTGCGATCGGAACTCGTTCGAAGGTAATGAAACCTCTTCAATAGCTGAACTTGACTTAGTGAAGTAGTTCTGCATCCCGTGTAACCATGGCCTTAGTGATTAAATTTGAAGTTACACACACGTCCTATGATCGAAGCACTGTAATAATTTGACGCCACATAGCAGTCAAACTACGTATTTCTGGACATGGGTCCGCCCTCGTAGAATGTTCAGTTTGTAGTTCTGTATCACACATTGCGTGTTATCGATATTTCTTTATGTGAATACGTCTTTAAATTTGCCACCATAGTGGGAGGCAATCCAGAAAATCCGATGATAACAAAATCGGGGTATATAGTTTGGTATTACAGCTCAGAATCTATCGTCTACATTCAAAATTCAATTACACCACTTGATTGCCAAAGGATCAAAGAATATGGCACGCTGAGTGAGGACTGTAAACCATCGCGCACGCCCTTGAATTTTTTTTTTTGGGGGAGGGGGGGGGAGGGCAATTTTGGTTTCGTTTCGCTGCGTCCCATAACTTCCGCGTAGTATAACTTTTGACTAGGAGAAGCTACGACGCTTGTTAAAGTTTCAATGGACAGCTCTTTTCAAGATCAATCGGTTGCGTGTATAAATATATTTGTTTGGCATGGTTATGGTGCAATTGTATGCGTTTAATGTAAAAAATTATGAAAACTTAACACAATTTCGGCCTATACTTGTCAAAAATTAAAGTAGAAATACATAAATCGTATACAGTTGAAAAGAGCATCTCAAACGCAATCCAGTGATACCCATGAAACCCGATATGATCGAGTGAAGAGGTGCCGGGGATGTAAAATAAACATCAAGGCGTCCGAGCGCGCAAAACAAACTTCCGTGTCCCCAACACGACCAAAACCAATTTTTTCAATCCTATATACACATACATGAGCATATACATATGCGTAAATAAGTAAATAAATACATGCATATATGAATACCCACATGCACACATGTCTACAAGCATGCATACGTACATGCACACTCATGCATACATTAATATATACATACAAACATGCGGGGCCGCGGTAGCTGAACGGTCAGCCAACCCGCCTCTCACCAAGAAGGCGAACTAGGTTCGATTCCCAGCCGGGTCACTCCCAGATTTTCGAATGTGGAAATCGTGCCGGACGATGCCGCTGGTAGGCGGTTTTTCTCGGGGATCTTCCGTTTCCCCCCGCCCTTTCATTCCGGCGCTGCTCCATACTCGCCTCAATCAGCATCAACGACTCTCAAGACCTCGATGTTAAGAACCACCCGAATTTCTCCACTCACATAAAAACATATATGAATTCGTGCATGCATGCAGACATGCATGCACACATGCCTATATACTGGAATGGCCATAACACATCCACGCCCACAAGGGAATTTTGTAATGAAATGGGCACAGACAATGGGAACGATGACAAGTACTATGTGTTTGACAGGTCGTTCGTTACCATTGAGGAGTAATCATTCTGTTGTCTGTAGACAACTATAGGCTGTTCACGGTACAGTGAACACTTTTGAAAGCCCTGCCTTAAGATCTACTTGAAAGCACGCTGTGTTCTTCCGCCTTATATAAAATTAACATTGTGATGGGCCTCGTCACTTTATTCATGCATCGGTCAAGTGAAAATGTGAAGTTTTTAGAAAAGTAAACATTTAACAAATATGCTCATTTTTCACTTCAATGGGTTTAAGAAAAGCAGCAAACGAAAGAAATAATTTAAGTTACCACAAATAATTACCTGACACTTTTTATTCGACGTTTAGATAGGGAACTGTTTTCCATCCATTGTTACCAACTTTACTGGGCGCATGCCACTCAGGGCGCCCGCTAAAATTCACGCAGGTAGGCCAGTGACTTTTTTCCAAGGTTGATTTCAAAAGTGCTCACTTTATCGTGAACAGCCTTTAGACTGTGGTGTGCCAGGAGTGTAGCGCGGGAAGATGAGACGGCAAGTACATGCATAAATAGATTCTGGGAGGCCTAATAAACACAGCACATGCTGTTCTGCCGCCACTACCAGAGAATACCACAACGATAACAAGTACAAAGAGAACAGGCGTACCTTTGAGTAATACACTAAAATGTTGTACCTACTGGACATTCATCAGCCGTATCGGTAGACTCGTCTGCGGTGTCTGCCATGTTACCCTCTGGTTCTGAAGCGGCGGCCGTGTGGGACTCCTGATCACTGTCTTCATCGCTGCTTTCCAGCCCAACGTTTATAACTATTCTTTTTAACTCCTGCTCCATTAGTGCATCACGCCGCCACTATTCTTGCTCAGTGATTCTTACATGCTGACATGGTTTCTTCCTGTCACCTGGGGTCACTTAACTTAAACAGCAGTGTGTCAGATGTTTCATAGTTGACAGTAAAAGCTTTCTCACATTGCTTGCCGCAATTTTTGGTTTTACTATATTCCATATCAGTTCGATCGGATTTAGGTCACAGTGGTGGGGTGGTAATCATAGAACAGAAAAGTCTCTGTCTGTTAAGGTCACTATCCTTCATTTCTACAGCTTTTGCGAGAATTAATTTTTTGTACTCAAACGGGAGCCCATATTGTAAAATCCTCTTGAACTTTGTTAAAAATTGTTTCTATTGTGTAGTCTAATTTTTACAACACAAAAAAGTGTATAATTTTATCAAATTAATTAATTAACGAAAATTTTGTTTATTTAATGATTTGTTTATATTATATAGTTTTTGTGTGTAAAAAATTAGACTACATAATCAAAGCAATTTGTAACAAAATTTTAAGGGGATTTTACAATATCGGCTCCCATTTGGGTACAAAAATTAATTCTCGCAAAAGTTGTAGAAATGAAGTACCGTAGCCTTAACATCCTATACACGGTGTACACAAGCTGCGTGCGACTTATGTCTTTTCACGATCTCTAGAAAATCTCTCTTAGTCAGATCTTCTGTCATTGAAATGTTACTCTGACGTAACCAAGCCAGTATATCCACTTTCCGGGATGCAATGGCGGGAGCTATGTTTTCTTGCACGGTGTGTTGTGGTGAAGGACTACAATGCAACCAGGTGGAAGATCAGGAATCAGTTGCCTCTGTAACCATTTATTGTAGTTGTTGCTCTTCATTTCATCGTGTTAATCCGCTGAGGCGGACCTGGAATCATAAATTAATTCTGCCCCTTCAATGAAACCCATTTCACCGCCAGCATGCTCTACAATAGCCCTTTGCCCGGCACTTCGGTTCACCAAACACCTGGAACCTCGTCGTATAATGTGTATGTAATGTGTATGAACCCATGTTTCATTCGTGTACACTACAGGTTTATTAGGTCCATGTGCATTTTGCCGCAGTGCACGTAGATAGGCTGCACACCATGCGGCAATATCACTTCGCTCCGTTAACATGTGTCTAACATGTTTACATTTTTTAAATTTAAATTCCGTGAATTTAATCACTCTCTGAAACGTATTTTTCTTCCCGGAAAACGGTATCTTTTCATTCGCAGCCTTAAGGAGTTTACTCCGAGTGGGAATTCCAAGAACGTTCGGCGCACGACACTGTCATGGAATTCGTTAGGTTCCGTCTTCTTCTGCCGTGGAGACGACGTTTACCTGGGGTGGAAATGGCAGTTCCGTCATTTTCGGCTTTCCACACTGTCTCTGGCTCTGGCAATGTTACGCACTGTCTTTTCACTCACACCTACTGCTTTGACCGCCCTTTCTACTGATTTGTCTAACGGGATAACGAGAGCTCGTTTTCTTTTCTTCTTCACAAACTTGTAAAACATTGTAAATAATCTTTCTAGTTTGTAACAGGGTCACTTCCCATGAGATCTTTCTAGGTGTCTCCATTCTGTACGTTGGCCCCGATTACTTGTCAACTCACATTTTGTTCTGTTGCGTAACGTTAACATTCATATAGGCCGTTCACGATAAAGTGAGCACTCATAAAGCCCTAGTTACTTTTTTTCTTTCAACCAATGTATATCCTTCTACCACTTGTTAATGTAAACCTTGCCTTGTGAGTAATAAACACAGTGTATACATTCACCACACCTAAAACCAAAAGTCCGAGGCCACATTGAAATGTATTTATTGGTTATTATGCCTGACGAAACAGCTTCAAAAAGTGCTCCCTTTACCGTGAACGGCCTATAATAATACTTTCACTTTACTAATGAAATAACTGCCGAGATTAAAGCTCGCGGCGACCTTTTTATAGACATACAACAAACCGGTATAACGAGTTCGGCTCACAGGTGCTGTGCGTGGTGGTGCAGACTGTACACTGCTGTCTGCAAGATGCAATTGCGTCATAACAACACTAGTTCCCTCGAATTCCAACGGTAATTAATAGAGCCACGAGTATTTTGCGGATTGAGTTGGCAGAAAGCTAGGCTGGGCAGCCCTATATACACTCTCAGACATTATCGTTTGCTTATTGGTTGCTGTGATCAAGTGCCCCTGTACAGGATTGTTAAACACTCGCTCACAATACTGATTCCTGCTTATTATTGGCTCATAGTTAAACGGGGTGTGTCTAAAGAAATGTCGTCCAATCACAAAAGTATGAGGGAAAAAAAACAAGCGTTTGGAGTTTACCTCGCCTCGGAATGAATTCACGAAATAATCGTGGCTCTAGTAATTACTTATCAGATAGCTAGTAACTGATTACTACAACATCAAAGCGAATAAATTGACAGATTATTCGAGCAACATTAGTCATTTGAAAAGCGCAATTAAAAAATTATTCCATCATTCCTAACTTGAATACACAAAGCGATACGGCTTGGCATGGTGTCATATAGAATTTTAATACTATGCTGTGGAATACAGGCTGTTCATGGTTAATTCAGCATTAATAAAATCAGCCTTTGAAAAACGTCACTATAGGCTGTTCACGATAAAGTGAGCACTTTTGAAATCAACCTTAGAAAAAAAGTCACTGCCCCTACCTGCATATATTCTAACGCGCGCACTGAGTAAAATGCGCCCAGCAAAGTAGGTAACGATACATGGTAAGTAGTTCCATACCTTAATATCAAATTAAAAGTGTTAGGTAACCTTAAGTGATAATTTAAATTATTTATTTCGCTTACTGTTTTCTTTTAATGCATCAGTGTGTAAAAATTAGCAGATTTATAAAATGTTGACTTTTCTAATAATTTCAGTTTCACTTGACCGACACATGAATAACGTTATGATGCCCATGGCAATGTTAATTTTACATAAGGCGGAAGAATGTACAACATTCATACAATCAGAACTCAAGCAGGGCTTTCAAAAGTGCTCATTTTACCGTGAACAGCCCATACCTCTGCTCGTCTGTAGTATTTTAACGGGTATTGCCACTGGAACGCGTACAGTAATGTAGGAAACATGAAATAGGGGGGAGGAGGGGAGTGTGTGAGTGAAGAAATTTGGACGGCTCTTAACATCAAGGTCTTGAGAGCCTACGAGAGTGAAACGAAGTGAGTATGAAGCAGCGCCGGAATGCAAGGGCGGAGGAAACAGCACATTACGTGAGAATGCCCGTCGACTAGCAGCATCGTCCGGCAACATTCTCACTCTCACGAAAAATCCAGAGTGAACCGGGTGGGGATTGAATCCGGCTCGCATTGGTGGAAGGCGAGAAGTCTAACCACTCAGCCATCGCGGCCCCGGGAGGGGTTGAGTAATTCTCTGTTGTAACATCGAATTTAAAGTGCTAGGTAAATGTTTGTGTATATTTAAATTACTTCTTTTGCTTTCTGTTTTTTTAATGCATGTAAGTGTAATAATGAGCCTTCATTTTTAGATATTTACATTTATGATAAAATTTTCACAGCTTCGCTTCACCGACCCCTCGAATAAAGGGATCAGGTCCACGGCAATGTTAATTTTTATATGGTGGAAGAATACACAACGTGCATGCGATGATATGTTAAACAAGCCTTTCAAAAGTGCTCAGTTTACAGTGAACAACCTATATCACATCATAGTTGTTGAAACTACCGCTCTAGGCACAACACTCACACTAGAAGACTGAATCTGCTACCACAGCTGACGTCTTACATATTCTATTATAGACAATAAGTCTGGAGACCAGGTTGATCAAGGAATGCTGTCGACAGCATGAAGCGCTGCTTTATTTATTTCTCATGGTATAGGCATTTTATTAATAGCACATTTAAAAAAATATCTAATCTCTTTGCGTATATTTATTTTTAACATAGTGACTTTTAGAAGAAATTATATTTTAATAATATTGCATTCTTTGAGGGAAATTCCCATCCCCAAAGTAACATCAGCTCAAAAACAAAACCTCCTACTTATTAACTTGGCATGGTTTCTGAAAGATCTACGTCTGCACAGTGTTCCATTTACTGCGAGGCAAAAAATTACTGCTAGAATCATCAACAGATAAAATTCAACAATCGCACATATAAACTTATTTTCCTTCGTAAAGTGTTTGGTGACGACGCAGATGATAATAAAATATCCTTCTCTTTGTCCACAGTATGTCAATTAAATTCAAAACTATGATGAAGAATACACAAGTTTTGCGAATGTATGCGTTTTGCAGAAAAAAACGTGAAACGTAAGCTGGTCAATAAAAGGAAGCGTAGCTATAAATTTGGAATATGCGCCGATAAAAACGAAATAGCAGCCTCATCGAATCACGAGCAACGCTGCACACTATTAAGTAGATTAACTATGTCTTCTACATTGACATCGCTTCGTATATTACAAGCGTAAATAATGTCACTGACTGTGTTCGAAGTGTAATCGAGCTTATATTGTATAAACTTATTATTTATATAAAATTGAAAACATTATGTTACATTTCATGGAATGGTTTCGCCCATTAATTATAAATTTCCATCGCCTATATTTTTCCTGAGACATTTTCCAAGTTGAATATTTAGGTCTACGTGAGGTGATTTTAGTTTATGTGATGGTAACCGACTGCTAACGGTATTCAAATGGCATGCTTTTATTTTTGTTGTAATCGCCAAGCGTATGTTTCATAACAAATTCCTCTCCAACAAATGCAGCAATAATTTTAATGAAACTCTGTTACTGAAACCAGTTAAATCTTGTACGCGTAATTTTTTCAAGGTACTTATTCTGCTGAAGCACAGCCGTCACTAAGGGCAGTCAGGTAGTGGAAGACTTATGTCGAATGCCATCTGCGCCGAGGTATCTGTCCGGCGCAGATTTCTCTGCACTTAATATCGACCACATGACCACTTGCTTCTCTTTTTGTTCATATTTAATTTCCCGATGATGAAATAAAAATTTAAAAAATCATAAATATAACTATAGGCTGTTCACGATAAACTAAGCCATTTTGAAAGTCCTGTTTGAGATCCATTTGAATGCACATAATGTAAACATTATGTATTCTTCTACCATACGTAAAAATCAACATTGCCATTGGCCTCATCACTTTATTAACACGTCTGTCAAGGAAAAATGTGAAACTATTAAAAAAGAAAATATTTTACAAATTTGCTAATTGTTAAACTTACAAACATGAAAAAACACAGAAAGTAAAATAAATTATTTTAGTTTTCACAAATGTGTACCTAAATGTTTTAGTTCAACTTCAATACATGAAACTATTTCCCCTACGTCGTTACCAACCTTACTGGGCGCCATGATAGTCAGTGTGCCCCTTAAAATATACTCAGGCAGAGAAAGCGACATTGTTCAAAAGTTGATTTCAAAAGTGATCTCTTTACCATGAACAGTCTTTACATATATGTTAACAACACAGTGACTGGCAGGCAGCGGTGGATGAAAAGTAGTTTGATGTCTTTACGTCGTATTAAGAGCGTTATGCTTTGGTAATGTTTAAATTTGTGGTGAGCGAATTTTTCTATTTAGTTTATTTTATTCTAATTCACGTGAAGTAGGAATTGGTAATAAAATATAATAATACTGATAATTTCTCAGGTTTACTTGACCGACGCATTTATAAAGGTATTCAATGGTCATATATATTGTACACATAGCGGAAGGATAAAAGACTATACATACAAGTAGATCTTAAGTGATGCTTTAAAATATACACATTTAACCTTGAACATCCTATAATTATGTATATACGCCTAGTCAACACAGATTTAATTAGAAACGGGATCACATTCTCGGACAATCAGCAGATGCGCGAAAATTGGCCATGGTCGGTATATTGAAGTACCACCATCCCGCCATTCGCGTGGATTGATTTTGCGAAGGCAAGATGGCTGGACCGGCAATCGAACCCAGGGTCGCCGTATAGTGTACGAGTATGGTGCGGCGCCACCTCGTTCGGTGTGATCCAACTTGTAGTTTGGTAACGTTCCTACACCGAGGTCGCTCCCGGATTTTCGCTCGTGGGACTCGTGTGAGACGATGCCGCTGGTCAGAGGGTTTTCTCGGAGAACTCCCTTTTCCTCTGTACCTGCATTCCGGTACTGCTTCATACTCACCTCTCTTTCACCCTCATCGGCTTCCTCCAGACCTCGATGCTAACAGCCGCCAAAATATTTCCACTCCACTCCTACAGCGATAATATCGATATTTGTAAATACGGTTATCGATTATCAATAGGTAAGGAAGCAGTAAATCAATGCGGTTAGTAACCACAGCACTGAGAGAAAAGTTTATTGCAGCCAACAAAATATTTGGTTGTATATGTAGGGCCAAAAATTGTATTTGTTCCCCCAAGAAAATATTTTGTTGAGTAAACAAAACATGAAAAGCAACAAAAATAAGTGTGTTCATCTAACAAAATAGATGCATGAATAAACAAAATATCTGCTTTGGGACAAAATAAATTAGACTATCAAATAAAATATTTTGTTGAATCAACTGTATATATTTGTTTGGCCACTCATTTGATTGCCTTCGTTCGATAATGCAGCTCGAGAGTTTGTTTGCATTTTTTGTACAATTAGGATAGTAACAGTGGTTGTTAATGGATTCATTTATGCTTAATGATGGTATAGACATCCCAATAAAACAAGTTCAACAGCAAACTTGAAAGTATGGCTGTAAAACTTTAGATTTATTTATTTGCGCTCGTTGTGCAGTATTTCGAATGTATGTATTTAAAAACATTCAGATTTAATGACTAGTCACTCTAGCAGAGGTTGCTTGAACGCAGGTGATCTAGGTTCGGATCTCAGTCTGGCTCCCAATAGTGTTTATACTAACCGAAACTGTTTAATGTACGTGGCGCCAAACAAGTCTTTAGTTGTACCTACCAAATCTTGGTTTTGGAGAACCAAGTAAGTGCAATTTGTTGTTGATAATAAAATATTACATTGCCCCAATACAAATAATTGGGCTAAACAAACTTTGTTTGATTCAACAAAACCTTGAAGGTTTAAGGTCTTGGTAGAAGAAGGGTATATCGTACATCTGCAACAATGCATGTAACCTCGGTAGTAGAGGCTTTTCTTCCACCAGGAAGGGAGGCAGTGCGTTCTTCTGCTTTTTCTTTAGGCCTACCCACAACAGAAAACTGATGCTTGTACACATCAGATGGTGTGAGCTATCATATCTTGTTATAAATGTCATTTTCTATATATGTGAGTGTGTGTGTGATAGACCCTTCTTCCACCGAGCCCTTCACCTGCATGTCAGTGGAGGTCTCACTTGGCCGTGATTGTCTCCAGGGTGGCGGTGTTGAGCCACTTGACCAGACGGATGAAGTCGTGAGGGTCGACTGGACACGGGTACATCCGCTCCTCCAGCTCCGCGTAATCGCAGTGGCAGAACGCCGTCGACGAGTGCACAAATGCCTGTGGGCAGACGCTGCTACTCATTACTTGTACGTCTTTCTTTCTGCAAATCGGGCTTCTCAAAACAACATCTACAACAATTTTTTACATTTGGTGGTAATGGTAAGTGATGGAGTTGAGTTAAGAGAATTGGGTGGCTCTTAACAACGAGGTCTTGAGAGCCGACAAGGGTGACATGAGGTGAGGATGGAGCAGCGCCGTAATGCAAGGGCGGAGTAAACTGGATATCCCCTAGAAAACCCGCCGATCAGCGCCATCGTCCGGCACGATTCCCACTTGCGAAAATCCGGGAGTGGCCCGGCCGGGTATTGAACCCGGTTTGCCTTGGTGGGAGGCGAGCAGTCTAACCACTCAGCCACCGCGTCCCCCATGGTAAGTGATGGGAAGCTCGTCACATACAGAGCGCTGAGACCACAAGTTGTATGCAGAAAGAACAAGTAATGCATTGTGGACACTCGACATATTGGCCGTGTACGAGCCCCACTCCGGTAGAGGGGAGTTGTGGAGGGTCGGCATGGCAACAGTCCGACCTACGTCAGAGGGAGGACGATGTGTATATAGAACCGCTGGACGCGCGGTCACCCCCACTCTACGGCCCAATCTCAGACGCTTCGGGCAATTGTCGGCGTGTGAAACCGATCAAGAAGACGCATTCTGAGGCGCCGTCGTTGGTCCAGGTTCCAGAACAGGCCGCAGTCTTCCCACGTCAGGAGATGTACTTACAACACTACATCTCCACTGATCGGCATCAGGAGGACTCGGGGGCGCTTCGGTCGATTCCGAACTGAGTCAGTGGTGTGTGTACATTCAGTAGGGTGCAAGGTTCAGTGGATAGGGAAGCTACGTGGTCGGAGAAATAACATAATTAAAGGTTAATTTAAATATTGCAGGACAAAGAAGTATCAATAATTGATTCGTGCATGTTTATTCAATCTAATATGAAAAGATATAGTAATAAATAAATTGTTGTGTAGAACTCGTTGTGTTCATATTTATAGTACTATTAGGTTACCCGTGATTAAACCCAGTGATATTTGGAATTAAGAAGAAGAAGAGCATAGTTGGAGAGAATTAAGGAGAAGAGAGAGTTAATAAGGGTAGTTCTCTAGAGTTAAGCTGGGACTAGTTGGTGGCCTTATGTCAGCCAGGCTTGGTGTAGTCGCCAGCCTTAGAGTTCAGTTTACACAGCTATATTTCGAAAGCAGTAATAACCGTTAGGGCTGACTAGGCGCAGCCAACAAGAGGATCCTCAATTTCACGTTCACAGCAACGCCAGGTGATGGATGAAAATCAGGTAGAGTTTAAACGTCTCGTCGCATGCAGCTTCATTAGAGAAGGAGCAAAGTTGCTCTGATGAGCAAGTACGCGGCGGGAATCGGTCATTGTCTGTATTCAGGTAACTCTTTCAGAATTCACCTCGAGTAGTTTTGAGACGATGGGAAAGCGAAACCAGTAACGTGTTGAATGATTGTCACATCGCTCAGTTTGAAGATGGGATGTTTGTTGAACATATATTATTTTCACAGTCTTCACTTTAATTGCTAAGCGTTCCGTGTTTATAGGCTGATCACGGTTAAATGAGCACTTTTAAAAACCCTCCTTAAGTTATACTTGTATGTATGTTGTGTATTCTTTCAGCTAATGTAAAATTAACATTGCCATGGACCTCATCACTTTAATCATGAGTCGGTAAAGTGAAACTGGGAAATTATTATAAAAGTGAATATGTTACAGATCTGCTTATTTTTAGACTTCGATGAATAAAAAACAGAAAGGGAAGTTATAATTTAAGTTATCACAAATGGTTACCTAACACTTTTTATTCGACGTTAAAATATGAAACTACTTTCCCTCCATTCTTACCAACTTTACTGGGCACGTGTTACTCAGTGCGCCCGTTAAAATACACGCATGTATGGACACTGACTTTTTCTTAGGTTGATTTCAAAAGTGCTCACTTTATCGTGAACAACTTTTCTACTGTTCTACTGTTTGTTTTGGTCTAGTTACGAAATAATTTGTAAGGAATCCTTTTCTTCTATTCATTCTAAACTGGCCTGTGGTACAATGATACATATCGCCCACAAGATGTGAATAAATACGATGTACTCCATTATACAGTATTGCCAGTGAAAGTTCGTTCAATGATATTTTGTTTCATCTCTACATCCAACTAGAATTCTCATGGCATGGCCTATGGAAGGTTGGGGTTGAGTAAATTTAGGACTTCTCCTTCATAAACAGGCATCTAAAGATGGGAACATCATTGCTCAATTCTACGAAGAGTCGCATACGAACCAAAACAACCAACAGATAATAATGCAGATAAATGCATGATTGTTGATCTGAATTTGATGCACTTGCACCGAGAAAAATGTTCTGCAGGATTTCACTCTCGATGATAATGAGGGAACTCTTTGCAAATGCAGCTTGTTGTTTTAGTATGTAAATATGTATATTACGGTTTCGTTTTTTGTTTTTTTTTAAAGATAAATAACATTTATGGGAAAGAAAATGCCTAAACTTTAATATAACCATTACTTGAATCACCGAAAAACTATTATAGTGGGAAAGATACTACATTCTCCATAATTACTTACAACCAAGTTAACCTCCAATGTAATTGAAACACAGGAAAAAAATAAGAGGTAAAACCACCATCAAGCTTCTGGCATACAACGTGAAAGAACAAAGAGAAAAGTGTCAAAACGTGCGTGTTGTTTATTATTTATTTGGTATATGTAATAATAATGAGACTTCCGTATTGATCGAAAGATGTGGCGCAGTAGACTCGCATTCATGATAAAGTGAGCACTTTGTAATTCAACCTTTGAAAAATGTCACTGTCCTTACCTGTTTATATTTCAATGAGCATAATGAGCGGCGTGCGCCCAGTTAAGTTGGCAACGGCATAGGGAAAGTAGTTCCCAATGCTTTTACCTTGAATTATAAGTGTTGCGGAAATATTTCTGAGTACTGAAACTATTGTATTTGCTTTCTGTTTATTTTAATTCATCTAAGTGTAAGAATTAGCAAATTTGTGAAAAATTTACTTTTCCAATGATTTCACAGTTTCACTTGACCGCCGTGTGAATAAAGTGGTCAGGCCCTTGGCAATGTTAGCTTCATGGTAGAAGAATAAGCATTGGATAAGCAAGTAGATCTTGAGCAGGGTTTTTTTCAAAAGTGCTCACTCTACCGTGAACAACCTACATGCGGACTTCAGGCGAGTACAGGTAGCGGACACGAGGCTATATTGTTCCGAGTCAGATGTGCGGGCCAGTGATGGCGGTGAATTTGCTTGTAACCAAGCAGCATGTTGTCCACGGCTTGCCGGTAGTCAAGGTGAAAGTTTGGTGGGATGCGCCAGTGCATCTGCAGTCGTCAAGTCATCATTTGCGTTCTGCCCAGAGGCAGAATCTTTTTCTTTCAATCTTTTTCTACAAACTATTCCTTCCATAGCGTCTGTTAGCAAGCACTCCCGTCTCAACGAGTGTCCCATCCAGTTCTTCTTCCTTTCTCTTATGACTTTCAGCGATTTTCTCCTCTCATCAACTCTTTCCAGCACTTCTTCATTACTCACTCTTTCCACCCAGCTCATCCTCTCCATTCTCCTTCACATCCACATCTCAAACACTTGCCAAGTCTTTTCCTCAGTGCTTTATCTAGATTTCCTCATAGCAATCTCCTCTTCCTATTGAACGCTTCCTTCGCTACCGCAATACGAATATTCAGCTCTTGATGACATTTCAAATCCTCAGTTATCGTACTTCCTAGATATTTGAATGTGCTTACTAGGTTGATATTAACTTGTCCTATATTTATATGTGCTGGTTTCCTTCCTTTACTGAATACCATGCTCTTTGTTTTTGATGTATTGATTCTCATTCCATACTCCTCACAAGTTTCATTGGGATCTTTTAGCATTATAGTTATAATTCTTTCACTTTCTGCTAGTAAAACCATATCATCGGCAAATCTTATACTTTATATTATATTTCCGCCAATACGTACTCCTCTTCTTCCATATAAGCATTTCCCAATAATCTCCTCCAGGTATAAATTTAACAACAAGGGAGAAAGGCAACAGCCTTGTCTAACGCCCTTCCCAGTGCTGCTTTCTTCCGACATTTCAGTTCTAATGTTTATTCTTACTTCCTGCTGTAAATATAGATTCTGTACTAGTCTTCTCTCCTTCCAATCTACTCCTTTACTCTTCAAAATGTCCATCAGCTTGTTCCATTGTACTGTGTCGAAAGCTTTTTCCAAGTCAATAAAGACACCATAAATTTATTTACCTTTCTCAATATATCTTTCCCCTATGATTATTAACGGGCCTGTAGCATCTCTTGTTTCTTTTCCACTTCTAAATACAAACTGTTAATCTCCAATCCATCTATCTAACTTCCCATATAGCCTTCTATTCAACACTCTTAACAATATTTTAGCTGCATGAGAAATTAGACTAATAGTCCTATGCTCTTCACATTTATTTGTATTCTTTTTTTTTTTCAATTGGTATCATTACCGTTGCGAGAAAGTCATCCGGCCATTCCCCTTTGTCATATATCTCATTACATAGGTAGACTATCTCCCTCTTCCCCTGTTTCCTAAACTCTTCAACACTTCGTCAAGTGAAAGGAGGAATATTTGATGGGCGAGATTGTGTGTCACTCTCTTAAATTGCCCTTTCTTTTATCTCTCTACGATTACGTTTAGTCGACCTCCCGTGGCACAGTTGGTTGGGGTGCGGGAGTATCTGGGTTCGAATCCCGGGTAAGGCATGGTTATAAGCTAGTCTGTAAGCCTTCCCCTGCTAAGATTTCCAACATTAAACCGGGGGACGTTAAAAAGTCATTTACAATTACAATTACAAAAGATTACGTTTATGGCGGATACGTTTTCCTTAACTTCAGTGTCTGGTCCAAAGGCACCATCTTGAAAGACTTATTAGGAATTTGAAGAATACTTCGTGAGTTCTGTAATAACTATCTCTCTCTTTATACCTCACCTCTCACACACACTATTTCTCTCTCACAGGTGCAACTTCGTTGCAAGTATTAAAAGAGATAATCACGGAGTAGAAACGAATGTAATTTTTTCTTACTGCCACTAGTAAATGTCTTATACATATTCTGATGTGTCTATACAAAAAGGTAGAACAAAATAGAATACAGTGATAAATCCGTAACGTTCTTTGGTATGAGTGTTTTGTGCTTAATATGTTGTCAATGTTTTCTTATAGTTTAATACAACTAGTGATGCTAAGTATTTTTACTCGTAAGCACAATGCAACCATTTTATCTAGGTCTCATTCGGTAATCTCTGATGGCTTGAAATTATTTCGTATTTATCGCAAGGGCCCTCCTTTCGATGTACGAGTTAGTGTATGGTGTATTGAGTTATTTCTGCAACTTGAAAACAGATTACATAATCAATCGCTGACGCCGTTTCGAAGTTTGGAGTAGTCTGGGCTCACAGCACGTGACAATATCATGTGTCAAGCACTGCTTTATTTATTCAATTAAACAGGCATTATCTCCTGTACAGCTTTGAGTGAGCTGTGAAAACTGTAACTTCAATTTTTTTTTTTAAATTCTAGAAGTATTGTGCGGTAACTGGTTTATTTTTGTGTAACAAAAACTTTACATTCTAATATTTTATATTTAAAAAGTAAAACAGTGTTACACTAAATATATATCTCTAGAAATCATATTAATGCTCGATTTTTATGTTGTTGAACTCAAAATCCGTTTACATACTAATTGTTCATAACAGCACAATGTATGGTTTGTGGTGTATCTAGGTTTTTCCCTGTGAGTGTTAAGTGCATATTGGACTAACTCGATTGCGGTGAGTGAATTTCTCTGCAATACTACGTAATTGCATAGGTCTGGAGGATTATAAATATATTTTATTTTTGTTTTTTTGTTATTGGTTTTCCTGCGTTAAAATGAGGAATGCGAGTATGGGGTGTTCTGTAAATCAACATACCATACGAGGTGATGCAGTTTGCTTCCTTAGTGACCGTCTTTACTCTCAAGATACCAGTGAGGAGGAGTGGGTCCAGTGCCTCTCATGTGAAGGCTGGGCACACAATGAGTGTAACGCTGTGGTAAATATTTTGTAATATATAATTTGAATACGCTTACAGAGCATATTGTAATACCTACATGACATTTGCAGTGTTTTCAATTTTTCTCGTCATTTATTCATTATTTCTGAAGGTAAGTTGTTTTCAGGGATCAATATCTTACACTCGCATTTTGCTTCGCTGAACAAAATGTCAATTTACGAAGAAATATGACACGGTATTAACAAAACTAACTTATCATCTAAAGATGAGGTTCATAGTTTAAACTCTACACTTATAATGTATGTTTGTGATAAAAAAATATGTAGGAAGTTTCAATGCAGAGAATTTGGGTAGTTTTGTATGGATCTGTTGCGTATATTTTGAGATACAACGCTTCGAAAAGGCCGTGTTTAGACCATTTTAGAGTACTCTGAAATAGTGTATCTAATGTACGTGACGTCTTGAAAGCGCTCCACAGTCTTCGTATGAAGTGCGTTCTTCTCGTATATCAGCACATTGGACATCAGGTTTAATAGTTTCGCTTAAAAACGTATATTTCCAACTCACTGCAATGCAGTTCAAGCACCAGGTATTTGGAAGTCTTAATTAAAGAGGAAGTATCCATTTCATTTTCGATTTTTCTTACAAATCTTTGTAAAGAAAATTTATGACCAGACATAAAAAATTAAAACTATAAATGACATAGAGTACTACTTAAAGAATGTTTTGAAATTCTTTAGGTTTCAATTGTATCAGTATTTTCCCACGTGTGATTGACATTATTAAATTATTAGTTAATATTTGATTACGGTTACAGATGTGAAACTAATCATGTAAAAAAAAAATAAGTTGCATTTCGAAACAACTGTTAAGATGTTCCCTATGCCTTGGCTGGCTCGGTTTTAAAATATTGACTTCGAAAATTAAGTTACGTAAATCCAAGATGGCGAGGATACGTCCCCCTTAAGTTCCCCGCCGACCAGGCGCTAGAAGTGCGTCGCAGAGTGTTTGTAATACCCGTTTTTCAACGAAACTATTTAACGTGCGTCTATTTTGTGCTGATCCACGGAAAGAACACACACTTCATACGAGGACTGCCGAGTGCTTTCAAGGCGTCACGCACATTGGAAACACCATTTCAGAACACTCCAGCATAGCTAAAAGCGGTTTATTCAAAATGCTGTATATCTCAAAACGTATCTCTAACACGTCAGATACGTATAAAACTACTCAAAGGCCCTACTCTGAACCTCCCTACAGACTTTCCACCAGTCAAATAATAGGGTCACCGCTGACAGTTCCATAGGTATACGCATTGTGACGATAACACTGCACGCCAGTTGAGATTCTTGCACTTAGCGGCGATGGCTCACTTGATGCGTGTGGCAGTGTCGCCCTTATCGTCCCCGCGCTTCTAGGTCTCAAACGCGGAACAAAACGCTAGCTAGGCGAGGGCATTAAGAGGGGTCAGTACTCGCCATCTTGGATTTATCCGCATTTCGTCATAACTCACACTGAAGTTTGTTTAACGAAATTTTTCGCACAAGACAGCATAAACAATAGCTTCTCAAGGTTTATTAAGTTGTAATTTTTTCACTGTCTTTATTAATATTTAAATAACAACAGCTGGGAAGAAGTGAGTGATTTTTCCTGCAGGCTGCGGTAACGGTTAAACCAACCACTGTAATCAAGCAATGCCAACGTCAGAAAATGTGCAAAAGAATGTCCTTGTGTTGTGTCGTTCCGTAGAATTCAATACGATATCGATAATGCAGGTTTTTGCGGAAATTCTAAAAATTCCAAGATTACTGGGACTAATCTCCCTTAAGGTGGCCGCCTGGTTGAAGGAATTCTGCATGTCTGAGACCTAAAAGCGTGGCCGCGCTAGGGGCGACCGAGACATGTTCATCAACTCTCTCATCGCCTCTACGCGCAAAGCAAACACCCCCATATGAGACTTTCAGCGGAGACCCTACTTGTTTATGGCGTAATAAAGGTTTGATGCACGTTCCTATTCCTTTTCTAACGTTTTGTACCCGAATGTCCATACCTAAAAATGACCGTGGAAACACCCGTTTGAGCCATTTTCGCTATCGCAAAAGCATTATTTAGAGAGAAATGGAGGAATTGGAAAACGTTTAAAGACACGTAACATTTCGTAAATGATATTCGTAAGCAGACTTCACTAAGAAATGTTGAATGGTTTTTAGTAAAACGTTTTCTGATGTAGCTGTGCACACCGGCTTGGCGTGTTGCCTACCCCGGATCAGTCCCCGCCATCTTCAATTTTCACAATTTTTTGCCATAAGTTCCATTTAAAACGCATAATGAAATTGTTCGCAGTACATTGCATAATTAATAGCTCCTTAAGCTTAATCAAAGTATTACATATGTATAAAATTCATTATTTTTTGACTACTGACACGCCGCGCCGGCTAAAAAACATTTTCTCTTGCTTTCGGTTACAGAAATGGCTGTGGCAACAGTAGTCTAGCAACACACGTTTTACAAAATGGCAATGTAATACCCCACGCTATGTGGAACCCCAAAATTAAATACAAAAACCGTGATGCAATTCACGGCGAAACTTCCGAAAATTCAATATTATTTTAGGCATTGCAACATCAATTGTTTTGATCGAAACTGTACTGAGATCCAGACGACGCTTTGCCTTACATCGGGACCAATAGAACTCTATCCGTGCTTTAAGTTACTCGTAGGAGTGATTCATGAAGCTACGGAATATAGTGACAGCAAGCAGTGTATGATGTCTCCCACACGTTGGGAACCATTCTCATAGGTCTATATGTTCTGCTGTATAGAGTGCGGACCGTTCATATGCAACGTCCAAAGAGAGGACACTGTGAGTGAAAGAGTTAAGGTGGAAGTAAAGCAACTGCCTATGCAGCTTTGCAACTGACTATATAATGTGAAGAACTCACAAGAAACGAGTACAGCAACCATTAAAAGTGTCATAAAAGCGCGACTTATATTGGATATGAAAGAAGTATGTACGTATTTTGCAAAATTATAAAATATTTTACTAAAATATACTTTTTAAAATTAAAAAAATAATCAATTAAAAAGGTCTGTATGTTGAACAAAATTTAAGCACATTTCCGTTCTGGATGAATTCAGAAAGCAGAATATACAAGAAAATCTTCTTCAAGAAAGATCGTCATAGAATTTACTATGATTGTGTGTAAAAAAAATTGTAATAATAATGTAGGAAGTATTTATTTTTTATAATTGATTTCATGTGCGTCCAATTGTCACAAATATTTATGGCTGAAACTGACGTAAATAAATTTAATTATAAAATTGATATGATACATTATTACTATGATCTTCTTACTCACAATTACAGTAAATATTATGAAGATCTCTCTTGGAGTAGATGTTCTTGTAAATTCTGCTTTCTGAAGGATCCAGAATATAAATATGCTAAAGTTTTGTTTAAAATGCAGACTATTTTAATTGATTATTATTTTTACATTTAAAAAGTATATTTTAGTAAAATATTTTATAGTTTTGTAAAATATATACATTCTTCTTTCATATACAGGATAAATCACACTTTTCTAACAATTTTAATGGTGCCTGTACTCCTTTTGTATAAGTTCTTCACATTGTACAGCCAGGTGGAGTGCTCCACAGGCAGTTGCTTTACTTCAGCCTTAACCATACCAGTCCGCAATATTTTATGTTTCAAAATGTTGCTATCAAGTGATATTTTAGTTCATGTTGTACTCATACTGATCCAACACTAGCTTCATTCGTGCAACCAATGATATATGTGCTCGATATTTAAGAGAGCTTTGGAAAACCTCTCACAAATCACATCTGCACAAACGTCCACAAATCAAAATAACCCACAGAAAAGAAGCTGAGTGAATTCAAGAATGATCCTATCTGTGTACAGCTCTGGTCATATGTTTTTTCTCATCTGCAACATGACCATCGTAGTGGACACTGGATCTAAAAAGGTTAAGAGTTAGTTGGAGCTGAGCATCCAAGGTCAAGAAATGAGGGAGCAATACGGGCGACATAAACACGCCCGCCTAGTGCCTCATCGCTCCTACGCGCAAGGAGTGCAGTGTTTCCGTCGTCACGCTCTACTGTGCAAATTAGATCTGTAACATAGGGGTTTTATAACACGCGATGATAACTCACAGATTAAACTACGCCCTGATATTTGTACTTTTCTCTTGCCGTTTAAGGATCCTGCACAAGCAAGCTTTAAAAATGTGTTATTTGACCAGTTTCGCGAATTTTTTTCTCTCCAAGAATATACTAAATATGACAAAAGTAAAATAATAGGGACATAGATGATTGTTTTTTTTTTTTTTTATCTGTTCTGGCAAAAAGTCGTATTTGCAGAACATTTATTTACCGAGATACGCGTATTCGCGCAAATAACTATTTCACAAAAAAACGTGCAGGTCCATATAACTCTTAAGGTTGAAGTAAAGTAAGTGCCTATGGAGCACTGCACCCGACTATACAACATGAAGAACCCATTAAAAAAGTAGTACAGGCACCATACAAATTATAAGAAAAGTGCGATTTATGCTGTATGTGCAAGGAGAATGTATACATTTTGCAACGTTATAAAATATTTTACTAAGATATAATTTTCAAATGTAAAAATTAATCGATTAAAATAGTCTGCATTTTTAAACAAATTTAAGCATATTTCCATTTTGAATGCTTCAGGAAGCAGAATTTGCAAGAAAATCTTCGTCATTGAATATCGTCATATGATTAAGCATAAGAGAATATTAATAATAATGAAGAAATATTTTTTATAATTGATTTTATGTTTGTCCATTTGTCACAAACAATTATGTCTGAAACTAATGTAAATAAAGTTAATTTTAAAATTTATATGATAAATTATTACTATGATTTTATTACATATGAACACAGTAAATATTATGACGATCTTTCTTAAAGATTTTCACGTAAATTCTGCTTTCCGAAGCATCCAAAACGGAAATGCGCTCAAATTTTTGTGAAAAATGCGTACTCTATAGATCGATTTTTTTTTGCATTTAAAAAGTCGATTTTAGCAAAATATTTTATAATGTTGCAAAATATATACATTCTTGTTTCATCACGCCATAAATCACACATTTCTGACAAATTTTTATAGTGTCTGTGCTACGTTTTTTTAATAAGTTCTTCACATTGTACAGTCAGGTGCAGTGCTCCATAGGCGGTTGCTTCACTTCAACCTTAAGGGAGGGAGGTTGCGATGGGGTGAGCACCTTGAGCTTGGGCATGCCGCGGCATAGCTCGAGGATGCGCTTGGTGCCCTCGACGTTCATGAGGACAGCGTCCTTGAGCTTGGCCTCGAGGCGCAGCGTGGCGGCGCCGTGGAAAACGACGGACACCTCGCGCTGCAGGGTGGCGCGGGCCTCCGCGGTCAGCGCCAGGTCTTCGCACAGCAAGTCGCCCTCCACCATCACCACCTTGCTCACAGCCCCGCCCCGCTCCGCGTGCACGCGCGAGAACATCTGCAACACACGCCCACACACCATCCAGGTACTAGTATATGGAGTGGAAGCCGAGACACGAAAGTGAAGACGAGAATGAAAGGCAAGGACAGGGATGGTAGTGGCAAAAAGGGTGCATGTTTTATATTGCTTGCTATGTAACTTTTACCACTCGTAATATGGCGGCTGACGTAAACAATCGGTCTGCGCATGCCAATTGAAAGAAGTCAGACAAGGCATCGGCTTCACTTGATAAACGTGGAGAAGATAGGCTGTTGCCACTCCATCATCTATTACCTCCATGGTACACACACTTAACATATTAAAATGGCGCCAGTGCCCAGCCGAAGGCCATAACTGGTCTCAGTTACTTGAATTTAAAATAAATTCATAAAACAGTAGAAACATAAAAATTTGTCGCGTTATAACATTTAAAAACAAGTTAAAGTTTTGAACAGACGCTTAAAGTTATTTTGTTAAAGTTTAAAAGAAAAAGTAACGTTATAATTTTTCCTCTGCCTCCACCCTTGAACCCTCACCTCGCCATCCTCTTCGGAGACAGAGGGGTTGTTGTTGTCGTTTTCGTGAAGTGTCCGTCGTGTGTTTGATGATTGTGTCGGTGTTGTGTTGGTGTCAGTGTAAGTGTTGTTTCTTCAGTTTGTTTGTTCTTGTGTATATCTGTATTATTGATGTCTGTGTTGGTAGTTCGACATCAATATACTGAATGTTATTGTTTGTATTGATACACGATGTATTATTAACACACACGTACACCCACTTACAGGCTATTCACGGTAAACTGAACACTTTTGAAAGCCTTGCTTAGAATCCACTTGTATGCAAGTTGTGTATTTTTCCACCTTATTTAAAATTAACATTGCCATGTGGTTCGCCCCTTTATTCATGCGTTCGTAAAGTGAAACTATGGAATTATAAGGAAAGTAAATATTTTACAAACCTACTTATTTTTACATTTCGATGAACTAAAAATAACAGGAAGTGAAATAAATAATTTAAGTTATCACAAATGGTTACCTAACACTTTTCATTTGACGTTAAGATATGGAACTCCTTTCCCTCTATCGTTACCAACTTTACTGGGCGCATGTCACTCAGTGCGCCCCTTAAAATATATGCAGTTTTGAGCAGTGATATTTTTCTAAGGTTGATTTCAAAAGTGCTCACTTTATCGTGAATAGCCTTTAACATTTAGTCCATTCCCGGTTACTCGCCGCTTCTCTCAAGCCCTGCTCAAGTTATATTTCCTGGATATTCCTCCACCTCATGTAAACAATGTTCAACCAAGTCTAGATAATCACACCGAAGTGACAAAGCACCTCGTTCCTGCGCACCCAGTGCAATAATATTTCTCATAAGAACTAGTTCTTGGGGCCGCGGTGGCTGAGCCGTAGACTGCTCGCCTCCCATCAAGATGAACCCGGTTCAACCCCCGGCTGGGTCGCTCCCGGATTTTCACAAGTGGGAATCGTGTCGGACAGTGCCACTGGGCGGCGGGTTTCCCCGGGGATCTCCCGTTTCCTCCGGCCTTGCGTTCCTGTGCTCACGTAATTTCGCCCTCACCGCCTCTCAACACCTCGTTGTTAAGAGCCGTCCAAGTCTCTAAACTCAACTATTTCTTGCTAGGCGCTGCCGACATAGCCTATCTATTTTCTCTCAGTTCTCGGTCCCGTGACAGCATATAAGAGACCGGCGGCGGTGATTTCAGCTCTTCCCCCCGCTCCAACATGTTGTGCGGACATGCACAGCGCCATACAGTACATTCCCCACTGGAAGAAACTTTCTCGGAGCCTTGCTAAATATCTACTTGCAGGCCCGTGTTTTATCCTTCCGCCAAATGTAAACAAACATTGCCATTCGACTGCCATGTAGCATCTGTCAAAATCAATGTTTACATTCCATTGTGTGTGTACATGTGTTCGTATACTTTCGCTGCACCTAAACATAAACATTGAAATGTGACATACTTTTATACCTGTCAGATGTGTTGTTTACTATTTAAAGCTTTTCAAAGAATTCTGTCATATTCCAAATACCATTATGTACGAATATTCACAGTTTAGGCCTCTAACATTATTTAGGTCAGCTTTATGACGTTTTAAAAATGCCTAAATTGACGACAGTTCTTACAGATATTTTACATAACATATTAGTTTTCCACGACATAGCCATTTACATGTAGTGCACGTTAATATTAGGCCGGGACACACGTCTTTTGGACAAAATCTTCATACGATTTAAAATTCAGATATGTGTACAACTATTTGGATGACCTAGTGATATACTCAGAGTCATTTGAACAACACCTTAAATATTTAAGGGAAGTCCTTTCGTGTTGTAAATGGCAGGTTTAACTGTTAACCCTAACAATGCGAAATTTGCTGTTCAGGAGATTTCCTCTCTAAGGCATAAAATTTCTTCTTTAGGTGTCTCCACTGATCCTGAGTGGACTAGATGTATTAGGGATTTTCCACCGCATCAGGATGTTAAGGGCATTGCCCCTTTTGTTGGAATGGTGCAGTTTTTTGGGAAGTTTATTCCCAATTTGGCAGAGAAAGCTGCACAACTTAACCGTCTACATAAAAAAACTGTACCATTGGTATGGGGAGAAGCGCAACAAAAGGCTTTCGATGATCTCAAAAATCACATAATGAACCATCCTGTTCTTCGTATGCCAGATTTCTCGAAAGAGTTCATCTTGCAGATGGACTCTTCCAATTTGACTGTAGAAGCTGTCCTATGTCAGGAGTTTGATGGTGTTCGGCAACCGATATCTTTCACATCCAATACTCTCACTTCCCAAGAGAGAAAGTCATCTATTTACGAACTGGAATGCCTGGCAGTTGTTTTTGGTATTGATAAATTTAGACAATACTTAGAACATGCTGAATTCCTTCTAGAAACTGACAACCAGGCATTGCCATGGCTTTTGGCTTTCCCACGACAACTGGGTAAAATTGGGCATTGGGTTATTATGATCTCTTCTTTGAAATTTAGGGTACAGCACATAAGAGGTTCACAAAATATAGTAGCTGATGCTCTCTCTCTCTCTCTCTCTCTCTCTCTCTCTCTCTCTCGCTCGCTCGCTCTCTCTCCCCCCCCCCCCTGATGTTTGATGAAACTAAAATTAGTGATGAAACCTCAGTTCTTCCAAATTGTAACATTCTAGTTGAATTCCCTTTGACTTTTACTAACATTAAAGATCATCAAGAAAAGAATAAAGATTTAAAGGAAATTATCACCAAATTACAGTCTGGTATTGAACAAAAAAGGTAAAACGTGCTGTGCTCCCTTCCCATCACAAGCCCATGGTTTTTCATTATTTTCACTCTTCACCCCTTGGTGCCCATTTAGGGACTAATAAAACTATTCAGGCCATTAGAAAACATTTTATCTGGAAAGGCATGGATGCCAAAATTGCTGAACACGTTAAGTGCTGTAAGTTGTACGCCTTAAGCAAACCAGCTCACAACACCCATTTAGGTCTACTTTCATCAGAAGTTGCTGAGGAACCCATGGAAAAACTCTTCATAGATTTTGTCAGCCCTTTCCCTCGGAGTAAATTTGGGAATAATATGCGGTTAGTATGTGTTGATGCTTTTTCTAAATGTGTGTGGCTCATCCCTATGAGAAAAGTTGACGCCATATCCACTGTTTGTGCCCTACAAGCCAGTGCCTTCCAAAATGTTGGTGTGTCCACATCCATATTATCTGATAATGACCCTCGGTTAACTTCAAAAATGTTCCGTGATATGTGTATTTCCTATGGCATCCGCCATATTACTGTGTCTCTGTATAATCCTCCTCCTTCGCATGCAGAACGTTTCAACCGAAACTCCGTTCAGCTCTTATAGCTTTTCATGCGATGGATAATTCGAATTGGATAAAAACCTTTCCTGGCTACAAATGGCCTTTAACTTTGCTAAGCATGACTCTCATGGAACTACATATTTCAATCTTGTATTTACCGACTTACCTTATAATTCTTTGGTCAACTTGTGGCAATTGAAAGATTTATTTCCGGATGATCCTAAAAACATCCGTCAGGTTTGGGCATCTCCCCTCAAAAAAGTCAAACGAGCCCATTACAAGAGTCGTCTGAGATATAATAACAATGGAATTGATAATCCATTTCGTGTTGGTGAGTTAGTCTTATGTAAAGCTCACCCTTTTGGCAGGGCAGTTGACAAAAGGATGGCAAAACTCTCTTTCCAATGGACTGGTCCATACCAGTTCCAACGTTTCTTGACGCCAGTCATTGCCAGTCTTGCCGACCCTAGTTCTGGGAGGTACATAACAAGAGCGCATGTTACATACTACAAAAAGTTTCATCCCCCAGTTCAGAAATAATCTTAGTTTGTTTTCTACATGTCTAGGAGTAGTCAATCCTAACTGTAGTTATATGTGATGTGTTATGTAATTTGTTTGGCTGGCCAGCCCCCTAAATAAATAATTCTTGATTGGTCATTGTCCACACCCTTAGCCAATTTTTGGCTTTCACTTGATTTTGACCGTGACCTGATCACCCACTGGTGCGCGTCCTTTTTGAGGTCAATTCCATTTACGCACTATATTATTGCAGAAAAATCATGGGTACTAATTTAAGATTATTTGATTCTTTACAATGAATTAGATGTATGCTAGGCGTAATTCTTTTTCTTGTACAAACCTAAGCAAACTACATGAAAGTGCCTTTTGTGAAATATTTTCCAGCACTTATTTGGGTTAGATTCTTGAGTTTTATCAGTGACAATCTTAAATCTCATGTTCTCTTATTCTATTGTGGATTTTTAGTCCAATCTTATTTTGAGTTAATTATGGATTATGTAGCTCATCTAGAAGTTTTATGTAGATTTCCCTCGTTTGCCTTAAGGTGGATTTAATTGGGCTGAATTATTAAGGTTTAGTAATACTCCCTATGAGTATACCATGTTTTTTGTTTTAGTGCTGTTTGTCGTTGAGACATCATGTTCCTTCCCTGTGTTGTGCTTCTGTTTGTGATCCACGCCGGGGTGAATCAGTCACTGTCACCTTTTTGGAATCGGTTGTCATTTTCGAACGCCAGGACGATGTGCTATTTTCAGACAATGCTTATTTCGTTGTATTGAATTCTTATTTAGTTTCCTTGGACGAGGAATGTGGGGAACTTCAAGGTATGATCAACTTCATTGTGTCTGTTCACCAACAACAAAATAAGAATCCAGGTGACGACACCTCTTTTGAACAGATCTTTGAATCAACTATTATTCAGTTAAAATATAGCTATGGTGCCTTCAAATATGAAGTAGAAACTCTGACATTTCTGCTGCTCTCTCGAACCAGAAGAGCCCTGATTGGTCTCGGTGGAAAAATTTTAAAAAGTGTCTTCGCCACTTTAGATAATGACAATCTTATCCGTTTGGAACATCGGGTAAATTCTTTGCATTATAGTCAAGAGGACATCTCAAACAATGTAGCTTATAAAATAATTTTGATAAAAAACTTGGACAGTAGAGTAATTAACAATACTATGTTTATTAAGAAGTTGGTCAATTGTATTTGGAACACTACCATACCTTGTATCGTAATAATTCTTATGCCCTTCATGGCACACTAGACGGTATGATAATTTTGAGTTATCGCATCGATTAAATGGTGTGTTACTCCGCGTAAGTGTAGCACTTACGAATGCCAGACTGGAAATCTTTGACCTTTGGGATGCAATAGAGACCAGTGTACATAGCAAGCTTAGTACTAACCTGTTAAATGCAAATTCTTTCTTTAAAATTTTGAAACACATTCAGGAACTCCTTATATTGCCTTTGTACATGTTAGCCCCTGTCACTCATGAAAATTTGTATACGTTTTATGGCTTGAGTAATGTCCAAGCTATGATTTATAAATCTTCGTTAAATGTCGTAATCAATTTCCCACTTGCAAACAAAGACAGCTTGTTTGAGAGATATCATGTTTTCCCAGTTCCTTTCTTATTTTCAAAACAGAATAGATATTTGTTGTTTAATATACAAGAATACTTGATTGTTAAGTCCGGACCGTAAGTATTATACTTCTGTCAACTCACCCTTCATTAGCAACTGCAAAACCCATGGAATCACTCTTTGTCCGGCGATTTTTCCATTTTTTGACGCACATGTAAACAATTGTGAATTTAACCTTTTATATGGGGAAACCATATTTTGAGTTTGTGACAAGTCTATAGTTAATCTGGAACTTCCCTTTCTGCACAAAATAAATTCATAGTGGATTTTTGCCTCAAATGCTTCTATTGATGTCACTTTCCTGTGCAGATCCTCCTCTGAGAACTATTCTCCTTTTATCTTGACCTTGTCTGGTTCCGTTTTGATAAATAACGCCTCTCATTGCAACATTATGAGTCCTTTTTTTACAACTTTCGGCTCCATCAATCCGGCACTTGATTACAATTTATCTTTGCCAATGATACATGTTCCCAAACTTGTTTCCAAATTGTCTCCTGTTAAAGCTTTCTCGTTCCCAAATATTACCTTGAATGACTCTTTGATTAAGGAACTGGATGCCTTATTAGCTTCTAATCCCTTGGGAACCAATTTTCGTGATGTTTTACACCTCTTACATCCTCGTACACCACAACCTTCCTCAGATCCAAATGTTATCCTCATGATTGTATCTTGCATTGCAGTGATTTCCTCTTTGTGTATTATTATCTTTTGGTTGAAATCCAAATTCTGCCACAAAAACACTCCCACCCCTTCTGCTCAACCTATGGTAGTCCCAGAAGGATGCGTTATGGAACCTCCGCCTAAGTCATCTACCTCATTCGAAAGTAAGTTTGGTTTTTGCCCTTGAGGTAGTTCTTTAGGGTATTTGGGTGTATGTGTTTGTGTTTTGTGTTGGGCGCCTGGATCCCAGGGCCCCGTTTTAAGAGGGGACTGTGTGCCGCCTTGTTAAGCACACATTTTCAATTTTTACCTTTTCGTGACTTTCGTAGTGTGTATTCCTTTCTGGAACAATATTAGTTGGTCCATGCGACAAAACTTTAGTACTCAGTTTCGGCAAATTTTTTTTAATTTGTGATTTTGTCATGTACGTTTGCTTAACCTCATTAAGTACTTGTTCCATTAATTTGTTGTACTCGTATCAAGCTAGAGATACTGTAATTTTTCTCTACATATTTGTGTAATTCGGTAAGATTTAAGGTTTTATTAATGTCTTGTAACTGAAGAATCTGTTTGAGAAAATTTTAAATTCGAAACTGTTAAAAAAAACGAGTCCAACAAAGTTGTTACTTTTGTTATATATTACTATGTTTAGTAATATTATTAAAAACAGTATAACTAACTTGCATCTCCATTGGAACTTTTGTTAAATTCTTCTCGTTTTGATAAACAAACTGTTAAGCAGTGAACATGTTCCTTTTCTGTGAAATGATTTTGTCGCCAACCATTTTCACTATCTTTGAAAGTTAATTTCGTATAAGTAATAATTTCAGAACTGATGTTTAATGACAGAGAAATAATCATCTACTGTGTGTAATAAGCCGTTTTAATTAAGTCTTCCATTTTACAAATTTTAAGTGTGATAAAATGTCACATGTTAGTAAATAATTTTAATGTTACATACATACATCGATTGTGCTACATCCTGAATCGATTATTGGCCATGACAATTTCCGAATGTCCCACTTCCGTTCTTCACGACTTGATAATCATAAAGGACAGTTTGGATAATTTCCTCTTCTCGCTTGATTTCCACTATTGTGTGGTACACATCTCATTTGGCCGCGAAAGGTGATTTTAAGTTGTTGCTTATTTTTCCTGTCAATGTTTTTTCAGTTTGTTGTTGCGGGAAATACTTATTTTGTGTAGCAATTGTTCCCGTGGCGGTCGCAGGCTACCGCCCTAGACATGAAGCTTTGAGTGCTTCGGTTTAGCAGTTTCACAATGAGGTGTGGCATCCTCCTCCTGGTGTAATTTTCGGCCATCCCAGCATCGTCCTGGCTGCGGGCGAAGACTGAATTCTTCAAAACAGGCCATTCTTTTTATTTCTTCTCAGTATGGAAAATTTATACTAACACCTTGAACCCGACTTTGAAACATCGTTTGGGACTTTGCTTCTCCCTGCAGCCCCTTTACAACATGGAATTTGATAAATTAATGCTATTTGTGTAATTCTTTGGTCATGCCAAGAATACTCAGTATGTAAAAAAAAAATTAACTTTTAAATAAGGATTTGTGTTCTTCGCCCAACCTTACTCGGCAAGATGGCTATGTGGAATTCGGTCTTCTGAAATAGGAAAATTTTCTATTTTTCGTAATGTTTGCTCGGGATCCCAATTTGTTTTTGTTTTTTTTTTTTTAATCTAGTATATTTTATAATAATTATGAAGTAGTTTTTACAAAACCTGTGCAACTGATTTGAGCTATATTAATTGATATTAATTTACAGAGGTTATATATATATATATATATATATATATATATATATATATATATATATATATATATTGCCTGATGATGTGGAAACCTAATTTATATACTCAAAAGCTAGAAATTATAACAAACCTTGTTGTCCTTCCGAAGTAAAGTTTTCATTTCACTATAAAAAAAAATAAAAATTAAAAAAATTAAAAAAAAATAAAAAAAAGTAACCTGAGTCCATAAACCAAAGTGTAAATTATTTCACTACTTACAAAGTGTCTTGTGTGTGTGATATGTAATAAGCCGAATTATTGAACACAATACTTCATTTTTTTAAATTTGTAATTGTAATTCTGTACTGAATACTGGTTCGGCCTTCTATTTGCTTTTACTGACCCACTACTGCACACTCGTCCCAACTTGTTTTCGCAGCACGCTTCGCTTCTTGTGTTGTGTTGTCTAGCTTACTTTGAGTTCTGTGAGGGGCAGATTTCTACCCCCTGTGGAGGTGCTGTGAGCTAGGTAGTTATAGCACAACTGGAGAGAGCCACAGTCTGGGGCGAGGATTTGAAATAGTACAGAGGGAAGCCATTAGTTTTCTGGGGGCATCTGATCTAGCTGCCGTATAATTTATTGGTTTTATTTAAGATTTTTGAGGTGTTGTTCATGCCTGACGTCAGGTAAGTGATGAATACTTTTGATTTCATCTCGTTACGTAATATTTCTATAATTATAAACCATAGTCTCACTAGAATATTATATTTTAGGCTTTAAAGCACATGCAATAAAATGTAGTGTATTACATAGTTCTTATTCTAAACAAGCTTCTGTGAGTGGCCAGCTATCTAATGTGAATCAACGGGTATAAACATTCGCCACTTGAGAGTGTAATGATCGCAGTTAGCATCAGGAAGAAGCAATACTCTACGACATAAAAGTAACGCTAGGAATAGCACCACCGCTTCTAGCCTACAGCCGGAATAATAGGCTTAGTGTATTTTCCAAACGCTCTATAATTGTCGAAGCGTGTTTTGGTTTTTGAGACTAGTATTTGCCAGTATTTAATTCGGTCCCCCAGCTGATGGATGAAGTTTGTATATCAAAGGGAAGAAACTGTTAAACGCGAAGGACGTAGGCGGCTAGTCATTGGCCATTTTACTATACCTAGCAAGGCAAAGTGGCCATTTGGCAAACAAACTTTTACAATTCAATAAAAGAAATAATAATACACAATACATAAAATTATAATACATTTGATTGTTTGAATAGTAATTGTATGGATGGTAATTTTCTACTTATCCTGCCCCCCCCCCCCTCAAGTATGCTATTATGTTAAATTTGTGTTTGAAATGGTAACAGGCAATTTTCGAATAAGATTTTTGTAGTGAATACACTCGCATTTTAACAAAGTACACATACCTTTCAGAAATCGTCGCGTAAATTGGGAAGTTTATTCTTCTTCCGAGAAAATAAAGCAGTTAATTTCTAGTTGTGATTCAAGAGAAAAAAGGAAAATTTAATTTAATGGTCTATTTTATTCGTAATTTTTTTAAAATAAAGCCAGGAATTTTAACGACGTCTATCTATAAAAAGTGAATTATAGAATTTTTCCATGAAAGGCTATGTTTACTGTAAATATTGAGTTAAACTTTTGTTTTGTTTTAAATTTTCTTGTCATGGTTATATTTTTAACACAATTTCTTTGATAGTCCCAAGTAATTATTTTCATTTGTATTAACGTAATAGTTAATAGTAATTGTAAACCACCTATCCATTCTCTAGATATAAAATTTTCAGCCATTTTTAACTTAGAATTTAAATTTGGTTTTTCAGAGACATTTTGTGAAATGAACTCTTTTCCAGTTTAATTTCGATTGTGTTTTATTTTTCTGGTGTTTTTCGTTTTTCCGGAAGTTAGTTCTGATTTTTATGTTATCGCGATACGTAGTTGCCGGAAATAGGGCTTCTGGTGGGACTTCTTGAGTAAGGCGGCCGCGATTTAATTCCACCGGGATTGAATCTGGTCGATCTCCGGCGCCAGCATAATTAAATAATTTTAAGTGTACCCAGAAGAAGTTTAATTGATGGAGACGCCACGCCCCGTTTGAGAAGAAGGCGCACGCGTTATTTTAGGCATCTCTTATGCCCGGTTGCACCAACATCTTCCCCGATCCGAGATCAAATGATACTAGTTCCGAACCAAGATCCAGTTTGATCTTGGTTCCAATGTAAAAGTGTTGTACCAACGAAATTACATTATTCTGGATCTCCGATTCGCCGATCTCGGTTCCAAAGTGAGAGATCGAAATTTTGCAATTAGTTCGTAATATATGACGTCATGGGAGTAGAAGTATTCTTCTCTTTAGATAGAAGTATATGTGCGATGTTTTATCTGTTTTGTGTGAATTATTGTTGTGCGAGTTTTACTGAACACTATTCAAGTGCGTATAAAGTTGTTTTAATTTCCCATGAAAACAGTCTAAGGTAGTTCTGTCTGTTGACATATTTTCAAACTACATTTGTCGACGATGGCTGCTGATCTCGGATCAAGATATCGAACCGCCAATTTCGGCGGTTCGAAATAAACTTCATCTCGATCTCCAGTCCAGCTCTAAATTCGAATGGGGAAATAGTTTTCAGTGTCAGTCTTAGATTCAATCTTGGATCGAATTTCGAACCATGATTGTGTAACCGCGCATTAGTGGTTCCAGCCGCCGCCGATGACGAGGCACCGCTTGGCGCAAGGCGCCATATTAATGAGGATGACGCCAACTTCAACCAAGGTGATGCCAACCTTTGTTTGATTCGTGAGGGGCATATAATCTCCTATAAAACATTTCCGTGGCTCGTTTAGAAATTTTACTAAACTTTTCAGCAGTTTTCGGAATATTATATTGTTGTATATTAATTGTGTGATACGATCCAGTGGGCCGGACGTCCTACAGACTCGAACTAGCTCCGGAGAAATTTAATTAACTGTTATTAACCATGGGAAACTTTTGAAACATGTAAATTATGATTTGAAATAAGGAATTTTCGGTTTAATTGACGTTACCAGCGATTTTAAAATGAGTGACATTCTTTTTTGGGGACTAGTGAAGTCAATATTTGGTTCAGCTTTAACCAGTAACACTTTCATTTTTATCAGATAGAAAGCAGCACTACAATTTTTTTCTTAAATTTTTCAGATTTACACCAACTTAAATACATTTTGAAACGATGGTGGTAATTGGAAGCCATTAGATACCTTATCAAGTTTTGAGCATAAATTTGACCGGTTTTAGATTTTTTTGATATAAAGTCAGCACCTTCCATTTTCACTTAATATAATCGTATTTTTTAAGTGATATTTTCATTTAATAAATCCGGGTAAAATTCACCATTATTCTTGTTTTTCAGTGGTTAAAGTATGTATATGATATTATTTCAGAGTGCTTTATTCTTGTTTGTCCAGTATTTCATGTATTATAATTTATGAGTGTTTATCTGTCTTTTGCAAGTGTAAATGTCACAGCCCATCTACTCCTCAACTCAAAACCAACAAAACTTCTTTCTCTTACCTATTAAAATGCGTAAATCATGTAGTGATATTTTCTCAGTGAATACGTGCAGAGCAGATAAAACTTATCTTTGAAGGCATTTGTTTATGATCCACTAAATAAATCCACAAATGTCTTGAGCTGTGGTCATTTGAACAACGCCATCTTTACGCTTTCAGACTGTGAGAAAACGATATTCGAAGACATTTTTATAATTAAATATGTAGAAGATAATTATAATATATAATTTCCTTTTATGCACAAAACTAACTGGTGGTTTATACTAACGTTTAAGGACGACACTATGTAATTACTCCGGTATTTGTTGCTGTTAGACAGAAAATAATTTGGGTAAAATGTTCTACTGTTATTGGTGTGAACCGATCTCGCAGTATCACGAATGAGCGTCAGATATACTGAAGTAGGCCTAAACTTAAACACCCTCGGTGATATTTTACGAATATTAAATTTTTAAGTTTTTTTTTATATTTACAGACCTGCAAATGATATTGACATTAGAAATTTTACAGTTCACTAAAATTGATAAGTTTTGCAATGAATTAACATTGTTGGTGATTTCTAGAATATATCAAAATTTTTGGTACTTAACAATTCACGCTTAACAGCAATTATAGAGTAATTTCTAATACTGTGGAACATGCTTACATTTAAACTTCCTAACCACTAAAAGTGTCGGCTGTTTACATTGTTTCTTGACCCATGCTTATATATGGTATATTAATATACGCCTACTGTGGTATATGAAACTTTAACGGGTTTGTGAGAAAGGCGTATCAAATTCATTACAAATACTGTCCTTTTATTTTAGCGATAACAAGATACTAGTCAGAATTATTTTGAGGAAAAAGTTTTATGATTGATATGGTTTTTCTATAGTAACATTGATAAACTCTCGTTCAGCGTTATATTCGAGAATGATGTGCGATCGTATTAAAAAGATAATATTAATGATTCATACTACCATCTAAAAGGAAAGGAATTTTAAATTAATTTACATTCTGATGCAGTTATTTTATGCAGCTATTCTAACACATTTTAAACATTAAGATTTGGGATTGACTTTTAAATATGCAATTAGTACAAAAGTACGAAAAAAATGATTTATTTCAGCCTGTAAATATTTTTCTTTGTGATTATTTTTTAGCAGTAAGCAATACATGAAAATCTCAATTTTGGCACTCAGTTTTTGTAACTATATGAGAGAACTGGGATCCATTTTGGTTGTAATCTGTATTTTCTTCGTAGATATTCTAATTTATGGGACGCAGTACGTATACAATCGTACACTAGCGCACATAAACAAGGATATGATTGACTAAAATACCCTCTTCGTTTTTTCTAAGGAAAAAAAAAAAACTCGCGTATAAGTAATGCTTTTCTTTTGCTACTGAAAAGGCGTGTAACGAAAATAAACGAGCATCAACAGGGTAGGTCCTGCTTCGATACAGGAAAAACACAATAGTAGGAAAAACAAAAAATAATTGCCTCCATCAAGGACAACGTAATCATCCTAATTACGTGTCATTTGGACACGATTTGATTGTCTTCTTTCCTTTATTGTCTGGAAAAAAACGTGACTGTGACAAGTACGTAATTAAGATGGAATGAACTGAAGCTTTCCTTTTTCGATGCCTTAAAAATATTTCAGGGGTATAAGTTTTGGTCTGTTTTCAAAGGTCTATATAATACTCTAAACTAGCGTATCCACTAATAGTTACATTGCTGGTGTTAATAGATCAGACAGTTTAGTTATTTATTTAAGAACAAGTATTCCGTAACGGGATAATTAGCAGACAAAATATATTCAAACAAATTCTGGCAAAATAAAAAGTCGCCCAATACTATTGCACTCACTTTTAAAGATGTTAATGAATAAAGATTCAACGTAAATTATTATTACTCTAATAAGTATGCATTGTTCCTAATACTGTTTTTGTACTGATAAACTTGAACAATTCGGCAGGCCGGAAAGTAGGATCTTTATTGTTACGACTGCCTGGGCGTAGCCAGACTCGAGGAATGATTTCACAAGTATTACTATATTACAGTTATAATTATACGAGAGTGGGAAAATTTCGTACTAAAAATTAACCGCCCACAATATAAATATAGTATTAATAAGTACTATTTATAAATATCTTAGCTCAATACATTCTATAATTCAGAATGCAGTAATTGTATTAGTATCCCATGAATCCCTACCCGTACTGTTCCGTCGTCTAGGTGGAGCAGAGATACAGCAGCAGTGACCCGGGAGCACTCGGAGTAACCTCTGCAATCGCTTCGAGCAAACAAATCGCAGTCTCCGCTCTGCAAATATAAGTTATCGCTCGTCAAATAATAACGAACACTCTCTGGTCACTGCCGTTTACAGTGTGACGTAAAGGAGCTGTTTTTACAGTGGCGTTTATTCCATAGACGCAAGGTAAGCTATGCTTACCATATACATATTGGAAATGTTTGAACCCTTATAGTTTGCGCCGTAATTTTAAACACATTTAATTCTGAGTTTCCCGTTTCCGACTCGAGAAACAGAGTTTTCGTAACTCTCGTACTGTGCACGCATAGTGCTGCTATCTAGTATTTATTTCCGTAAACGGGAGCGACTAGCGATGAATCGAACTCGCAAGCAACAACACGCCACACGCTCGACCGTGTTACTTCGGCAGGGTAAACAGTCGTTCTGTTTGCGTTCTCCAGTACTAATTTCCTTGGAAAGTGGATGAAAGTGTTCGGGGAAATGGGAGTTTTCCTATAATTTATAATATCTGTCAAAATAATATTCAGTTTAATTATTATTACATTCATTTCGTTTCCGTTTGTACAACTAATGTTAGGTACTTATTGTAAAATGGTAAATACATGTGGAGGGTAAACTAAGTTCTAAGTTGCGTTTGTTAGTAGGAATTGCTTACCCTGTAAAAAAATAACTACGCGCCACTGTTCGTTAATAATCCGTACCTAATAATTATGCTCTTGCATGCAGAGGAACACAACCTCCGACTTTCTGGAAGGTGTTACATCGCTACAGGGTGTGAGTTGTCAGTCAAGCAGACGCGTTCCAGACAAGTCACGCTTGGCTCCTCCCACCCCTCAAACCTTTATTCTACTATCTTCTTCCAGTCGTAGGAGCCGCGGTGATGTAGTGGTCAGACTACTAACTTCCCACCTAGACGAACCTGGTTCGATTCCCGTCGGGGTTGCTCCCGGATTTTTGCATGTGAAAATCCTGCCGTACGATGCCGCTGGTCAGCAGGTTTTCTCGGGGATCTCCATTGCATTCCGGCGCTGGTATATACTCACATCGCTTCATCCTCATTGGCTCTCAAGACCTCGATGTTAAAAGGAAGCCCAAATCTATCCACTCTTCCAGTCGTGTGAAGAATCACTGATGCTCCTGGTGGGCTGTTAGAGCCCGGGGGGAGGGGGCAGAATGTAGACCCACAATATTACGCATTCCTTTAGTGTGTTTGCCACAAACAGACTCGGCAGTTTCAAAACCTTCATGAAGCACCAGTAGGTAGACGTAAACAGCCTTATGGCCATACTACACGGTACCATATTTCGTAAAAGCTTGTGCAAGGTCTGCCATAGCTGGCGTTATAGCGGCCCCTATCATGGCATGTTCGCCTGGCGCAGCCAGATTTCATCCCAGGTTTCGTAAGTGGACGTGTCCTATTTTCCATGGCAGGTTCCATACCGGCTTTCGTACCTGGCCAATCACATTGCAGTTCAAAGGCGTACAGCGCTCCACTCGACACTCCATGAACTTACACTAAAGTAAATATTTCGTGTGTTTATAAATGGCGGCGAATTTGTGGTCAACCGAAGATACCAACATTTTATGTGAAAATTACAGTAAACACCCATGTCTCTTCAATTCAAAACTCGATGTCAAGAGCAGCCTAATATCTCTCCACTCCACTACTTAGAACACCACGACCATCGTCACAAGCGACAAACTGCAGCACCTAACAACAACTTTCGCTGAGTGGAATCATATTTACTGTTTACCACCTACTAAATTTGCGCGCGCATCGACTGTGCTCTGTGCCAGTACGCCAACTGTTGTGTAATAAAAATATTCCATACCAGCCTGAATAGCACCTGGTATACCGGCTCCCGTACAAGGCCTTGTAGAAGCTTGTAGAAGAACCAAGTACGGCAGCAGGTATCGTGTAATATCGGCATTAGGCAACGCTCTGGAGCTTCGACAACCGATCCAGAAAGCCACATCATTGGTAGGGGCTATCCCAATTATTTGGAACTAGAGATTGGATTCCCATCAATGTGCTTTACAGCCACGCCAAGCTGGCCTTCTTAAAAACCTCGGATCACCTAAAGTCATGCCTAATCTTCGACCTGTCATTGATAATTCTAAGGTTCTGAAGAGCTTAATCACAAATGTTCAAAAATCGTCTCAACATCAGGTAACTAGGAAGAAAGGGTTCACTTACAAATAGCACTCTTGATAGTGGCAGCTTGGTTTGCTTCATATAACTCTGGACAGTAAGTAAGAAAAGGTAAAGGCAACTTGGAGATACAATATTTTGGGCCATCTCTCACGAATATCTACATATACGGCTTTGGGTTATGATTGAGTCTAGAAAATATTTAACACTCTTTGGAAATAATATAGCTTCAATGAGTTACTAAAGTAGAAACTCGGAAACTCGACCTTGTGTGAACTATGAAAGTGTTAAGATAGTTACGTGTTGAATTTTTTATAGTTAAGGACGAATATTTTAATAAGCTCATTACTTGAGGCAGAGCATAAAGAAACACAACTCGTTATCATATATCGACGCAAAATACAACATAAAAACTATTAATATTATATAAATATAAATTAGAAATATTAATAATACAAAATTTTTACTACAAAATAAAGTCGCGTTTATGCTGTTCACTGTTATTGAGGCTGTTGTGAAATCAACGTTTGAAAAATGGTGCCGCTGCACACACACCCTTGCACTCACCAGCGTGTATTATACCGGCTACACCGAGTAACACGCGCCCATTGTGTAGTTGGCAACGATGGAAGAAAATTGCATGCTGTTCACGATAAAATGAGCACTTTTAAAATCAACATCAGGAAAAAAAGTAACTGTCCCTGCCTACATGCATTTAACCGGCGCACTGAAAGACATGCGTCCAGTGAAGTTGATAACGATGGAGGGAAAGTATTTCCATATCTTAACGGCGAATAAAAAATGTTAGGTAACAAATTATAATGATTTTAATTAGTTCTTTCGCCTTCTGTTTTTTTTCTAACGCGCCGAAATGTAAAAAATGAGCAGATTTGTAAAATTATCCTTTTCTAACAAATTTAGTTTCACTTGACCGACGCATGAATAAAGTGATGAGTCCTAAGGCGACGTTAATTTTATATAAACCGGAAGAACACACAACATGCATACAATTAGATATCAAGCAGGGCTTTCAAAAGTGCACGTTCTTCCGCGAACAGCCCATAGTTCACTGTCATAACGTGGAATTTAAAGTGTCGTTAGTTAATATTTGTGAATACCAAGCTGCTTTAATCTGAGTTGTTTTTAAATTCATGTTAGTGTAAGAATTAGCATGATTTCTATAAATATTTTATTTTGTATTAAATTCAGTTACCCTTGACCAACACATGAATAAAGTAATCAGGTGCAGGACAAGCGGAAGAATATATGTGGTGCACACAAGTAAGTCTTTAGCAGGGCTTTCGAAAGTGATCAGTTGACCTTAAACAGTCACTATAGTATATTCACGGTTTCTTCGGCCGTTTTGAATTAAACCTTTGAATAATCTCCCCATGTATGACGTGGTTAGTTATTTCCTAATACGCCCTGTATCACAAGCGTTTTATACGTGTGTTCATAAAAGTTACTTTTTTTCTGTTAAATAGAAATGTTATTCATATCTTATCTATAAATAATAATGCTTAATCTATAAATAATCTGAATGAAAAACAGGGAGAAAATAGGTATTTTGGTAATGCCTAGCGAAAAACAGTCCTTACATAAAATTCTGTTACACTTATTGCCCCGCGAATGTGGTACGCTGTCCGCCTGGTGTAATTTCCCAGGCTTAGTTAAGCTTATTTTGCACGAGACGGAGAAATATGCTGGAAATAGAACTTTAACAGGGCTTCGGAAAAGGCTGAAGTAATAGTGAATGGACTATACAGGCTGTTCACGGTAAAATGAACACTTTTGAGGGCCTAGTTTTTTTTTTTTTTTCATACACTTGTTATCCTGTAACCCTTTCCAAATAAATACTGCCGTGTATGTAATAAACACAGCGTGTATATTCCACCGCACTCAGAAGTTAGCTTTTAAGGCTTAAATAAAATATATTTATCAACTATTATTCCAAATGGGTGGGCTTTCAAAAGTGCTCACTTTACCGTGAATAGCCTGTCGGAATATTTAGCATGCGTGTGAGCCGCCGTTGTCGTTCCCCCGGCGACGCGACTGTCCACGTCGTGGTTCAATGCTGCCAACCAGCGGATCGCAGCCCTACAAGGAGCAGTGGCGTTTATTCCATTAACGCAAGGCAAGCCATGCTTACTGGGGGGACCTCGGTATTTGGTGTCCGTGGAAACCATGCTAAATTTTTGTTTGCAAGAACTTACTTCAGGTAAGTCTGACAAGATTAGTTGTCATTAATAGATTTAGAGTGTATTCAAAAACAGTAAAGTATATTTTATTCATTTGACAGTCAAAATACAATTTCATTTTTGCGCATCCTGGTTACAAATTTCTTGCAAGGTAAAAAAAAAATCATTTGATAGACTTATTACATGAGCTGTTATTCATTTACATAAAAAATTTATAAATTTAAAAAAGGGGGGGGGGGATTTTGGAATTTGGTGTTCGTGGAAACCATGCTAAATGTTTATGTTTACAAGAACTTTCCTCAGGTAAGTGTGACAAGATTATTTGTCATTAATGTATTTAGAGTATATTATATAACAGTAAAATATCGTATTCATTTGACAGTGAAAATACAATTCCATTTTCGTACATCCTGGTTAGAAATTTCTTGTAAGGTAAAAAAATTATCAATTTATAGACATCGGCTGTTAGTCATTTACATAAAATATTTATAAACTAAAAAAAAAATGGGAGTGTTGCCAACCTGCAAATGTTTGAACAGCCCTTCACAACTTCTAAAGTCATTTGGGAGGAGGCACATGCAGTTTGTTTACAAAAACAGGCAGTCATATATTGTTTGTTTACAAATACTGGCAGTCACATGGTGTTTGTTTTCAAACAGAGTTATCCTCAATGAAAGTTCAGTTGTGGCGGAAGGATACATAGCCACCCAGATGCCATTGGCACTACTTTCCTAGAACTGTCAAATTTGAGACCACTTATATGAAATGGGCAATAGAAGCTACGATGGTAGTGCTTTCTTCACCGAACTGAAGTGGACATAGACAAAGCTGGCCTAGCCGCAGGTGGTTGGCGTGGTGTTGTTTACAGTAACTAGATCGACGCGTGGGCAAGTTCGCGTGCACAACACGAATCGTATTGTTTTTATTTTATTTAGTTTTGGTGCTGAGACTGTTATACACATTCGTGCGCGATGTATACCCTGAATAAAAATTATAAAATTACAGTGTGAGACTGAAAACCGTGTAGATAGAATGAGTGCAACAGAAACATGTGGATGTAAGTGTGGTGTGTGTGTATTATGAGTGAACCATTTTTGCAGCAGTGCTTTCACTTTTCAGGAAACATGTGACATCATAAAATAGGGTAGGCCGACACCTGAACTTACAATCACGTCAACACGCAAAAAAGGTAATTTAGTACGTCATTTCCAAAAAAAAAAAAAAATGTTTATCAGAAACACTCGTGGTCAGTTGTATGTAACAGCCTAAACAAAAAGGTTTTGCTGGCCACGTTTATTGTTTTCAAAGGACGTTAACACGTGGACTGCAACTGGGTTTTTTGACCTTAACAATCTGTGCAATTCGGTTCAAAAACACGAGCATTCTGAAGTTCACATAAGTTCGTTTTTGTCTCTTAAAGAATTTGGTGAAAATAGAGTTGATTTTGGTCTAGATAGATCCAAACAATTACGCACACAACGACAGCGAAAAAGTCAAAAGAAACTGAGCAATTTTTAATCATTTAATAGATGTTGTTAGTTTGTTGGCTGTACAGTAACTGCCTTTCCGTGGCCATGATGAGACAAAAGAAACAGAAAACGGTGGCAATTATGTTGTGTTACTTTCTTTAATTGATGTTGTTAGTTTGTTGGGTGTACAGTAACTGCCTTTCCGTGGCCATGATGAGACAAAAGAAACAGAAAACGGTGGCAATTATGTTGTGTTACTTTCTTTAATTGCAACTTATGATCCAGTATTGTCGCAGCACCTTGAGACGTCCGCAGTGTTTTCTGGCTTCTCGTGCAGTATCCAGAACGTCCTAATAGAATCCATTCAAAATATTGTGTTAACTGAATTTAAAAATGAAATTGAAAAATCAGTTTTTCGTTTCCATTTTACTTGACGAGACGTCGGACTGTGCCAAACTTTCACAGTTGTCCGCTGTTTTTAGATTTGTAACGAGTGATGTAGAGATCAATGAACGGTTTTATGGATTCACTGATGTTAGTTGTGATAGGTCTGCAGGAGCCATAGGAAGTCATGCAATTGAATTTGTTAGGACAACTAACACTGGCAGTAAACTTGTCGTGCAGTCTTATGATGGAGTCCGTAAATGTGGCAAGTGTAGAGTGTTTTTCAGTACCCTTTCTGGTCTGCTTTTTTTTCGCACTTTTCCAAGCGGTAGCATTGCTATGTGAGATAGTTGGGAAACGGCTTCCAGGTGTTGCGTCAACAAGATGGAATTATAATGACAGACTTGTTCAAAGTGCATTCAACAATTGGGATTCCCTCTTAGAAATGTTTTCCACAATAACGGGAAATCCACAGGAATGGGACAGAGACATTATTTCTTCAGCAAAAGGTTTTATCAGTTTTCTAGAAACTTTTGAGAATGTGTTTTTCCTAGTTTTGTTTTCTAGGATTTTTTATAGCACTGGACACATATATAACGTAATGCAGACCAAACAACTGGACACCAGTTTCTGTAGTCAGGTGATACAGGAAACGAAAGTATTTTTATGTAAACTCAGACACGATTTTGAAAATGTTTTCTCTGACACACTAAAATTTGGTCTGGAAACGGGAAAAAAAAAAGTCGGAAATGCAAAGACGAAGTAGACCCAAAACGAGAGTATTCCAGGCTAAATGCCGAAATATTAGACAACATCGTACCATAAATAGAAACACGTTTCGAAAACATGAACAAATTAAGATTTTTAGAGCTTATAAATGCTACAAAATTCCAGGAGTTTTCTCATAGTTTTTCTGAGGTCCAGTTGAAGTCCCTAATCGAATACTTTGACAGTTACTTTGACCTTGATAAGCTTCGGTCTGAACTAAAAGTTGTGTATAGTCGAGATGCCATGAAAACCAGAAGTGTTCAAAATGTTCTTAAATACATTCATGAAAATGATTTACAAGATGCTCTCCCACAGCGCCATAAATGATGTACGTTAGTGCAACAATACCGTGTACAACGTCATCTGTGGAGCGTTCTCTTTCAACATTAAAACGAATAAAGACATACTCACGGAACACAAATGGGCAAAATAGACTCTCTGGTCTTGCACTTCTTTCCATTGAAAAGAAACTTTTGTCGAAAACGTGAAACTCGTCGTCGATTATTAAGAATGTGTCAGTCGGAAATCGAGGAAAAAAAAAAAAAAAAAGATTCTGTGTACAAAAATTGGGGTTGTTGGTTGTTTCAAATTCCCTGCGCCCTCTACAGTGTACCAACAACGCATATACTCGTGAAGAAGAGTGTGTACTGCTTTGAGCGACATGGTATTGACTCAGACAGCTGGGATGTTGCGTATCGTAGGAGAGTTTGTAAATATTTCTCTAAAAATATTAATTCAAATTGATCATTTACTGTTTGTGTAATATACTTTTACGTTAATACATTAATTTACTGTATATTAGTTGTGACGTGAATGTTTGCAGATAAAATTATAAGTGTAATTTGTGCTCCTGCTCGTTCGCGTTGGCTGCTTTCCATCATTACACAAACGAATAATCATTTTTCCTGTCTACACTTCTGTAAAAACAAAATTACTCCGTATGTAAAGACCTCACTGTCGACGGATCTTAAAATTATATTGATTTTGAGAGGATAAGGTTCCGGGTTTGATGAAGGTATCTTTGTAGTGTTTTTCACTCTGGCAAATTTTATGTCAAAAAATATTAGTATTTTTACAAGCGGTGTATTTTATATTTAGGTACGAAAAAATGTTTAAATGGCATCATTTTGCACCTTGAAACCCAAAATTTCCCGGGGAGGACCCCCTCCCCCTTTATTGGGGAGATCAACGCCACTACTGCCCCCTGCACACAGTAGCTTGCCCATGAAATGATGTATAGCACAAATCGCCACTACTTACGTTGCCCCTCTGATTACTGTAAAAAAAAATTATTATACCTTTAATTATGTTTATATGCTGTTATTAGTATTTTATTTTAATTATGATCATTTTTATTACCATATCACGTTTGTAATTATTATTAATTTGTTACTGTTTTACCTTTATTTTGATTCATTCTTATGTTCATATAGATTAGAATAATTTTTATATACGATAATACTTACTTTTTGAATTTGAGAGGCTGTTTTAGTTTCTTCCTTGCTTTTTAAATAAATTCGTGGTTATGATAACGATTATAATTTTTTTTAACCCCTGTTGGGGTATTGAGTACCCCACCCCCACCATGGTCCTGACATACAATCGTGGAGGCGCCGCGTATGCCGGAGCATGCTGTGGAATGATAATCTCCTGGCATGTACAAGAAAGCCCCAATTTTTTCACCTGTAGAAAATTAATAGGTAGTGATTTATGAGTTTCGGAATACAATAATGTATGCACTTTACAATTTAAACTAAGCGGTCCTTAATTTATTTATAAATTAAGTTTGGTTTTGATAGTTTTTTTTTTGGGTGTGTTTTGAATAAAAGATAATTACTTTGTACGGTAAACTAAGCTGAGCAAATATCGAGAGTCAAAGGGTATTTCAGTTCAAGATTCTTTTAGAAATTAATTATGTACTAGTGATTTTCGGCCCAGGAAGGTAGCTCTGAATCTAGAGCATGTATGTTTTTATGGTGAACTTGGTTGCTGTTCGGGTAAAGAATGTGAAGATGTCTACTCATTTATTAGAGATTATAAAAGATCTGCTAAGCCTTACAAGTGGAATGAGGAAAATTGCGTGACGTATTTCCTTACATTTTTGCGCGGTGTGGAAAGTACTTTAGCTGCGCTCATTTTTTCTGATGAGCCAGAACACGCATTAAAGGCAGATATTTTAAGAGGGCGGCGGTGGTGAGGTGGTTAGACAACTTGCCTCCTACAAAGGCGCACCGGGTTCAGTTACCAGCGGGGCCGCTCCCCCCCCCCCCCCCAGATTCTCGCATGTGGGAATAGTGCCGGACGATGGCCCTAGTTGGCGGGTTTTTTCGAGGATCTCCCGTTCCCCCCTACCTTGTTGCATTGCGGCGCTGCTCTACACTCACCTCGCTTCACCCTCACCTGCTCTCAAGACTTCGATGTTAAAAGCCACCCAAATCTCTTCACTCACTCGCGAATATTTTACGAGTGACGCAGGACGAGAGCTGAAAGTGAAGATGAATCCTTTGAAAACTTTGTTTACGAAGTTAAAGAAGCCTTGTAGTTGTGTGTCAGATTAAATCCGGATATTCCGGTGGAAAAGAAAATGTGATTTTTAATGCGAGTTTGAAGACCGAACTGGTTTAACGAATTAGGTGGTTTGAAAATAGCTATGTGGACTCAGTGTTAGCGAACGCGAGGGAAACAGAAGTGGGCTTGCATCATGCACTGCACCGGCAGCAGTTTAAGACCAATGGTGCACGAAAGCAGTATGTTTACCCGGTTGTCGTTATAACTTGTTTTTCAAAGAGTTAATCGAAATTTTTGGCACGACAAGACGTAAATATTAATTTTTAACTACTTCTTGCATCGTTAAATATTCATTACCTTTATTATTCTATGAGCACCGATGGAAGATGAGAAATAAGATATTCTTTCTTATCTTCCATCAGTGCTCCGACAGTATAATGGTAGTGGATATTTATCAATGTAAGAACTAAGAAGGTATTCGAAATTATTCTTTATGTCTTGTCGTGCCAAAAATTTTGAAAAAATTATCAGAAAAACCACTTTTGACAAGAATTAAGGTAAATGCACGGCTTTCGTGCACCATTCCCCTTAAATGGAAGCTGAACGAGCGAAGTGCTGTGCCGGTTAGGGGAATACGTGTTGTCGACACGGACGCGGGAAATCAGCAGGAAATGTTACTCCAGTGTTGGGAAACCTTAGGCGAGCAGTTGAAACAATTACGAAGCGAGGTGCAAAGAATGAAAGTGCAAAGCATGCAAGACATGCGGACTATCTCGAACAGGCGTGTGCGGTCAGCGAAAACCTGGCCGCGAAAGGAAGCATGCAGTTGTTCGCAAAATAGAAAGGGGAAAGGCACGGTCGGAAATAGAAAAAAAGGAACAAATTGCAGCGTCATCTTAAAATACTTAGGTACGACTCAGAGGAGAGTGAAAAGAGCGCACTGGAATATGAGTAGACTAAGAAAGGAACAATAACTTGTTTCCAGTGTCATAAGTAGGGCCATAAAAGGCGAAACCGTGGGGAATACTAAAAAATTAGTAAACAGAGAGGCGATGTGAGGTCAAATGGCAATGTATGAAATAATTCTCTAGAAAGAAAAAGTGGCGCTGAAAATTCATGGAGGCTACATATAATCGCGCATCTGGCACCAGGTTTCGACATCCTCTCGACAATAAAACCAGTAGAATCTCCATTGAATTTTTACGATGGTCTTTTGGATACCATAAAGGCAACCTGTTACAGTTCTAGGTGGTCCGTTAAACACATCTGGGAGCATGCCTTCTGGAACGACCAACGGTAACATAATTTGATTCTCATCACTATTCTCCCAATATCTATGCAGTTCAACAGTCCACAGTGAGTGAGAATGACAACGTTCTCAACGTGCACAGATAGAGGCACCAACACTAAATACAGGATGTGTCTAAATTCCCATTACATATTGTAAGGGCTTGTAGTGGAGACCAAGACGGTTACGTTTTGCTGAGGAACGTATGTGCGGAAGACAAACAAAACACCACAAAATCACATATTGACCTCGCCCACGTCTGCAAAATACTGTACGTTGTTTATCTTCTGAATCCACTTACAAGAAGGGCTCGATGTGACGACCAGCGACGTCTACACAAACACGGTACCTGAATACCATGTTCTGGTACACACGATCACCAATCCTGGAAGTCTAAGATCCACCGCAACACTATAGCAGATGCGAAAGTCAACTGATCGACGTGTCTCTCGGCAGCTCACAACATCAAGTGAATGGCATGTAAAGAAACCTGTCGCGGGCATGGGACATCACGTGATCGTCGAATGACGCACGTACTACCCTAGTCATTGGCACCCGCATTGTCTTCCACGTACTTTCACGGGTTCCCGATTGCTTGGCCTACACGTTCGCCCGACTTGACTCAGCTAGAATACTTCCTATGGGGCCACATTAACATGGTACGTAGGTACCGTGTTTGTGTAGACGTCGCTGGTCGTCACATTGAGCTCTTCTTGTAAGTGGGCCCAGAATTTAAACAACGTACAGTATGTTGCAGACGTGGGTGAGGTCAACATATGATGTGATGGTGTTTGTTTTTGTCGCGGGGAAACAGTACGTTTCCGCACATAAGTTCCTATGCGAAATGTAACCGTCTTGGTCCCCACTACAAGCCCTTGCAATGTGTAATGGGAATTTAGACACAACTGTATATCCTCCCATTTGAGTCACTAATTTTCTTCTCAGTATTGGATGTAAAAGGTTGTTAGCTGCCTTTCCGGGTACCTAATCACTCTATATAATATATAATCGACACATCACCTTTGTGCAATTACCGATTTACTGCTCTTTTCTTCCTGGCTTTCGCACTGGTGGTAGGATAGTCAGCACAGATTGTGTTTACATAATTGAGCATGTGCCACGTTTCTGAATCATTCTTGAACGTGCTGTATCCTTTGGAATATTTGTGTTTTGGTGTTTTAGAAGTTCAATTCTTACCCTTTCCATATTGAAGTAGTTGTAATTCACTACCAATGCATATATAGTTCGTGCGAAGTCCAAGATGAAAACACTCTTACTACTTATAAAGCTGCCGACCTCCCGTGGCGCAGTTGGTTGGTGCGCTGCCGGTCTAGGGTGCGGTAGGCTCTGGGGTCGAATCGTGGGTAAGACATGGGTGTTACATTAAGTTAAATCGTATGTTAGTTTTTAAGCCGCCAACTGATAAGCCTTCAGGCATAACACTGGGGGATGTTAATAAGCCCTTTCTAATACAATCGTTATCAAGCATGGTTTTGTGGAGATATAATTACTTTCAATTTTTTAACATATGTTTCGTACTCATGTCTCTAATCGAATTTTTTTTTATGTAGCAAACTCATATTATAAGCAGCGATAGCTAACACAGGTTCAGGAATCACTGATCTCGCATCTTTTCAATTAGGTATGACTAATCTCTTGTCGTCTTTGTCTTCTCAAATATACATTTCTCTTCCATTGGTAATCACGTGTCCCAAGAAATTAACTTTCCATTTAGGGAGATAGAATATCTCCAGCTTCATGTTAAGTGCAGTGATCTTCTGAAACAGAGTCAATATAGAACTAACGAGTTTTTCAATTGTATTTCAAGTGGGGACAATCTCATCTGCATAAATCTGATAAATATCTAAGACGAGGCCTTTTACCATTAAGCATTCCGTGATATCATGGATACTGAAGCAATTTAGAGGGGCTTGCTTCTCTTTAACTTATAAAATTAACGTAATAAATTGGCAACTGGCAAACTCTTGGTGTAAATCAAATTTTATAAATCACAACTCGATAGTTACAAAATCAGCATGATTTATATTACTAGGGCAAATGTATTTATATATTTTTCACTACAACATGAGTATTAATCTTTTATCTCCATAGACGTGTACAAATAAAACCTTAAAATCTGTTATAACATTAATATAGTAATGGTTTTTATAGCAATATTCTACTTTCTTTTCTTTACTTTTAGACAAAAAAATGTTTTCCTTTTATTTTGGTCAGTAAATACATCATCGCATACCTACGATCACCTCTTTTGAAAATTACATTATAAAAAAATCCATTTATTTATTTAGATGTATGTTTTTTGGCAAAGTTGTTGAAGGCAAAACAATTTCGTTCTTAAACTGTCCAGAAATAGTTTAACATTTCACGTAATGTCGCGCCAGTCCACATAAAAGGCTAGAGCACACACATAGGTCTTGGTCATGCAGCAGGCAAAACTACCAAAATCTAAAAAAAGTTACGTAATTCCTTAAGAGATTGTGAAGTTACTGCGGTGTGACGACAGAAGAAAGTTGAATCATGGCTAAAACGGCCATCCCTCAAATGGGTGTCCGGCTCACATCACATCACAGGGGAAGAAATGGCTGGCCACAAGATCATCGGCCCACGCCACAAACCACTAAAATTGCGGTGTGGCTGTATTGGGGACACAGCCGTTTGTTTCGCGAGAATACGTCTACGTTGACGCGCTCGGACGCATTGATGTCTATTTTACGTTCCGGCACCACTTCACTCGATCATGGGGTTTTATGGGTATCACTGGATTGCTTTTGAGATGCTCTTTCCAACCGTATACAGAAAAAATAATGAAACATCTCTAACATAGGCTGTTGGCGCCCATATTACCTGTAAGTATTTGTGTCATCGTTGGTCTCTTGTCTCACCCGACGGCGTCATACTGAACTGGGGCCAAATGGAGAAAGAAGAAAGACAAGACAGATGAAGAAATGTTGTGTATTTTATAACATTTTATTAGTGTCACCACAGAGTGTAATGTATACAAAACAGTTCTGTTCCAAAGAAATTAATATATAGCACAAAACTTCGCACATTTCACTGAACCTCAGATACATTGCTTCATAATGTGGTTTTCGTGAATTCAAAGCATGCATACATTCTAAAAAATGATTTGTACTGTAAACTGTTCATTATCGTACTGCCATGGTACAGAGTGCTGGGGTGAAATGATGTACCTGGTAAAATATTTTCGATCAGATGTCCCGGCAATATTACTTCATCTTACTCCAACACGTTCAATAATATATAGGGGACATCCATGCAATGTATCTTCATATGGTGTACCATCTCTTTTATAGGCAAAATTGTGAAAGATGCATCAAGCTTTCATAATAACATTACAGAAATCAGGATGAATGTCAATGGCACAGTGAAATATTAACAATTAATATAATGTATTCCAAATGCATACTCTAGCATTCTTCTTGATCACTTTAACCTGTAATTAAAGATACAATTGGTAATATTTAAATGTCAGTGTAGATATGGTCTCAAGACTTGTTCCGACAAGCTAAAAACATAACAGTCCAAAAACATAACTTTGGGCTGCCTTGTTCTCTTCCCTTGTCTGCAGATCACAGTCTTCCCCAAACACTCAGATACTGTAGCATATTCTCAGTATTCGTAACTAACGCCCAAGGTTGAAAACAATTGTGCCACTGTCAGGGTATGCAATGTATCTTCTATTTTAGAGAGTTGATAAATTTGCCATCTCATCATGTTGATGGTCATTTACAACAGATATCATACAAACACCCTTCTTATAAACTACCATATTAGGAGACGGCGAAAAATACTGATAGATTGTTCATATACTCATCACCTTAAGAATTATCTCTACTGCCTCGAGCGAAGCTAATAGGGGTTCGTTTGTCGGGCGTATCCTTAATTTATTTAGTACCATACATCACTGGTCCTAACCTGATGATTTGGCTCCTAGGAGAGAAAGAATCCTGATTCTTCATCAGGAGTTCAGCTACTTCCTTTACCTACCACACATTCAGGTTTCTTCTCTTGCTCTTTAGAAAAGCTCACGCATTGGTTCTGATAAGAAGATTTCACTACTGTCTGGCATTGTTATGGTTTTTTCATATATACAAATTCGATTCTCAGAAGAAATTAAATTACAGAAAGTAGGTACTTTTATTTATTCTTGCTACCCAGTAATAATGAAAACAATTATAAAACCGGCTCACAATAAAATTAATAAGTAATTAATACAAAATAATTTATTTAAATATACTTTCACAAATGTTTTGCAGGGACAGTAGAATTATTGTATAATGTTTACAAAAATTATTATTTATTGATCACAAAATAAGTACCGGATCCACCCCCCCCCCCCCCCTCAATGGAAAACAGTTCACCTCATGTTACATAGCCTATCGCCCGAGAACAGAAAACATTCAATTTCGATCAACATCTCTGAAAAGAAAACCGGTTGTCACGTCTTCAACAACTTTCGCTTTAAGTGTGTTTCTATTACATTCCGTACACAACGGCCCACCTTTTGGGCTCGTTGAGTGGCTGTGCGTAAAGATCCAGTCCCCTCTCTATAAGTGACTTGCGGGATTTTCTTTTATAGACTTGTTAGAAAAAAATCGGAAAAATTAGAGAAAGTACGGGTTACAAATTATATACACATCTGCGTGATACTCCTGACTCTCCGATTTTTTCAATGATGTTATTTCTTTAAATTGTACTTACATAAATCTCCGTGAACTCATGGAACGTGTCCATAAACTTGCACGATTTTCTAATTTGCTCATTATAAAAAGTGTAGTAAAAAAAGCTCTATTTTCGTTATGTGAGTGTTTCAATGTGTATGAAAACGAATATAAAAAGTTTTAAAAAATCTTGTCCGGTAGCGAGATTTCAAATCGGAAAAATAACTTGTCGGTACATCACATTATCCACTCCCCTGCCACGCTTTTACACACTACAGTGTTGTAAATACGAGATTTATGTCAAATGATTCATGTACCTCTCTTAGTCTCTAGTTATGTTATAGTGTTTGCGAGTTTGTTTTTTTTATTTCATGTTTACAAACAGGAGTAAGAAAAGTTATTTCACTTTCGTAATGTATTTCACTATATGTATAACACGGAAATTAAAAGAAGTTGTAATATTTTGTTCTGTACTGGAATATGAACACGAATTGAAAAATTAGTATGCAATAACTCGAACCACCCACCACATCTTTACACGAGGCGCTTCTTAAATATGGATTTTACTTGAAAGTGAAGAACGCGCGCCCAGTTTTAAGTCGTGTTAGAGCGCTTGCTATTTCGTTTTATTTGCGGTTTTTAAAACGACGTTACGAAAAAAAAACGTTTTATTTTCATGTGAATGTTTCACTGTATACCCAGAATATTTTGTCCTGTAGTGGAATTTGAACAAGAAACAACGAATTTACACTCCATGAATAGTTCGTCACTCATCTAGTACAATTTTACACGCTTCAGGTCTCATCGGCATTTTTTGTGTCTCGAAATCGAAGCCATAAGAATACGGAGAGCTTTCGTATTTTATATTTACAGAGCTTATTTCCGTTATTCGTCATAAAGGAGTGCTTTTCCGTTAATTAACTCTACATCCACGTAAAATTTTCCGCAAATCTACAAAAATTTACTGGTAAGAATAACTGACTGAGCAAGTCAGCACATTGACCATTCAACACTCCTTGGTAATCTAGTGATGGATGTGGAAACAAAGTAAATATTTAATCAATTTTAACGTTTAAAATGTCATTACAACTGTTACGGGGAAAAAAAAGACAGAGCTTCGGAGCATTTGAAAAGTATATCCTTACTGTCTTTGATCAAGAAATGTTTTCGAAGAAAGATAAAATGTGTCTAATCATAAGAATATATATTGACGATAAAACATTGTACTGGCACCAGTTTTAGGTGCTGCTGATAATGCACATAATTATGAAATTGAAACATTCTATAAAAAAGTATACTATAGATTCGAGTTTTTAAAGCGTTAACATGTGGTTTCATTTTTCAGAATATAATTATAAAGCGAAATTAAAAACTCTCCAGGTAGGACATATTCGCAAAATTTTCCGATGTATCTTATTCAGAATATAGCCTTATTTCTGTTTTAAATTATAATTACACTACACAGAAATGAATATTATCTATATTACTCAAATATTCCATGGATAAAAACCGCTGAAAATGTATACTATCAAAGATAGAAACTTGATCATGAAAATTGATGAGAGTATCCTGGTAAGATTGGCATCTCAGGAGCACTGAATTCGGAGTAATATGTCGTGGGGAACCAATATTAGTACAAGACGACTGCGAAATGGGACCAGCGTACTAGAGTGAGTGGAGAGATTTGGACGGCTCTTAACATAGAGGTATTGAGAGCTGATAAACTTATTAGAAATGTCATGAAATTAAATAGTAATTTAATTCTGCATCTATTCTGTTTTAAACATGACTTACGAAAATAGCGGTTTGTATTACGAAAATTTGTTTTCCAGTTAACTGAGAATATTCCTCAAAACGCATTTATTTTTAGGCATCAGCAACAGTTTAAAATAAATTGAAAGTATTTTTATACAGATGATAGTTTCCACTCGTACGTAAAGTGTAGATTCGATATATATATATATATATATATATATATATATATAATTCCACGTGTATACTTGAAAAGCAACAGATTTATATTTTATATTTTGACAGTTTTGTTACATCCCCGTCATGTTTATGTTTTACGTAGGTTGACAGCTGAGCGCGACATTACTAGAGGAGAGGGATTATTGACTGCACGTTTGAGGCAAGCCCTATATGAGTAATGTTATTTTTAAAATGAAATTTCCGCTAAAAAATGCATAACTGAGAACGAACATGGTGGACATATTGAATGTGATACGTCGTTGAACTGGGCAGCCAGGGCTGCAGTACCAGAGTTTTAAATTGATTAAATATGTGGTAATTTGGTTGCGTCGACGTTTATAAGTGTATTCATTTATTGAATTAAGGCCAATCGAGTGCTCAGAAGTGCAAATGAAGAGGGCCAATAAGTATTTTCTGCATTTATGTTGCAAGCAATATGATATATGTATCATGCTAATTTTTTTGTTCGCCATATATACCCGAGGTGAAGCAGTGACATCTAATCCTGAATTAATTATGTAATCATACTTCTTGTAACAATCTCATATGAACCCTCAGGGAAAGATTTGTTGGACTCTACTGTAATATTTTGAGCTAAGCGAGGGAAGAGATTTAAATAATGTTGTTTTACAGAGTAATTGGAACTGAACATGGTAAAGAAACATTTTAACTTATTCATTGATTTTAATGACACGTAACAGCCAGCTGCCTAATTGCTTCAATATGATTATTATTTCACTACAAGCTAACTGAATCCCATACTCTGCATTAACTGCATTTGAATTTTAATTTGATTTTGGAACAGCTGATTAAAGAAAGTCGTTGGCAGTTAAAATTCATGCTTCGCCAATGGGCATTTTTTCTTGTAGTTTGCTGGTAGTATTGTGATAATTTTATTTTATGTGCAATTGTTCTGCTTATGCGTGTCAAGGAAAGCTGTACTTTTATTCAGCGCACTGAACCTCCAGTCTACAAGGGTAATATGCTATATGTTTCCCTATGTCTCACACACCCATCAAGCTCAGTATCTGGGGAAGCAGATTCACACAAGTACTTTACTTTCACACATTCACACGAGACATTCCCGTGGTACTCCATACGTGGGTCAGTTTCCATATTTATCACAGAGAGTTTTCCCGTTGAAACGAGCAATTATTTTCAGTGGTGCCTTATGCGGGGCCTAACATACACAAAACGCTAACTAAAATGTTTCTGCCATTTATTTCAACTACTGTAATCTCTCATTCCAAAATTTAAGATCATTAATTTAAATCTTTAATTAAAGCTGGCTCTCCCCAGAAATGCTATAATTCTGAACCATTTACATTTAAATATTAACTACGCATCCTTAATATATATTAGCTGCATCTTTCCAATTTTTAACCCTCTCTAACAAATGGAATTTCAGCCTTGATTCAATTTTCACCAGAAATTTTTTCCGAAACGAAATACTCAACTGGTTCACTATATAAATTACTCTATTCACGCTGTATAGAAAAGTTACTGTAAATACAGTAACTGTTAATTTTATACAGTAGAGTGAAATAGCGCATTGTGCACATACCAGCTACACATGACTGCTTGTTATGTCCTAGTTGTCACTAAAACTCTCAAGAACATGTGACTTGTGATAAGGTTGGAGCATTATTTGGGTAAGTATGTTCTTTAAATGTTAAAACGCATGTTTGATCGAGTTTTAAAGTAACTGTGATAGAACAGGAATACACACAGTTATGCAAACGAAACCAAATGTAAACCAACGTCGGCGATACTTGGTGACTACGTGACTCTGACTTAGTATCAAGTTTTGGGGACTTGCGATGATAAAAAAATTCAGTTTTCCTTGTCATTAGTATACATGTTACGTCAGTCACCAAACGTGCTCCAGGCAGCGATAGCTGAAGCACTTCTTTATTATTTCTAGACTCTCGATTCGAATATCGGATATGCTATATGGTTGTCCGTGCCAGCTTAATTTTTCAATTGAATGTAGTTTATTTTGTAACACGCTGCCCGTGAGCATTCTAGTACTATAGTAGGTACGTCGAAGTTGTTGAGTAGAAAATATCCCCATTATTTTTGTTTCTATTCGTGCCAAACAGTTCAGGTCGCAGATATTACTTATGTCTTTTCACTTTATAAAAAAAAAAACAATTATAAACTCCATAGTAACTTCTTGCTGACTTCATGATCATCCGACACTATGCAGATTGTGAAAATGATCTGGAAGCACGTACACATGCAGTTATTTGACACCGTGCACGTGCAGACATGTGGCATGCTAACACTGCTCTTGCCACACAAGCACAGATATTTTTACTTTTACAAGGTTAGCTGCCCTGCCCGTCCATGCATGCTCGCAAACTCCACTCCAAGCTCCAAAATTGAAGGATGGATGAACAACACAAAATAAATGTCTGATGAAAAAAAAAATGTATCTAAATAAAAGTGTAGTAAAAATGTAATAAATTAGGATGATCCGAACGAGCTAGACACGAAACCGTCCGACTAGAAGAATATTAATACAGATGATTGACTTTTTGCCGATTATGTAGCTATATTATATTATGTGTGGAATAAATTTAATACAAAAATATATGTTGTGTTTTATTTCATGTTAAGCTATTTTTCCAGAATATAATTAAAATTTAAAAGGTACGGAAATAATTTCATTAAAAAAAGTATTGTATAAAGTACCATTGTATTATATGTACAGTTATATAATCAAGTAATAAAAAATTTCAAAACTGCACAAATTTAATTTTTTTATAGAAAAATATGTATTTAAAACATTACAGTCGTAGTCACATAGTCCCGCATAATGCTTGTGGGTATACCTCTGATCGAAAAACTTTTTTTTTAATAGGGTGGAAAATTATAGGATTTTTATGTCTATAAATATAACTGCCGACAGCTCGCTTGGCCTCCAGCATGCTGACTTTTATAAATTTATTGAATTTTTTGTTGGGTTTTTGTTTACAAGGTTCATGAATCCTGAGTTCCACTTACCCTGACCCAAGGACACCTGGGTCGTTGAGCCTGGTCACCTCTCTCTGGCTAGGATTCACTGATCCTGGTCTCCTGCTCTGGGAAAACCGGGAAATTTTTTCACAAGTTTTTAGGGAAAAAGAGAAATCTTGAGTGAAAAAGACTCATTTCAATGTGAAAATAGGCGATTTTGGGTAAAATAATTTATCTCTGGAGTGATTTCTGGGGTAAAACAAGTAATTTTTGAGAAAAAATTCCAAGATGCCGACCAGAGCCAAGAGCCGAATCATGACTCCTGTTCACGAACATACTATGGCCTACTACTCAAACCTTATAACTTCATTATGAGTTTTCAAAAAACCAAATCTCGTAAACCCACTACTTGTTATTAAAGAACATTTGTCTTCAAGGCTGGATTGAATAGCACACTTGTCCAAATTATTAATAACAATTAAGTTTCCAAAACGATTAAATTGCTCACGAAATAAAAATTACGTTGTTTTGGCCTACCTGCAAAATACCACTTTTTGTAGTTAAGAAAGAAAGTCAGTGGATAGGTAAGGCGCGGATCCGCTCGCCCTGGCCAGTCACTAGCCACATTCATAGCCAAGGCGTATTTTTCCGTACGACCGGCCGCCGGTCAGACTTCTTACTAAAGGTAAGTAGCTTAACAAAGTGACTCATTTTGCGAGCTCGCCAAAAAATGTAAATGACAGAAGAATTATTTCTTGAAGCAGTGAGGAAGTGCCCAGTTATATACGACACATGTAACCAATATTTTTGCTATTGAACAAGGCAAGAAAATCTATGGAAACATTTGAGTAAAAGTTCGAAAACCATACACGTGAGTATGCCAGGGGCGTTTATTCCTTAGACGCAAGGTAAGCAATGCTTACCCTATACATATTAGAAATGTTTGACCGTTTATTGTTTTTGCTGTAGCTTTAAACACATTTAATACTGAGTTTTCTGTTTCCTATTCGAGAAACAGAGTTTTCGTTACTCTCGTACTGTACACGCATAGTGCTGCTATCTAGTATTTATTTCCACAAACTGGAGCGACTAACGATGAATCGAACTCGCAAGCAAGAACACGCCACATGCTCGATCGTGTTCCTTCGGCAGGGTAAGCAGTCGTTCTGTTTGCGTCCTCCAGTCCTACATTTTCCCTTGGAAAGAGAATGAAAGTGTTCGGGAAAACGGGAGTTTTCCTATAATTTGTAATATCTCTCAAAATAATATTCAGTTTAATTATTATTGCATTAATTTCGTTTCCGTTTTTATATCTAGTGTTAGATATTTTAAACGGTAAATATATATGGAGGGTAAGCAAAGTTGGAAGAGGCGAGTGTTAGCATAAATTGCTTACCCTATAAAAAATACTCTCTACACGCCACTGGAGTATGCTGCATATTTCTTTACTTGATTGCGTACACGTATGTAATACGAAGATGGTAAGAATGTACTTTCGTGCAGTGCAATTCCACAACAATGCCTTCAACTGAAAAGGCTTACCATTGTTACTGACAGTAGGTCCGGAGTATGCCGATCGATTGGACGCTGAGAAGCGTATGTCGTACCGCACCGACCCAGGCCGATTCAGTGGTCCGCCATTTTACATCACTGGGACGCTACTCCCTCAGCGCGGGGGTATATCGGTCCCTTGTGAGGGACCTTGGCCACCCGGTTGGTTGTCAGTTAGATTGCGGAGGCGAGGAGAAGCTAACCCCCTCCCCCCTCCGCGCCCATCAAACTTACTTTATGCTGCAAAGCTAGCATTCTTTTACAGGATTCCCAGGGTAGCGCCTGGGAGCTGTTTCCATAGCTGAATTTTACTCTCCTTTTCCCTGCCTGTGCGGGATAAAAGAGAGTGGTGAAGTTAATTGAATTTATCAGCGCGGAATTTTAAAGTTCAGGACTTGTAAAGTACTGTCACGAGCTCCCTGTGAGAGAGCTAGCGACAGTTTGGTATAAAAAAGCGGAGGTTAATAGCCAAATGAAGTTAAATTTTCGATATAAGTAGCTTTCCCATGACTGGAGTGGCAAGGGTTTATATAATTAAATTAATTATATGTATATTGAAGTGGTGAATTTAAGTTGCGCGAATATTTAAATCAGTGTAGATGTTTCAGTTTCAGTAATTACTTCATATCTTATGAGTTAATGTTAAAAACCATTAAATAATCTGATTGGTGTGTAAATGCATGTCTGAATGTACCGTGACGAGCGGCTAAAAGTGAAGTAAAACATGTTAACTCGGGGAGGTCCGAGAGCGATATGGCTGGCGTAATGCTAGCGCCAACTAGTTTTGTTAAACGTGGTCGATTTTTGTCCCGGACCGATCGGAAAATTCCGGCCAGTTTCGGGGCCTTATTTCTATGAAATCGGGCGGTATAATTGCGCTGAAGGCGTGAATTTATTTTTAAAGCTGTTTTGAACAATATTCCGTATTGATTATTATTTTGACTTGTAAAATTCTAAAGCAGAGCCATGAAACGTCGCGTGAGTGAAGTTAAACAGTAATATAGGCCAGAGGGCTCTGATTGGCCGAGAGAACTTGGTGGGGCGGAGCTTATGAAGTTGCTCGAGAGATGGCAGCATGGTCGTTAATTTACCGTCAACAGCTTTTATTTGACACGAAAAATTTAAATAAATTAAAAGCGGTTGTAATTAAAGTTATTAAATTGTCTTAAATAAATAATTGGTGCTGCAAAACTTAAAATGCTCAGTTGTGTACGACTAGAATATATACGCGAATATTTCACTCGTCATAGTGATTAATATTTATGTAATGTGTTTCGGAGTCGCTCCAGTACAGAGTAGGGGAAATTTGTATATGCGGGTCTAGTTGACGGGCTAGGGGGCCGCAAATGACGCCATGACTTCGAGAAGTAGCCAGGTCCTCTCATGTTTTTCTGTGATGTTGCGGAGTTTTAGTATGTAGGGGTGGAAATGAGCCATGAGCGAGGCGAAGTCGCATGCTCTAAGGAATTCCATGAGTTCATGGAAATCCTGCATTACGCCTCGCATCTCTCCTGGCGAATTTCGCTGGCGAGGGCGGGACTGAGGTTGTGTATTTGGCATTGCAGGGGTGTCAAGAGGGGGAGCTGGTTTGTGAATAGACGCAGAGAGTGCCTGCGAATACGTTTTGCCGGGCTGTAATGTCCTGACTGTGAACCTGGACGGGGCAGGAGGTTGTTTTGCAGTTATTTTTGGCGCGATTTTCGTAGCAGCAACAGTAGTTCTTTTCTGCACCAAGTCCAGGAACTTGGGGCATGTTTTTGAGTGAGCTGTGTGTTCGCCTGCGCAGTTACTGCATGTCGGCTTGGAGTTGGTTTCGTTTTTTTTGCAAGCACTCTCGGGGTGAGGGCCGGCGCAGTGAGGGCATTTTGTCGGCATTGAACAGTGATTTTTGGTGTGTCCTAAAGCGAGACAGTTGCGGCATTGTGCCACGTCTGTCGGCCGTTTCTGGTATTGTCGGGGATGAATTATTGTCATATTTATCCTCGTGACAGAGAGCAGAGGAGGGAGAGAAGTGTTCTGCGCCGCCGTGACACAGACAAACCGTTGCTGCTCCAACGTGAATTTGGTGGGGTCTGTTTGGTCTGGGATACGTTTTTTATATTGATAAATGTGCTGGATTGAGTATCCGGCACATTCCAGGTCTGTCTTGATGTCCGCAATGTCGGTTGTGGGGTGGAGGTCAAAAACGACTTTCTGTGGGAGCTCGGAATCTTGACAGAAAGTAAAGTAATGTATGTAGTTCGCTTCTAGCATTGTGCGAGCAGCTGTGAAAAAATCAATGTTTTTAGTGAGGATTTGCGTTCCCCGAGCTGTCGGGAGAAGGGAGAACCCGTCCCTACTAATAAATAGCTCGTAGTTTCTGAACAAGTAAGTCTTATTTAGTGGCGCCAGGAACCACTAATCTGTACTGGTTTTGTTTTTCTGTCGTGTTTGTGGTGCAGCCGTTTGTGTTTTGTGGGTGGAGATGCTTGAAGAGCCGGGATGGTTAACTGCTGAGGTTTTTTCTGTTACCTCCTTAAGCGGGGAAAACCTATTTTGTGTAGGAATGGTGTTTGAATGTGTCTCAGACGACACAGAATGGAGACGCTTGTTCTCTTGCGTGGTTGTTCTGTCCTCTTTTCGTTTTACTATCTGGAAGTCGGTTTCCATTTCCAATTTTTCATTTCCTACCGCCGGTGTTGTTGGTCGGGAGGAAGTAGGTGTGGTGATTGTTGGCGTCGTTGGAGCCGAGAGTGTAGCAAGAAGGAGGTCAATGTGGTCGGGTATGCCTTGAGGGAAAATGTCGTAAACGGTTTGGTGATTAGGTCGTCTCTTTGCCAGTTCTAAGAATCGCTTGTTTTCACGGAGTTGCTGTAAGGAGTACGGGCCAGTTCCCGTCATCCACGACGGCTCAGTCGGTTCCCCGCCCGCCGCCATGACCCGTGAGGGTGGTGGGGGAGGGGTAGGCTCTCTGAGGAGCGACTCTCGATGTGGTGTTTGCAAATTGCGAGAAATTGTTGTTAGAAAAGTACCTAAATCGGTGCTATACACTGTGACCGCTGACCCACTAGGGGCTAGGCTCAAGATGACCTGTTTCCAGGCCGATCACAGTGTACAGGGTGTGTGCCAAGAGCTATTAGTCGTAAACAGCCAGAAGAAGCAGAGACGGGCCCTCCTTAATCGAAGGCGAAGGCAACACTGTGTGAGGTGTGAGGTTGTGGCGATTCAGTGGTTGTCCTCTTTTACTAGGTTTTATCGTGAGGGTAACGGTATGTGTGTGTGTGTGTACAGGAGGAAACTCACTGAATCGGCTCGGCTCGGCTGGGCTCGGCTCGGCGCCGCTGGGCTTCGACCAGTATGGCGCCGAGACCAGCCTTTTGTGACCGACAGAATGGGCACACTCCTTACCGACCGTCCGTAACAATGGTCAGCTTTTTCTGACGAAAATATTGTCGTAGAACTTTACTGCATGGAGGTGCATTCTTACCAACAAAAAATTATTATTATATATATATATATATATATATGTGTGAATTTAATTTCATTAAGAAATATGATTTTACGAAATGTTTTACCTAGTTATTTCCATACATTCTTCCGTCTTTATCAAAAATGGAAAAATTAGTCAGACGTGTCGTATAGAATCAGGCACTCATTCACTACTTGAGTCATCAATTATTCTTTCGTTTTGAATTTTCGAAAACTCTCAAGACGGCTTACTTCAGTACGCTACTTCCCTGACGTAAGTAGTTAGGCCACCCGGCAATACGGTTGCATATGTTGACTAGAACTTTTGCTAGTCAATGTTATCTTGTAGTTTATTTTTATAAATAGTACAATATATGTATGTGGATATATGTCAGGTGTGTATATGGTTTTGTGTATGGCCTGTATATGTTAAGAGTAATCGTGTAAGTTCACTATTAAGGTTAATTGTATTTTATGTAGGTTGCTTTTATATATTTCATATAGGCTTCTTTCTAAGTTTATAGTAGACATTAAGTTTTGTGTCATTGTTTTATATACTTTTCTTAAAAAAAAATACGTGTTATGTTTTATTATGCAAAGTGGTTAAGTGTAACAGAGTGTGATGATCACTTAACTTCGCCACAAAAAATAAATACTTTTATTATTATGATATTATTATTATTATTATTGTCAGTGACATTCCGGCAGGTGATGCCCCAGGCCAGGCCTACCAAGTGTAGTTCCTCCTCACGTGTGCTGTCCAGCGTGTCCTTAGTGAGGCAGAGTACTCACCGGCAGCGTCCACATGTCCTGCAAGCGCTGCTCCGGGGTCTTGCCCCTCTTGGCGCGCATCATGAGGTAGATCCTGGTGATTCCCGGGCAGGCGTACAGCAGCTTCTCCACCAGCACTTTGCCCATGAAGCCAGAGGCGCCCGTTATGAACACCGTCTGGCCTTTGTAAAACTCTGCCACCTCGCTGCCCTCTGACACGTCCACCATCGTGCCGCACCTGCGTAACACAACACACGCATCCACACTGTCTAAAATTTTCTGGTTAACTTCCTGAACTAAAATTGAAGTTTTTAACCTATACAATGTATGGTAATTATACCACACATCAAGCTACAGATATAGGAATGTTTAGCAGCGCTATTATACAAAGTTGGAAACTTCCCTATGCATTGAACTGTTTCCTGAGCAAATGTAGGAACGCTGCAATGAATGTATAGGGGAAAACATTACTAATCCTGCTTTCTCGCTAAGCATATACACTGGTAAGGAAAATTTCCGAATAATTTATTACAGTGCAGACACTTTCGCAAATATTGTTGAGGTACAAATGGAATGGGTTACAATGGAACAATGCACCTTACTGTACAATATGAACTACCAGGGTCGTGCTTGGGGGGGGGGGGTCCCTCGTCCCCCACGAATTCCTTAAATAGGTCTAAATCGTGTACAAGGGACGAAACATTGAGAGAGAAAGCAATAAAAACTAAATACAGGCTGTTCATGGTAAAAATGAACATTTTTGAAAGCCCTGCGTAAGATCCACTTGTATGCAATTTGCATATTCTTCCTTCTTATGTACATTGAACATTGTCATGGGCATCATCACTTTATTCATGCATCGGTCAAGTGCAACTGTGAAATTATTAATGAAGTAAATTTTTTACATATCTGCCCCTTTTTGCACATCAATGCATTAAAAGAAACGAAAAGCAAGAGAGACAGTTTATGTTATCACAAATGGCTTCCTAACACTTTTTATTCGACTTTAAGATATGGAACTACTTTCCATCCATCTTGACCAACTTTACTGGGCGAATATCTCTCAATGTGCCCATTAAAATACATGCAAGAAGGGGTTAGTGACATTTTCTAAGGTTCATTCTAAAAGTGCTCACTTTATCGTAAACAGCCTTTATAAGAGAAGAGACTATTGCAGGTTGTTGACATTCCTCTTAATACACACATGTTGTTGTTGTTGTCGTGGTCGTTTTTGTGTCTATTGAATAGTGGTATTTGTAAAATAATTAATTTTTTCCCGAGGGGGGAAGGGGGGCGATATTTTATATTTTCCCCTCGAGAATTTATACGCTGTGCACAGCAACTTGTTAACCCATTCAGTTCCTCTGTCCATGATCGAGGACATGTTGCATATGAAGGATATTTATGGCCGGCGCTGAACACTACAAGGAATCATTGGCCGGTGTTCTGGGCATCTTCCTAGCGAAAATATGATTTACTGAAGTGTGTGCAGCTCTCAATGGTTGATGCTGACGTTGATCAACGAACACGCAGTACATTGCTCAATGGTTGATGCTGACGTTGATCAACGAACACGCAGTACATTGCTCAATGGTTGCTAGAAGCACGCTCGACACAACTACAGTGCACATCAAGAAAACAAACGATTGCAACACTCGAATTCTTCAATTATTTCGTGACTGAAATAGTTAAAAACTAATACACACTAACCAAAATCGTTATAAAAGTGCGATTTCTGGTGCAGACGAAAAAATAATGTATATAATTAGCTGTAATTCACTTATTTAAGTACTTAAAAGTTTAACTAATAAGAATTCAATTTTTATTAGAATTTAAATTCTTTTCTATTTTAAATGCTTCTCAAAGCACATTTTAAAAAAAAAACCCCTTCTTCATCAAGCAAGATGATATAAATACTCTGGTTTCATATTATAAAAATATAGTAATGATACTTAACAAAAGTTATCATTTCTATAACCGAAACAAACATACAAAACACCAATTAATAAAAATATTTTTTTTACTTTATTTTTAATACTTTTTGATACGTCCATAGTGATTAATATGCGAGTGCGTGGAGATATTTGGGAGGCTCTTAACATCAAAGTCTTGAGAGCTGATAAGGGTGAGCGAGGTGATTATGGATCAGCGCCGGAATGCAAGGGCGGGGAAAGCGGGAGATCCCAGAGAAAACCCGCCGACAGCCGCATCGTACGGCACGATTCCCACGGGGTTGGCTCCACCGGGAATCGAATCCGGTTTACCATGGTAGGAGGCGAGTAGTCTAACCGCTACACCACCGCGCTCCAGTAATAAATATGATTGCCCTAACTGATGAACCTTTTCTTGCCAAGTATCCTTTATAAAGAATCCAAAATGGAAACACGTTTCAATTTTTATTAAAAATTAACTCTTATTAATAGTTTTTTAAAACTATTAAATACGTAAATTTTCGACAAATATATTACAATGTTTCATAGTCAGCATGAATTATTGTAATTTTCTGACAGTTTTGATACAGTCTATTTGCGGTTTCTCCACACTTCTTGAATCGCATCTTTGAAAAATCTTCCTATGTATAACGTGTTTGGTATGTTCATAAATATAGTTAAGTATTGCAACCGTCTTATACCCGTGTTAACATAAAAATATCTTATTTTTTGGTTAGATTGAACTTTTACCTATATTCTGTACATAAATTATAATATTTCGTTTAAATTAAATGTGAATAAAAACAGGGAGAAAATAAGTGTGTTGTCAACGCCTAGTATTAGTATAGTTCTCATGCAAAATTTTATTACAATGAGTGCTCACGATTGCAGCGCATTATCCATTTTGGTGTGATTTTCTAAACTTGGTTAAGCTTCGCTTGCATGAGGCGGAGGAATACACTGGAAGTAGGACTTTAGCACAGCTTCAGGTAAGTTGTAAGTAACCGTGAACAGACCATAGTGTGTGTACTACTTTTAAATGAGTTCTGCTTATCGTACAGTCGGGTGCAGTGACTTCTCCCTTGAAGACTGTGCTGGTAAAGTGAACAATTCTGAAAGCCCTGTTTAAAAATATATTTTTCTCATCTCGTATCATTCCGCCATGTGTGAAATTTACATCGCTATGCGCTTAAAGGCTTTTCACGATCTAATGAGCACTTTTGAAATCAACTTTTAAAAAAGTCACTGCTACTACCTACATATATTTGAACAGGCGTATTGAGTGAGTTGCACCCAGTAAAGTTGGTAACGATGGAGGGAAACTAGTTCCATATCTTAACGTAGAACAAAAGGTGTTAGTAACAATATGTGATAACCTAAATTTTTTTCTTTCACTTTCTTTTTTTAATGCATGTAAAAGTAAAACTGAGCAGATTTTTAAAACATTTACTTTTCCAATAATTTCACAGTTTCACTTGACCGACGCATGAATAAAGTGATGAGGCCCATGGAAACGTTAATTTTACATAAGGCGGAAGAATACACGGTATTCATACAAGTAGATCCTAATCAGGGCTTTCAAATGAGCTCAGTTTGTCGTAAACAGCCTATAACTACTTTATATATGCCACCGTGTAGTGTAAGCGTCAAATTGTTGGAAACATAAATGTGTAACAAATAAGGCCCAATTTTTATTTCAATGCGAATAAAGCAAAAAAACGTGATTTGCTACTAATTTAAACGTAGCACTCGCAAATATACGTTAAAACAACATAGGACTATTTTATTTAATTCGCTGCCAATTTAATAGAGAACCTGCCTGCATTCCAGTATGTACGATAGCATAGGATGCAGTTAAATGATACATATTTTTGATTATTTTTGTAGTTTTATTTCAAGAGTGCTTATTCGAACGTAAAGAGCCTATAGTTAGGGGTAGTGAAATCAAGATACTGTAGGGTCGTTGACCTTTCTTGATTGGCTGAATTACTTTTCGACACGTGTTAACGGTCTGCACACAAATCACACAGAAGCCGTGCCTATGTTGCCGAATTCTGACTGGCCAGGTCAAATATGAAGACGCCTTCTCAAGCAGACAACAACCAACGGCAATAGACAAACTGCTGTTGGGTGCTTGTAGTATTGGAGTTTTTTTTTTTTTTTTGCGAAAAATCACTAGTTTTACCTATAGTTTGTTAAACAATACTACGATGCGATGAGGAGAGACAGCTTGTCGGCTACGTCGCCGCCATCCCAGACCGTGCTGCCATCGACTAGTATAGTATAAGTTACTATCGGCAAAAAAAACTTCCATTTAAACTACAACAATCGGAAAAAGGCTTGTAAAACCTAACACGCAAAACACAGTTTATGCAATAGATACTATAAACGTCAATACTTCATGAGTATACTCTCGATAGCAAACAGTTCAACTAAAGACTGTTCATGATAAAGTGAGCATATTTAAAATCAACATTAGAAAAAGTCACTGCCCCTGCCTACATATATTTTAACGGACGCACTGACTGACATGCACCCAGTAAAGTTGGTAAAGGTGGATGGGAAATAGCTCCGCATCTTAACGTCGAATAAAAAGTGTTAGGCATCTATTTCTGATAACTTGAATTATTTCTTTCAATTTCTGTGTTTTTTTTAATGCATTGAAGTGTAAAAATGAGCAGATTTGCTAAATATTTACTTTTGTAATAACTTCACAGTTTCACTTGACCGAAGTATGAATAAAGTGACGAGGCCCATGCCAATGTCGATCTTACATAAGACGGAAAAATACACAACGTGCATACAAGTATATCTTAGGCAGGGCTTTTAAAAGTGCTCATTTTACAGTGAATAGCCTATAGCTGAATCTGACTTTCGTTGTAGCAGCAAGTAACACTAACAAGTGTTATTCTCTCGTGTTGCGTATGCAATAAATAGGCTACTATTTCAAAATTATAATGCATTTATATTAGAATATTTACTGTGCAAAAAAGTGCCGCTGTCCTCCCCATTCCCCCATTCCCTATTTTACAAAAAAAAAAAAAATGAATACCCAATACACTTATTTTTCGTCGTCGTTACACGCCGACTAAAGGAACGTCAGAATTTTGTGTATAGTCCGTTCACAGTTACTTCACACTTTTATGGAGTCCTGCTAAAGTTATACTTGTAGGATATTCCTCCGCCTCGTGCAAACACAGCTTAACCGAGTCTAGAAAATTACACCAAAGGGACAACGAACCACATTCGTGCGCACTCAGTTGTCATTACACTTTACTTAGAACTATTTCTTACTAGACATTACCAACATATGCGGGGCAGTGATGGCGGGTTCGATCTCCGGTGGGTTCGCTCCCGGATTTTCGCATGTGGGAATCGTGTTGGACGATGCCGCTTGCCGGCGGGTTTTCTCGGGGTAGTCCCGTTTCCCCAGCCCTTGCATTCCAGCGCCGCTCCATCCTAGGGTCTCATTTCATGACATGTTCAGGGACGACGGGCACCTACGTGTCCCAGCTGGAAAGCCCGTCACTCGGAAGGTGTTTGTTGCCTCGCCCTGGATCCACCCTCCATACGGATTTATTATTTATACCAACATTGGCCAACCTTCATTCTCACTCTATTTATTCATATAATTATAAATGAAATATGATAAAATATAAATAATATATAAATAAAAATGTTATGCTAACACAGAAGTATAGAACAATCGTGATACCTGCAGGCACTTTTTAGGAAACCACCATAAACGTCATACCAGTGACGTAACCAGGGGGAGGGGGGATGGGTCTGCAGCCCCCCCCCCAAATGGCACACATTTTTAAAACCCTATTATCAAAATGTCAGTAATTATATTTATATATTTGTTATTACATGACACATTATTTTTACACCATATATTAAAATTGTAATAATTATATACTTTTTTGTTATTAACCAAATATATGATTACATCTTGTCATCAAAACTTTGTTTTCTGAATAAACGGAAAAGAAAAGGGGGGATAGTCAAGTACATAGTTCCTAAAAATGTGAGCTTGTTTGCATAAACATTTTCTATCCCCCTTTCCTTTTATATATTTCCACTGTGACTTGTGAACGATGTACTACTAGTGACAATACTAATACTCATCAGCCCCCCCTCCCCCGACAAAAAAAATTCTGGATAAGCCCCTACATCATACACAGGGTGATTTTCAAATATACTATAAAATACACTCGCCGTCGATCGACAGCAGATAGATGGTTCACCCTGATTGGCTACAGCTCATCGCGTCACGTCTTATCACGTCACGCCGTGTTATTGTGAAACCAGCTTGAGTAACATATAGCAGTGTTACATAAGGCCGCTGTGCGTACTTTCCACTGTCCGATAACCTGCCGCGGGCGTAAGAGGCGCGGTGCTCAAGGTCAATACTACTTACAGTCTATCATCTAAAAGTATAATCTTTGGATTTCGCTATGTTTATGCCCTGATGTTAGGTAAACATTCATAAAGTTGAAGTGTTTTTTAAAAGATCTGTCATGCAACTAAATTTTATACAATAAACTCGACGCGAATACTGTTACAAGAAATGTTGTTCAAAATTCATGTGGCTCTAAAGTTGCTGGATACATCAGCCTATAGTCACAGCATTTATGTAGTATGGAAAGTATGATTTAAAATTTTCCATTTATGCTATACCATTTAACAAGTTTACATAAAATTATACTTTAAAGTAAATTAATGACATCGGTTAACACTAATATGATAGAATTGAACGCATGAAACTATGTCATTATACTGTCCATTATATAACATTTTTCTGTCAAACTGTTATGATAGGTGAAATAATACAATAAACAGATAGTTGGATAACATATAAAAACTTTCAAAACAATAATCGGGTCAAGAAAAAATGCGAGACAAAAAATGTTTTTTTTTTTTTTTTTTGTAATTATTCGATATTCTGCTATCATAGCAAAGAATTTGATAACATTTTGCAGAATAAATTAACTTTAAAAAAGAACTAACATTTTATTCCCTACATAACATAAAACATTATCTCCGAAAGAAAAAGACAAAGGCAGTTTCAGTGGCTTTACTATTTTGGTGTCGAGAATAGATTTTTGCCATTCCGTAAGCCATTTAAAAAATAGCATATAATAACTGAACACTTGAAAAAAAGGTTTGCACCTTCTGTATTTCTTATTACGAGGTAGCTCACGGTCCAAGAGAAAGTAAGGAACGTAAATACAGTATGTTTGCACAGAATACCTCATCACACTCTACGAATGTCCGTTGGTATGCGCCCGCACTCCCAGTGTTTATCATTCACGTGCAGACAGTGAAAAACTTTTTTTGTTTTGTATTTGTACACAATTCTTTTTTACAAATATTTCAATAAAATATACTAATATTAAAATGGCTAAATTTTTAAAGTCTTAGCTTGGAAATGAGACATTTAAGGGAAAGTTACCTTTTTCTTTATTTGGCAAAAAAAATTGCAGAGTATTACATTCCGAAACAGCTCATAAAAGTGGAAGCAGCTTCATAACATAGAATCGGGTATGTTGCATTTTGCAAGTGAATAATTTGGATGGTAGCGTCAGGGTAACAATGTAAGATTACTAACGCCTTATTATAAATAATAGATTTTAAAAAAAGATCCTACAGCAAAAAACCATGGTGTATGAGTACAGCAAGTAGAAATATTGTGGTATAGTTTCCACTTCAGGTTATAAATTTGACATACTTTAAACACAAGCAAACATCATTGAAACCTTTTTATAGTATTTCATTTATAGTTGCAGTTATTCCCTTTCCTTAAATGGTTCAAAAAAATGAAATCACTTCCTCTATCAAATTAAAAGTGACTATAATTTACAGTGATGTGGTGGGTATATATAAAGACAATAAATAATCCGTTCATAAAAATTATTCGTGAATCCACTGAAGTAAATTATAATGTGTAGGGTCTATCCATGCTAGGATATCAAAAGTCAGTTATGACGAGAATTTTCTGTACACATGAAAATATCTTTGGCATATTTTATTATCAACAACAACAGGGGAAAATGTGAGCTAGTAAAGCAGAACTGAGAAATTAATAATTATTATAAAATAAGTGAATACCAAACGTAAAGACGTTATTGACCAGGCACGAGGATAAGAGAAACCTACATGGTCAGAAGGTAACACCAAACAACCAATATATCAGTTATGGACCAAAATTGATAACGCTACAAAAACGAGAGTGAAAACGATGGCATCCCAACCGCAATAAAGATATCCGTCAGGAAATATTTTGACACTGTAGTTAGAGCAGTGACAGGCTTGTCAGCAAGAGCAAGAAACTTATAAAACAATATCCCAGTGAGCCGCAGATAAACCGCAGAATACGCAGAACCATAAAACAAAACGTTCGCCTGACACAAACGATAAAATCGACGGAACCACAATAACTCAAAAATACGAACGTGAAAGCAACCACAATATAACCGAAAAGAAAAATATAATGTTCAGTCTTCAGATAATATTCTGACTGCAAAAAAAAATGTACTAATTATAGTCTATTCGTGGCATCTTCACACAGTTTGAATCAAACCTATGAAAAATCGGCACGTGTCTAACGTGTTTGGTTGTTTCCTGAATACACTGGTGGAAAATTAAAAATAAACACCACTAACGCGGTGACGGAGAAACACCATATGCACATGGGGCACTGATAGAGGGCAGTACATGCAATGATTAACAGATCTGTGCTGTGGACAAAGTAGGAACCGCGTACTATGCATAACACCGCTGAGCCCGATACAACTGCATCTGTTGTTTCAAGCATCGGCCTGTGTGTAGTAAGCATTGTAGACATGCCACGACGGCATGGACGACCACACTTCGTGCAATAAAAGGACTTTTAACGAGGTCGTAATGTTGGCCTCTAGGGAGGCTGGATTGTCCTTCGGAAGAATTGCCCAACGCGTAAGACCTGAAGTATCTGCTGTGCATCATTCGTGGCGCCGGTGGTCCAACGATGGTGCACATGCTCCAATATGGTTCCGGACGGCAGCGGTATACGGACTCCAGCCTGAACCGCCGTATCAGACGAAAGCCATTGCTGATCGCACGGCAACCGCCGCAAAGATTAGGATCGCTGTTGAGCCCAGGGTGTCAACTAGGACCTTCACTACCGTTTGCTGGACGCTGGGATACGATCAATTGTGCCGCTCACCAGGCTTCCTCTCACACCTCATCGCCTCGGATGGTGTCGCGAACGACGCAACTGGAGTAATGAATGGCGCGGAGTTGTGTTTAGTGATGAGTGCAGATTATACCTTGGCGCCAGTAACGGTCGTTTGCAAGTGCGGTGTTGACCATGTGAGTGGGAATAACGGCAGCGACATAAAGGACCAACTCCTGGCATGATTGTCTGGAGAGCAATAGCCTACAATGACCGTAGACTTCTGGTGTTTGCTGAGGTTTCACTGAACAGTGAGCGTTACATCACGAACATCATCCAGCCCATTTTGTTGCCGTTCCTACAACACCAAGGAGATGTCCTCTTCCAGCGGTGGCTGAGCGGTTAGACTGCTCCCTTCTCATCAAGGCGAGCTGGGTTCAATCCCCAGTCGGTTCACTCCAGTTTTTCACAAGTGGCAATCGTGCCGGACGATGCCGCTGGCCGGTGGGTTTTCTCGGGGAATTCTCCCATTTCCCCCGCCCCTTCATTCCTGTGCTGCTCCATCCTAATCTCAGTTCACCCTAATCGGCTCCCAAAACCTCGCAGTTAAGAGCCGTCCAGATCTCTTCACTCACTCGTCTTCCAGCACACACATCTCGTGTTACCCAACACGCTCTCAAAGGTGTTCGTCAACTCCCCAGCACGATCACCCGACCTGTCCTCCATTGAAAATGTATGGGACATTATGGGACGCCATTTGATACAGTCTGTAATACCGGCAACAAACTTCCACCAATTGCAACAATGGATGGAATTAGCGTGCAACACTATTCCCCAAGATGACATCCGACACCTGTATGATCGTCTCTACGCACAACAGCAGAACTGCATTGTCGCTAATGAAGACTACACAAGATACTGTCAGTGTTGATCACGTCCCTCAGTAGCCCGTGTCCGTAAGTGAATAACCATGTGACGTTAGCATGTACAGTGTACAACCTGCATAATTATTCAATAAATTCATTAATGTGGGACCATTGCGTCCGGGTGTTCATTTACCATTTTCTACCAATGTATGCAATGCATCACACGCGTATTATAATTCAGTTTACGTAAATGGTCTTATTTTTCGTTAAATATAACTTTTACTTAGTTTGACATGTAATTTATAATAACAATTTCATTTATAATTAACTTAAATAAAACAGAGAGAAAAATAGGTATGTTGGTAATGGAGTAAAAAATAGTTCTGGTACTAACTGTATTTAAACGGAGTGCGTACGGATGCGGTGTTTTGTCCTTTTGGTGTAATTGTCTAGACTTGATTAATCCTAGTCTGAATGAGGCGAAGGAATAGCCTGGAAGTGGAGGTGTCTCAGAAAAGTTGGAAGTAACCGTGACTGGGCAGTAACATTATATTTGCTGTCACGGTGCAGTTGGATACCACGCAACTTTGCGATATCAACAGCTGCTAGGATCAACTTCAGCCACTTGTATCTTCCTGTTACTTTTGTGAATCAGTAATTTCCTACGTACTTAACCGAGTAACTGCCACGGTTATACTGCAAGTCTAAAAACACGAAATGAATATTCAAAAATGTTTCTTGAAAAGAAATATTCCGGACAGCAGTAGTTCTACAATCATTCTGGTGCTAGTTTTTTTCTGTGTTCTGGTAGTTACTTATCCTCTTCTTGCCTGTATTTGATCGCGTCCACCATTAGTATTTAAATCTACCTGTAAACTAGTTATAGCTATATTTTGTGCATTATCCTAATTACTTGTTTCGTCAGGGACAATAGCTGGAAACATTTTTTTTTTTTTGAGAACGTAACTGTACAGTAAAAGTCTGTTTAAAACCTTGGTAAAATTAGTCAATACATATTGCAGAACGTAATAAGTCACGGGATATTTTGTATTGAAGGTGATGCAAATTGACGCTACTAGACGTCAAAATTTGGTGCCCGCAGGCTCTTGCTACCGTATGGAATACCAACGCTACTTCGACACATGCGGTGGCGTGCATAAGAGAATGGCATTGCTCTGTAGGCTATCAGCAGAAAGGAACACTACATGTTCGCTGATGTAGTTATAAGACATGCTCTGTGAATACGGCGGAACTTAAGACGACGTACTGGCAGCAACACGTATGTAGCAGGGAGATATCGTAAACGACACTGTCCTCGTGTTGAATGCTAATAGATAGAGACAGTCGCTTGCACAAGAAGGGTACGCTTGCGATAAACAGACGTGCAAGGGCATTGAAAGTCATCGTTGAAAGTGATTGGTTGAGGCAAAGTCGGCCATTACAGTAATTGCTTGTAAATTGGACGCCAGTGGAGCAAATGCCTGGAGGGATCTGAGCATGAAAGTAGTAATTACTTAAAGGGCACAACTAAAGGGAACAAGTGTTTGCTGTCACGGGTTGACTGTTTTTTTTTTTTTTTTTTTTTTTTTTTTTCGCCTCTGCGCTCACCAGACTTGTATCCTTTGCATCTTTATACATTGGCGTGGCCACTATTCGGGTAACGGCAGGCACGGATCCAGAAATACATTTTTAGAGGAGCGATCAAAAAAAGATGCGTCCTCCTATTATATATATATATATATATATATATATATATTCCATTGCTTGCAGTGACTTTGTTTAGGGCGTAGAAAATTGTTAAATTTTCTTTAAGAGACAATTATTGTTTGATATTTGTATTAGTATGCCCTACTACTATTCCTTCTGTGGTCATTCTTGGAAAGTAATCAATAACTTCCTCCCCTTTATTCCACATCGTGAAGAAATTGACTTAAAACGTATTCCACATATACTATAATTATTCAGTTATTTGAGTGGTATACTATGACTTGTCAAAGGAGACGTTCCAATAATGAATGCTGAATAATTGATATTCTTACAAAACTAGTAACCCCAACCCCAAAATTGTTTGTCTTCTCCCTCCATGGTCTAAATCTACAAGTGAGTCAGGCGCGTGTTTTCAAAATTTCAAAATGGCAACCATAAACAATATTTTAACTTAGTATACTATAAATACGAAACAATGCAACAAATTTCAACTTAACATGGCATACTGGTATTATATATTCCAGAAAACATATTTGTCTATACAGAGCCTCCTTCCTCTGCCATTTTGTAAGATATTGTCATATGAAAAATTGATTTTTTTTTGTGGTCCATTAAAATTTATATGACTTAAGGGGGTGGTCATAAATTGTCATAATAACAGCCGTGTAAATATTTTATCTTCGTTCGTCATACGTTTATAAATAATTTCAACCAAACTGTACTTTATATGATTCCACGAGCAAATGCCATGCTTTTCTGCTATACTTCGGAGATCAACTGATTCCCGCCATATTTTGCATTCAATCAGTACTACAGAGGGCCATTATAAACTTACATGATTTATGTGACTCACATACTTGATTTCTCAAAATGGCCGGCCTGTAAATATTTCATGTCAGAAAACCTTGTCTATCAAAACTACAGACTTATTACAACCGAAGTGAATGCTTTTAATCCTAAGTCAGTTGTGCAGTTGGTTACATGCCATCTTACAGTACAAGATATTCTGGTTCAAGTTCCGGGTTAGGCTCGTGTACTATGTAATTCTCTCACTAGCTTTGTATATGTCTGTGGTTACATCTCTAACGATAGCTCTGTCAACAGAACGTCAATGCTATTTGCATCCATGTAGAGGAAAGTGTTATCTCGCCAGCAGTAAATGCTCTGGTCGCTCAGTCAAAACATATTTGCCAATCTTAAAACTGGACCATTTTAGGAATAGTAAGCATAACTTTCAAGTAATAATATTGATTTTATAGGTCCTTTAATGTAGATTGTATGTATAATAAAAGTCGACGTTTGCAGAATTTCTAATTCTGAAGTAGTTGATATTAATAAATTACATTCCATTCAAGGTTACTTTCAACTTTTCTAAATCCGTACTAAAGGTCTACTTCCGGGATATTCCTCTGCTTCATGTAAACAAAGCCTAGCAAATTACGCCAGAGGGACAACGCACCTCAATCGTGCGCACTAAGTGTAATGATATTTTGCATAAGAACTATTTCGTATTAGGCATTATCTGCACACTTGTTTTTGCTCCGTCTTCAATCGTATTAGTTATAAATGAAATATCATAATATATAAACAACATATAAGTAAAAGTTTACTTTTACAAAAAATAGGTGATTTTATGGTAACACAAGTATAAAACGCGCGTGACACATAGCATATTTAGAAAACAACCAAACACGTCTTACGTGGGGTGTTTTTTCACAGGTTTAATTCAAAAAGTGAGAAGAAACCGCCAGTCGACTTACATTCACCGTTAGCAAGTATGTCCGAGCATCCAGAATTGCGTGTATCTCGTAATAATCACGTCACGTCCATCAAACTATACGCATCCTTCTACATTGAGCGAAATATGTATATGAAAGTCGTGGAACAATTTTTTTTTTTTTAAATATAAACAGTGTTAATTCTGTGACAAACATAACGACAAAGAGGCCATTATAGGGATTCTGTATCTCCCCAAACTAGGTTAATATTTATGTTTCATAGCCTAGGAAGAATTAATTCGGAAATTACAAATAATAGTAATACCAATATAAAACTACAGCCTCTCGCCACATATTATTTGCTTATGATAGTTTGTAATTGCAACCGATGCTGGTTCGAAAGATGGATTGAAACTATAGGTATTGTGGTTTGGAGATATGTTCCACAATTACGTAACCTTTGGCGAAGGGCATTGAAGGAAAATGTCAGTTGCTTACAAAACAAAAAGAAAAAAAACATTTAAAAAAAAAAAAATCAAACTTTGGAATTGTTTTTGGTAAAGAATAAAATTAGGAAATCACACCTAACATAGAAATAATTCGGAACAAGGAATGGCGCTAGTAGCGCTAGTTGGTCCCAATGGTTGGTAGTTGGTTGGAAAGGTTTGTTATATGTTGAGCTGGAACACACATCAACACATTTTTAGTCCAACGTAATATGCCAACGAAAATTCGCTACCACGAAAATGTCATGAGACAACTTAGCATCCCCCAGAAAATGATTTCACTAAAACAGAATATTTCATAACATATCACAAGTGTAATTCTTTTAAACATTAAAATTATTGGTAAATTATTGGTAACAAGTTGGTACAGGTATACTATCGGTAAGGGGTGTGGATTTTTTTGTTGGGCCAGCGTTGTGAAACCAACATTCTATGTCAATTTTGCGAGCATACGTTCTGAATGAAAACAATGTCCCTTTTTTCATTTTATAAAATATGAAGGTTTTTCAAGACCTGGAAACCTTTCTTTTTCCATATAGGTTTAGTTGGTTATATGTTGCTTCAATGTTGACAGCATAAAAAGTTTATAAATTATACTTATTGTTAAATTGGGCGTCCATTGTATAATCAACATTATGTCAACAATGGAAATTATCATATTTCTGACCAAATAAAACAATAATTTCGTTTGTTTGCTTAAAAGTTAAGATACAAACTATGAAAACTTTCACTGTTGGTTTTAAGTTGATTACTTCTTGGAAAACATACTACCAGCATTTGGTACTAGTACTGTCGTTGGGCCAACATTTTAAAAGGTCACTAATAGAAAATAATAATTTACGATGGGGAAAATATTAACTATCTCAGCATAAGAAGACTTTCCAAATGTAAAGCTTATTTAAACTGTGTTTTGTTGAATATGTGTAGAGTCAACGTTGTGAACATAACAGATGGTGATTGGTTTTTCTTGTTAGTTTTTCTTATTATGCTGGACCAACATTGTACTACAAAAATTATGCGAACATAGAATATTATTAATAGTTGTAAATAAAAAATTGATATAATTTTATTTACTTTATAGTTCATTTTGTAAGCACAGAGATACTTAACAAATGAGTAGTTTTTATATGGTTGCGTATTGGTTACTAGTTGGCAAATATAGTGTTTTAAATGGTAGTTGCCCTTATGTTTGGGCCACGCATCCAGCTGTTGGTAGGGGTAGAAAAACCTTGTGTTGTAATCCAAGTATTTGGCGAATGTTTTGGAATAAAAGTGTAAACTGAACGTGCATCCGTCATAATTTCCAGGGAAAATTTAAATTTATAGGAGGGGCTTCGTTTGAATGATAAATTCATGCACATAAACCAAATTCTTAACACGATAATTTAAATATACGGGAGAGCATAAGCTAAAGTGACGAGTGACGAGGGTAAAGTGGTCCATAGCTATTATTCCGCTGGAGAGAGCTATAGTCTCGTGGCGAGAATTTGAAACAGTTAAGAACAAAGCCATCAATGTTCTGAGAGAGAGAGAAAGAAAGCGAGAGAGAATCTGAACTAGCTGTACGTCAAATAATTGGTGTAATTAAATTTTTTGTGGTTTTGTTTATGCCTGATGTAAGGGAAGTGAGAATATTGTAAATTTTATCGCAGTACGTAGCATTCTTTATTATTATTTAGTATAATCCCACTAAAATATTATGTATTACGCTTTATAAGGACGTGTTTTAGAATGTAGTAGATTGCTTAGTTCTTACTCTAGAGAATCTTTTGTTTTGTGGTGTCCTAGAGGCTAAGTTACCAGCCACGTAGCTAGAACTAACGGGTTGTAACATTCGCCACTTGGGAGTGAAGTGATTGCAGTTAGCAATAGAATGGGTATAGGCTGTTCACGGTAAAATGAGCACTTTTGAAAGCCCTGGTTAAGATCTTTGTATGCACGTTGTACATTCTTTCTCCTTATGTAAAATTAGCATTGCGATGGGCCTCATCACTTCATTTATACGTCGGTCAAGTGAAACTGTGATATTATTAGACACGTGAACATTATATAAATCTGCTAATTTTTACACACTGAGGCGTTAAAACAACACAAAGTGAAAGATATAGCGTATATGATAACAAGTGGTTACCTAACACTTTTTATTCGACGTTAACTTATGGAACTACTTTTCATCCAACGTTACCAAATTTACCGGACGCATGTCACTCAGGGCCGCCCATTAAAAATATTCGCGGGCAGGGGCAGTGACATTTTCTAAGGTTGATTTCAAAAGGGCTCACTTTATCGCGAACAGCCTTTAATACTATAAGACATGAACAGTGATGCTAGGAACAGCACTGATGCTTCTAGCAGACAGCCGGAGTAATAAACTAGATGGGCAATGGCCGAAGCGTGTTTGTATGGGTTTTCGTGATTTACTAGTATTTAATTTGGTCCCCACCTGATGAATGTAGATTATGTATCAAAGAGGAGAAATTGTTAAATGTGAAGAATGTAAGCGGCCAGTGAGTGGTCACTTTACCGACATAGCATAGCAAAGTAGTCATTTGCTAAATATAGGAAATTATTAAAAATTGAATTTTATTATAAAATATTCAATATTAATTAGTAGAATGTATAGTTTTTTCTGCAATAACTATACTGTATCGAGGGCAATTTTCTATTTTTGTTTTATTTCCCAAGAGTGGCCGCTATACCCCTGCTCTCCTCTATATAAATAATTAAGCGTAAATTGCTTGTTATTAATTTAAAAATTCCATTAATTTTTGTATTATTTGAGGTAACTATAATGTAAGTAAGGCATGAACTTGGAAGGCATTAATAACGAACTTAAGTATTATTTTTTAACAGTTGAAGTTTTGTTGGCATGTTAGTGTGTATAGCGACTTGTACATACATTGTCGGAATAAAAGCTCACATTTTGTGTTAATACGCGTCAGTGTTAGTTACAGTTTCATTCATTCATTCATTCTATAAAAGAACATTATTCTGCGTACTTTAATTACATTACATTATGTTGCGTACTTTAATTCGACAAAAGGCTTAAAAAGTAATATGCGCTATACTATAAAGCCTCAAAAGCATAACCTTAACAAACCTCAGTTATTTCGCATGTTATATAAAAACTTCGTGCGGGGAGAGCACCCAGGGCTGTGACTCGTAGGTGATATGAAATGAGACCCTGGAATGAAGTGCCGCTGGAATGCAAAGACAGGAGAAACAGTAGTACTCCAAGAAAACCCAGGGGCATGCGGCATCGTCTAGCACGATTCCCACATGCGAAAATCCAGGAGTGAACCCACCGGGTATCGAATCCGGATCGCCCGCGGCGGTGGGAGCCGCGGGCTATGGGTACCTACTGAGTCGCCGCTGCTATTTCGCACGCGACGGCAGTTGTATAGCCTAATCACGGTAAAGGGAGTACTTTTGAAAGCCCTCTCAATACGAACAATAGTTTTTAAAAAATAGGTTATTTTAGCATTAGACGTTAACTTTGGAGTATGATGGAATAAATACACTGTTTTTATTTCTTACTTGGCAATATTTATTTTAATGAGGTGGTTCAAGGATAAGAAAATTGCTGAAAGAAAAAAGTAACTAAGGCTTCAAAAGAGCTCACTTTACTGTGAACAGCCTATATACAATTTAAAACTAGTCAAATACGGCGCATCGATGCGTTAAAGAATATAACACAGAATCATCATTATCATCATTGGTGTTCTGCCCAGAGGCAGGTTTTCACGTGGTATCTCTCCATGCTCTCCTGTCTTCTGCAAACCTCTTCAGGTCCATATACTTTCCGCTTCCCTTAATGTCACCTACCAACTTGTATCTTCTCCTTCCTTTCAATCTTTTTCTACAAACTATTCCTTCCATAGCGTCTGTTAGCAAGCACTCCCGTCTCAACGAGTGTCCCATCCAGTTCTTCTTCCTTTCTCTTATGACTTTCAGCAATTTTCTCCTCTCATCAACTCTTTCCAGCACTTCTTCATTACTCACTCTTTCCACCCAGCTCATCCTCTCCATTCTCCTTCACATCCACATCTCAAACGCTTCTAGCCTTTTTTCGTCCTCACGTCTCAGCGTCCACGTCTCTGCTCCATAGAGTGCCACACTCCATACTAAACACTTGCCAAGTCTTTTCCTCAGTGCTTTATCTAGTTTTCCTCATAGCAATCTCCTCTTCCTATTGAACGCTTCCTTCGCTACCGTAATACGAGTCTTCACTTCCTAATTACACGACTTGAGATGTCATCATAACAGAGAATAAAGGACAGTGATGCTACCATATATTCCATCGGTCGTGCAGAGTTACAATCGCTTAGGGGACAAAGCATCAGACTGGTAACTCAAAATGGGCGGACGGGTTCGAGCACAACACCCACCGAGTAAATTTTCACAATACGGATTGTAATGAAGGATAGTCTGTACTGGCATAGGAAGCTAAGAAATAACCTTGGTACTGGCAGAATTTTTGTATATCTATAATATGTGGTTAAAATACATTTTTTCACAACTAACCAACTTTGGAAGTATTGCTTGACTTTATGTATGTGCAAAGCGTCTTGCCAACACAATACGGATGTCGTAAAATGTAAGTAAACATTTGGTAAATGGCCGGACATTAGTTAGTATATGACTAATAATATAATGTGTCAACGTTCGTCCGAGTGCCATTCTGTTGATCAGCCAACGTTATTTTTCCATCGCTGTCCCAAACTTAGAGATAAGGTTTATTGGCACAAACATAAATTATTGCTGGGAGCGAGGTGGCTGTACAACGTAGGCCTGCAAACAGTGAACAGCGTTACGAGGTAATAAATAACACGGCAAATAAACAGGTTATATCGCGCTGTATTCAAAAGAAATTTTCTTTACAAATCAGAAGAATTTCACATTAACAAAATACAATAAAGAGAATTATGAAGTATAGAAAGACATAGATACAATGACAGAAAGCTATATAATGTCACGGTTGAACGCCATATCGAAAACAATTATAAAAGAAAATGTAGATTAGGTGAGACGACACTGGCATAATATATCAGTCTAGGTTAGCATAAAAGCTATCGTAGAAGCTTGGACAAAGCAAGGTGATCTTTAGAAATATGTAATTATAAAACCACTTGGGATAAAAGTTCTAAGGAGGACATAAACCAACAACGCACATGAATTTATAATTGTCAGACAGCTCTGAAATGAAAATTATTATAATGGGGACAAAATATCGGTTTGGATGTGGGAATAGGACACGCTGTAAAATATGTGCAATAACAAGTACCAATGCACGATTATCTCATTAGACTAATTCCCTATAAATATGCATTCAAGTAATTCTGATGAGGCACACAGACCACATATCGAATACAACTATAAAATAACGTAGTGCCACGTGTGTTCTAAAAATGTCTGAGCGGAAAAATTAGTCCTGAGGTACGATGTAAGCTTATAACAGTAAATTTTTGGTAACAGTGTCATCCAGAACGGTGACAGTTATGGAATTACTTATCTCTTACTAAGTTTAGTGTGGACAATGGCACTTCAGCACATCAACCTTGAGTATAATCTGTTTAATCACCGCTTATATATGATAAGAAACACGACCGCTTAGAAAACGGGATAGTATTTTAGGAAAAGTTCAAGCAATTTTTCATAGTATGGTCTGCATGCAAAGTGCGGTGGGAACTGAAATCATTGAGATACTAAGTTGTTTTAAATACGTATGCGGAATCACGCACGTCAAGGCGTAAGCCACTACGGAATCTTAAAAACAGTGAAGCACAGATGGAGACGGACGTATATGAGTCGGTTGCCAGCTCAACAAAGTTGAACTGTGATCGTGTATCTGTATGGCAAGTAGGAACTCTTCGTTCTGCTCTAAACGAATCATTTGGTTTCAATATATTTCTCTTAAAAGTGTTTTCAACTGATTTGCGTTAGCAGTCTCGTGTGCCTCGACGTTAATGCTCAAAATACGTACTTTGGGGGAGAAGGGGATGATTTTTTTGATAGTTATTGGATAAATTGCTAGTGTACCAGGTGAGTAACGAAACGTTTTCTAAAATGATGCTTGAATAATGTTTTCAGGAGCACCGAATGCGCACACCAACTAAACGGAAATTGAACTTAACGTTAGCTTGTTTGGAATGTAGGTTAAAATTTCTTGAGATTTATGTGGTTGTTATTCAAAGGTATCTTTGCGCATTACTATAGCCACGCCGGTCTAAGCACGGACTTGGCTCCGCCTACCCAAGTGAAAAAGAGAGAGACAGAACGACTTGCAAAGCACCAAGCACAGGTAGCTGGTAGGCGGGCAGCAGGAACTCCCTCCCACCCGCCTTGCCACCGTCTTTCAATTGTTTCTTTTCCCGGGGAGAAGTGGCCCAGCATCGGCAGAGCTCCAAGTCCTAAGTTATATCAGCGCTACTATAATACTAACTGCGAATTATTGCTCTACATTTACATATACGCGCATCCATTTTATTTAGATGCCGGGTTTGTGGACTATAACGGAATGAAAAAAAATCTATATGAAAGTGGTGTAAGTATGACGGCTTACTAGTTCAAGGGCGTGCGGCAACTCCTGACTGACAGAGCAGGTGTCATAAACTCCCATGCACCCAACTCTTAAAATGTCAGAGCTATCTAGAAAGTCGCATACGTCCTCCAAACAAATATCTCATTTACCACTGTCAATTTGAGTAGCTGTCAGAATGATCTTGAAAGACAACGACTACATGCTATTCGCATAGTGGCATTGTCTTGAGGTAAAAATATATATAGCTCTTTAGCAATGTCCTACCTTCAGCGAAGCAAAAAAATTAATGTTTTCCTTTATTCATACAATGTAAGTGAATACAGTAATACATGCACAATTAATATAGCGTCTACAGTTTTGAAAACTGCAAAAAAGAAGTTTTAAAATTTTGTTCTGTCATTTTACGGAAAAGTTATGGTAAAAAACTCTACGGAAAATACGGACACGCTGCTTTCTCAATAATGATATTGCGGAAATTTTTACAGAAATATCCGTGAGTTTATAGAACCGCTTCGTAAACTTGCTAGGAAGTTTTTCTGTAGTTCCGATTTAAAAAAATAACTTACGAAAAAAATGATTTCCACTATGCGGGCATTTTACTGGGTTAAAAAACATTTAAAAAGTTAAAATATTTTTTAAAGTGAGATTTGAACACTAATGGAGAGTTTTAAGTCCATGATTTCTATCACCCTATGTCCTCGTTACAAGTACGCGTATACAGATGTTATTTCCAGAAGTATAACATACGCAATTCTTTCAGTTTATAGTATATCCCTACTGTCTGAATGTTTTAAGTATGCGTGGTGCTACTTTTCGATGTTTGAAGGAATAGGCCTAAGTCACGTGGATAACCTAACTGTCTCAGAAACTATACTTATCTGCGATTACAATGACGAAGAAATCTTCGTGTAGAATCGGCAGTGTTCGTTCCCGAAACCCGAAGCTATATGAAATATGAAGGCATTCCTTATTTTGTATTTACGGACCTCAGTTCCGTTTGTCGTTATTGCGGATCGCTTTTTCGTAAATTAACTGTACATTTCCGTAGCAATTTCCGTGTGCGTATGCAAAATTGTAACAGTGTGGCAGACCCGATGTAAGTTACTGTGACTAAACCTGCACTGAACCACACGAGGTCAAAACAATTTCAATAGACTACCTACACGCTGCATAACCTTTGTGTGAATGCAGAATTGTTACAGCGCGCTAAGCAGTATGCAAGGGTGAAGTAATGACAATGGTTCTGTCGTGACGTTAATTACCTCCACCTGCAGCGTGTCGCTGCAAGTGGCAAGTGAAGATGTCTTGATGCGAGCTAATGTTTTACCGCTGGCCTTGAAAAAGCTTTGTATGGCAGTCATTCCAAAAATATGTTGTGTATCCGCCATGTTACACAAACGCGTAAGATTGCATCTCAGACGCGTGGCAGTGCACTTTCCAAATTTTATGTTGGGGTTTTGAATTTTTTTGACGCACTTTTTTTGTATGAACTCATCGACTATTTTCGTTACATGAAAAATGCCGCGCCTATCACACAAATATGACATACGACAGGGATTCTTGGAACAACTAAAGCGCTCATGTCGTCGTACATTATAGTCGAAAGTAAATATCTTTTCACAAAAGCGACACTGATTACGACGTATTGGTTCAGGCAAAGACTCGAACGGACCTAATGGAAATGTACGTGCTGTACCTAAAGAAGCAGGTAACGTCGGCTACACTGGTAGAAGTAGATGCTGATAGTGATGTACCCATCACAGCTGAAGAAGTTGATGGCCCTGCAGTAGCTACCATTAGCTCCGGAGTACCCGAAGACATAGCAGATACAGAATAAGACTTAGATGCGAAGATGCAGAAGCTAACTGAGACAATGTATCTTTCACGTTAGCCATTGTCAAACTAAACCTCTCAGCTGACCCCCTACTGCTTAAAATATGTAAGGATGCAAACATATGACGTCATATCGACTTTGGACCAATAGTATTAAACCATTAATACATTGTTCGGAATCCGACGAGCCAATCACCGAGTTGCCACGTGATCGCAGCTGTCTAATCGCATGCATGTACTGAGATATCACATATATTTCATCACTTCTTTCCAGGTCCCTCAGTATATTTCATCGCTTCTTGTAAATTGTATTTGCACTTTGCAATAAAAGTACCTATAACTATAGTTGTCTCCCACCACGATTCACCATTGGTAGATGCACAACTTGGACTTTGTACTGAACAATGCAGCACCATGAAGGGCCCCACCATGCTTCCCAATGCAGATCTTGGAATGTTTTCCAATGTATCGCCTTGCACAAGCTGCATGGGACCAATGTTGTAATGCCTCATCGCGCGAAAAGGACTTTTCGTACAGACCGTCCTCTCATGCCGACGAGCATTTTGACCATGGGTGATAACTCAATCGCTACACTATCAACCAAAAAGTAATTGGGCACCCGTGAAGATAGGTAATTCAGTACGTCAGTTGACTTGTGTGGCCGCCATACGCTGCAGACCTGTGTACAACCAGTTGACAAGGAGATGACACGAGGTACAGAGCTATCGGATTTCGATAAGGGCGTAATTGTGGGCTGCAATCTCAGTGGGCTGTCTAGCCGGGCGATTGCACGGAAGGTAAACAGGCCCAAATCAACGGTCGCATTCATCCTGCGTAAGTGGAAGGTCGATGGGCAATGTGCCAATGTTGCACGCTCTGGGCGACCTCCAATCTTGACCAACAGAAATCGCAGAACCCTGAAACGTAAAATAGTCAAAAATAGGGCACAACCCATGGCTACCATCTGACAGGAGTATCGGTTTCCATTGGAACATTGCGTACAGAGGCTCACCGACTTGGATATTTCGGAAGAGCAGCTGCAAGCCCCATATCACGACAAGCAATAAAGCTCGGCGACTCAGGTGGTGTTTGGACCGTCGCAACTGGACACTAGCGCAGTGGAAATCGGTTCTGTGGAGTGATGAGTCGAGGTTTACATTATTCCGGTCCGATGGACGTGTATGGGTGTGGTGTCTACCCGGGGAACGGCTTCTGCCGGAGTGTATAGTGCCAACTGAGAAATTCGGTGGTGGTGGAGTGATGGTGTGGGGCTGTTTCACGTCCTTCGGCGTAGGACCGCAGGTGTTTGTCCGTGGTAGCATCAACACAGAGGACTATTGTAACATTCTGGATAATGAAATGCTCCCAACATTGTGGCGTTTTTACGGAATGGCCCCGTGTTACTTCCAGGATGACAATGCCAGGTGCCGTGTTTCAAGGGCTACTGTGCAGTGGTACGCCGACAACAATGTTTGCCGATTGGACTGGCCCGCCCAGAGCTCCGACCTCAACCCTATAGAACATCTTTGGGACGAAATTTATCGCCGGGTGAGGACTCGTCAAACACGGCCAAAATCCATTGCTCAACTCATGGAATGATTGCAAGAGGAATGGCGACGAATCCCCGTGGATGTCCTGCAAACACTCGTAGAGAGCATGCCAGACTGGGTGGCTGCTTTTATAGCAGCAAGAGGTGGCCCTACGAGATTCTAACGGGGTGACAACCACCGAGTAAACATTGTGGTCAGGTGCCCAATTACTTTTTGGTCGATATTGTATATTGGAGGGCTCCAAAATATTATTGACAGCAGGCGTAGTAACTTTTAAAGTGCCATTCTGCCCTCGTCTGAGGTTGATGTATTTTCGTAGGTAAACATACTGGGGACATGTTTAATAGTTTCGTAAGGGAAGAGGAATTTCAAACAATCTGCAACGTCAGTTCAAGCACCAAGCAGGCGAAATCATAAACATCCGCCCATGTAGCCCATATATATATATATGTGTGTGTGTGTGTGTGTGTATGTATATATATGGGCGGTTTGTAGCCATGCGGCGCCGGCGATATAACCGTGGTGAAAATAAAATGGGTGAGAGCACGAGATGCTAAAAACCGCTAGCAAGCTCTGTTCGAAGATTAACTTCAAGTAGAAAATGGCTGTGTGAGCTCTATTAATTCGTGTCAGATAAAGGCAGAATGAGGGAGAATGTGGACTCGTTCATTAACAAGCCAAAGATTATTGAAATTGCAATTTCACAGTTTTCATGAAGACTAGTGTACAGATATGTTGGGTACTTCAAAATGAGTCAAACCTTGTTCGGCGCACTACTATAACTATACGATAATGCTTCACGTTACACACTGGCTAAAACTAAACAGATTGTGTGGATAAAATTGAGTAGGTTATTGCGGATAGAAACTCAAGTAGTTATTTTGAGGATAAAACTGAACAAATTATAATTAGTTCCCTTAATTTTTAAAAATGAATATAACTGTTTGATATTATAATCGACTTTAAATTGAACTGGAATAGTCACACAATAAATTTTTCACTCTCATCTAAGGAGCTATTTTTGCTTTAAAAAAAAAAAAAACGGAAAATTTTGTAGAAATATAAACCTTGTTAGTATTGTGATTTTCCCCATATACGCCTTTGTATAGTGTAGTCTTTTTATCTTGCAGCGTCTTAAGAATGTATAGGAACATTTAAGTGTTTGTAATCTATGTAATAGCTTTAACGATTATAACACAAGAAAGAAAAATTTTATTAGGTAATCAGTATGTCAGACTTAGTAAAACACAACAAAAATATGAATACATTGATATTAGGTTATATAAAACTACCGTTTGGTTCGCGAGGTGTTTCAGTTGGGCGTTTCAGTAGCATTAGGCCTATGGAAAAATAACTGAAAAGAAAATAATTTGGTATTGTTGAAGAAGGAGATTTAGCTAATATGCAAAAAAAATATTATTAGAAATTATTAAGAAGTTATAAAAAATAAATTAATAAAAAATATAAATAATTATAAAAAAATTACTAAATTCGTTTTTAAACATTTATTTCCGAAAATCCTCCCAGCACAATGCTCCGCAGACGACTGACTCCCTCGCACCCACTCCCCTCACCAATACTCATTCCGTCATCTTGATTTTTGTTAATTTTTTTACATGCTACTGGAGGCAGTCATCTTTGTTATATGTTACTGGTGGCCGCGATGTATGTTATTCGTTTGCCATTTGGTTATACATTACTGGAGGCAACCATCTTGGTAGGCGACCACAATCTTGGTAGTCATCACCCATCCGCCATATTAAAAGCCAATGACCATGACCTTGACCCCATGACCTTGAATTACCTTGAAAAACCAAACTCGAGAAAAATGCATAAAAGTCAGCAAGCACAATACATTACAGACTACTACCGTCATGTTAGACTCAGACTAACTCGACCTTGATCCCATGACCATGAATGACCTTGAAAATAAAAATTCTAGATAAAATGTATAAAATTCATCACGCACAATACAATCCAGACTACTACCGCCACGTTAGATGCAGTCTACCTCATCTTCATCCCATGACCTTCAATTACCTATAAAATAAAAACTCGAGAAAATTACATAAAAGTCAACAAGCATAATGCATTACAGATTACTTCCACCATATCAGATGCAAACTACCTCGACCTTGACCCCATGACCTTGATAGACCTTGAAAAAATTCGAGAAATAATACATAAACGTCAACAAGCATAATACATTACATACTACTACCACCATATCAGATGCAGACTACCTCGACCTTGACCCGATGACTTTGAATAACCTTGAAAATAAAAATCTCGAAAATAATACATAAAAGTCAACAAGTCTAACACATTACAGACTACCACAGCCATATTAGAGGCAGAATACCTCGACCTTGCACCCATGACCTTGACAGACCTTGAAAAAACTCGACAAATAATACATAAAAGTCAATAAGCATAATACATTACAGACTACCACCATCATATTAGATACAGACTGCTTTCAACTTAACATCATGACCTTGAATGATACAAAAACAAAAACTCGAGAAGCTAGTCTAGACGATCCACCTTCTACTTAGCTGCTGTCAAACTAAACCTCTCGGCTTACCTCCCTATTGCTTATAATATACAAGTGTGCAAGACTTATGGAGTCATATTGACTTTGAACCAATCGTACTGCACCATTAATACATTATGCAGACACCAACCAGCCATTCACCAAGTTACCACATGATTGCAGCTTACCAATCACATGCAAGCATTGAGACATTACACACAGGCAGGTATACAGGCTTTAGATGCTAGTTCCTTGATCACATTAGCATGCAATTATATCTTCAACAGTTTCTTCCAGACAAGTTCTTCGCTCACCTTTAAATCATGATCACACTTAAAGTAGACAACTGACTCCTGTTCTCGGACCAACCCCTCACAAGACTGGCTCCATTGACCCTATAGACCCCATTGACCCCCATCGACCATAATGACCCCTGATTGCGGTGCTGCGGTGCTAATTGCGGTGCTGATTGCTGTCCTAATTGTAGTGATAATTGCGGTGCTAAGTACAGAGCTAATTGTGATTGTGATGCTAAGTGCAATGGTTAATGCGGTGTGTGTGTGTAGGTCTCAAGTAAAAAAAAATCGATGTGTTTTAAAATTAAATTAAATTGTCCTACCTCCAAAAGCTGAAATACGAACATTTTATTTAATAATCTCGCTTTGAAAAGGTATATATCCATGTCCTCTGGTATATTTAATCACTTCCTGAGTAAATTGTATTTACACTTTGCAATAAAAGTGTCCAGAACTACAGCAGGCTCCCACCATGCTTTGCCATTGGTCGATGCGCAACATGGACTTTGTACTGAACAATGCCGCACCACGAGAGGCCACCACCATGCTTCCCGATTGGTTGTAGACACGTGAAAAGGACTCTTCGTAAGGACCGCCCTCTCATGACGACTTGCATTTTTTGAACATAGGTGAAAACCGGATCTCAGAATCGTCACTGGTTACAACCAGTTATCGACGATGCAGATTCACGGTTCTATGCTCGTCGAGGTCAAAGGCAGCCCTTCATATTTCGCAATTCATTTTCTCGGTATGGCAGCACTCAGAGGAAACCCATATATTTGTTCGACCCAGAAGATAATACGCAGGTCGTATTATATATATATATGTATACAAAGAAAGGACTGTACGAAATTATAAACAGATATATAAATATGTATTAATATATGACTATAAAATTATTTTCAGTTAATTTTATTTATATAGTTATGTACATATAGAAATGTAAATATAAAAATATTTTCAAATTAATGTATATGTATAAGTATATAAAAATATTATAATATTAAATTTATTTATATGTCTATATATAGTGTACGTACGTATAAATATGTGATAAAAAATAATGTTAGTGTCTATATAAAAATATGTACATATAAATATGGGAAATATAAAATTATTTTCAATTAAATTAATAAATACTTATGTTTAAGAATAGGTATATAATTATGTAAATATAAAATTATTTTCAATTTAATTTCTATGTATATGTATATGTATATAAATATGTTAATATTAAATAATTTCCAATTTATTTTATATGGATAGGTGTAGGTATATAACTTTGTCAATACACAATTTTTTTTTTCAATTTAATTTATATATATATGAATAGGTATATAACTACGTAAATATATGATTATTTTTAATATAATTTTTATGTTTAGATGTGTGTATATAACTATGTAAACATAACATTATTTTCAATTTAATTTATATATATATGTATAGGTAGGCCCAGTTTGTAAATATAAAATTATTTTCAGTTATATATATGTTTAGGTATATAACTATGTAAATATCAAATTATATTAATTTTAATATATATGTAGGTAAAGGTATATAAGTATTTAAATATAAAGTTATTTTCTATTTAATTTATCTATATAGTTATGTACATATAAATGTAAACGTAAGATTTTATTAAAAATCTACATATGAGTATGTACATATAAATATGTGAACCTACAATTAATTTAAATATCTATACTTGCGTATGTACGTATAAATATGAGAACATAGGATTGAATTAAATGTATATTTATAAGTATGTACATATAAATATGGGAAATAAAAATTAATTAAAATCTTTATATATAAGTATATACTTATAAATATTGGAATATGAAATTAATTTAAATGCCTATATATACATATGTACATATAAATATGAAATAATACAATGAATTTAAATATCTTTATATAAGTATGTTGATATAAATATGGGAAAATAAAATTTATTTAAATGTATATATGTATGTACATATGCCTACGGGCATATGTAAATAACATATTATTATGATAGTACTTGCGTGTTTTCTTCCGGGGCAAACGAATATGTCGGTTTACACAGAGTGCTGCCATTCAGAGAAGATGAATTGCGAAATATGAAGGGCTGCCTTTGACCTCGACGAGCATAGAACCGTGAATCTGCATCGTCGATAACTGGTTGTAACCAGTGACGATTCTGAGATCCGGTTTTCACCTATGTTCAAAAAATGCAAGTCGTCATGAGAGGGCGGTCCTTACGAAGAGTCCTTTTCACGTGTCTACAACCAATCGGGAAGCATGGTGGTGGCCTCTCGTGGTGCGGCATTGTTCAGTACAAAGTCCATGTTGCGCATCGACCAATGGCAAAGCATGGTGGGAGCCTGCTGTAGTTCTGGACACTTTTATTGCAAAGTGTAAATACAATTTACTCAGGAAGTGATTAAATATACCAGAGGACATGGATGTATACCTTTTCAAAGCGAGGTTATTAAATAAAATGTTCGCATTTTAGCTTTTGGAGGTAGGACTATTTGATTTTATTTTAAAATACATGGATTTTTGTCTTGCGACCTACACACACACCGCACATACCATCGCACTTAGCACCACAACCATAATCAGCACTGTACTTAGCACCACAATTAGCACTGTAATCAGCACCGCAGCACCACAATTAACACGACAATTAGCACTGCAGCACCACAATCAGCACCGCAATTAGCACTGGAATCAGCACGGCAGCACCACAATCAGGGGTCATTATGGGTCACTGGGGTCGATGGAGTCAATGGATTTTATGGGGTCGATGGGGTCAATGGGATCAGTCTTATGAGGGGTCGGTCCGACAACAGGAGTAAGTTATCTACTTTAAGTCTGACCATGATTTATAGGTGAAGGAAGAACTTCTCTGGAAGAAACTGTTGAAGATATAATTGCATGCTAATGTGATCAAGGAACTAGCATCTAAAGCCTGCCTACCTGCCTGTATGTGATGTCTCAATGTTCGCATGTGATTGGTAAGCTGCAATTATGTTGTAAATTGGTTATTGGCTGGTCGGTATTCACTCAGATTTTTGCTCAAAATCTTCATATGAATACCTTCAAACTGCTTTGAAGGCAATTGGGACAGTGAAAAGTAATAAATATATAACATGGAACTTTTAACAATCACATAGGTGTCTGAAAACTGGTATAGAAAGGACTTACGGCTTTCTGATTTAAAGATTTATTACACACCAGTACACACTTCTGTTAGTTTACCTTAACTCTAAAGAAATGAACGAACAAGTTAATCATAGGTTTTTAGCATTCACACTCATACAAAATATGCAATATTTAACACAAAACATGTAATACACGATTAATACAACATATTATTGCACACACTCTTGTTTTGATTAAACAGACATTATTTTTGCATGTGAATATTATTACGCAGGAGCCACATGTCACAGACATTCCATTATTAACTCATCCAATTTGGAACAAGTTATAGTCATAGGTTTGTTAGCATTTACACTCACTCAAAATATAAAATATTTAACACAACACTATTAATACAACATATTTAAGCACACAAACTTGTTTTGATTAAACAGACAAGATTTGTACATGTAAATATTATTTCACAGAAGCCTCAAGTTACATTCGTTCCATCATAACTCCGCCAATTGGGAACTTCACATCTTGTAACTGTGTACTAGGTCAGGCACATCTGAAGCTTCAATATCGGTCCAAAATTTCAGTCGATTCTTAGGCATCAAAGGAAAAAGTTCCTTTATAATGTCTTCTTTCTTCTCCTGTGGAATGCCGCGCGCTCTTGTGCATCTTTTAACAGTTGGAAACCCAAATTTTATATTCTTAGCACTAAGAAAGTCCAGTTCAATAGGATCACCATCAAAATTTGCTTTATAGGTCAAAACAAATTGACCTCTTCTTGCCACAATGTGTACCATTTGGTTTAAATATGGTCTTGGTTTTATTTTATTTTCTGGACGGAAATAGGATTTTTCTAGTTGCATCCTTACGGCCGATACGTTTCTGGAATTTGCCTTCTCAACAGTGTCCTGGAAATCATCAAAGTCATACACATTCTTTTTTTTTCTGTAGAGAGAGCTCAACCTGATGGTGGAAGGAGTCAGCTGACATGAAGGTATGCCCTTCTTCAAAATAATTCAACTGTGTCTCTTCAGTAGCAACTTCGTCTGACTTTACCAGGTATGTAATGAAGCTCAGCAGTATCCAGCTTTTGTTTTGTGCTGCGCAGTTGTCGAGCCACAAAACAATCTTCTTTTCATACTTTTTCTTTAAAAAGAACGTGATAATGCAGAGATCAGATCTTCTTGTTTTCTACCTGCTATAGCTTCAAGCCAGATGACAGCTATTGACTTTCCATTATCATCATCATTATTTGTTCCATCGAGAGGAACAAAGCTTTCATTGAAGGCAATTATGGGCCTAGTAAACATCACAGTTTTCAGTGTATCCATTCCTGGAAGCATGATGACCTTCTGAAGATCAACGCAACAATATGAGGTGTATTGATCAATTTTGCTGATGTTTATGTGCCTTTTATTTTCATCACGAGCTTGTTTTGCCCTTTCTAGATGTACCAGAATACTTTGACAATCCTCACAATTGGGATCTTTCTCTGTTGCATGCTCTGGAACTTTCTGAGCAAAACGGATGCATTCTTCACATTCTTCTTGCCCAAGTTTGGTGAAGGATATATTCATGGAATTCACAACATTTCTGTACATATCGTAAGAACACTTTATGTTTGGATTTCTTGTTAAGAAGTCATTGTGCATGTCCACCAAAGTTATATCACTAGGTAGGTATCTGCGGTTTGGTGCATGCTCGCGTCTGTAGTGGGACACACAAGGATTGTAAGACTCAATATACATCCTAATAGCATCTCTATCTAACCGAATAGGTGTTTTGCAGCCTCGCATATCTTTAGGGGATGTAATGGAATCTGGTGAAGAGAGTGCACTATGGAGTGCAGGGTCATTATTTTTTGTGAGGCCAAGAGTAGTCAAAATAATGATTTTCCACACATTGTGTTTCTGGCCATTCTCATCGGACAAGGAGTATTAAAACGACTGGTTTCGTTTGTGATCATCTAAACCCCTTCTTCGCTTGACAGGTTGTTTCTATGTATTAGATAAGATAAACATGCGGTGTTCATTAGCTTGCATGCTCCAAAATTGATTATTGACAGAGAGTCTTTGATTTTCATTAATTTTTGTTATGCATTTTTTCTGGTATGTTTCCGTACATAGGGGCTTCACAATGTGTTTTGCTTTATTATTATCAATCTTAAGCATTTTACGATCACCAGGTGCGCGTGATTTGCCTTACGCTTTCGCGGAAAACCTTTCTTGGTTAACAGAGCAGAATCGTTTGGATTACTCAAATCATTAGCATTTGACTGATTTTGACATTCAACAATGGCAGCACCACATTCATTATTTATTACGGTTTCTTGTACTGCAGCTTGAATGCTAACCCCACAAGAATCATGGGCGTTGGAGCTACAAGTAAGTTCAAGATCATTTGCCATTCAACAATGGTAGCAACACATTCATTATTTATTACTATTTCCTGTACTGCAGTTGGAATGCTAGATCCACGAGAATCATGGGCGTTGGAGCTACAAATAAGTTCAAGATAATGTATGTTTTCATCATTAACCACAAAACTTATGCTTTCCTCTACACAGGTGGCATGAGGCCCGTGTAAGAAACTTTGTAGTTCAACAAATACATGTATGTCTCTATCGCCACATTCCAGACAATCTGGGTTAACTTCATTTGAAAATGAATTAATTTAACTCACCTGGTGGTGGTGTTTCAGTTACAGGTACTAAAGGAGAATTGTCCGATCTTCGCACAGCTAGCTCTAAAATCCTTCCCGCTCTGGTGTTGCTATTAAACATTTTTCTCGGAGCACATCATAGATTTTCACACAACTACAATAACATTTCACAGAACCAGTGCTCTGCAGCACGCGCATTTCATTACTACTTCGTTTCTCGACTTGACGTTTTATACATTGGTGAAAAACCGACGTTTAAAATAACAACGTAATAAAACAGAACATCTCAGCTCATTACCAATTCGATACCAAAATCTCAATGTACAAAATATTTGGATGCTCCATAAAATATGTAATCGTAAGTCCGTTTTCTAAAACGAAATGCCTTAACCCCTTTGTACTTGAGGTTATCTGATTTATTATGAGGCGTCAAGGCTTTTAAAATTAGTAATAGCATAACATATATGGAGATACGCCAAATTTAATTTCACTACAGGCCAGAAAAATGTGAAATACAGGATTTTTACCCTGAAATCTGATATATGACGTCCTCAGAACGAAGAAAATCACCGTAACTCAATTTACGATAAAATTAGAGTTAGGGTATTTTGTTTTATGAGGTATATATGTATATATGTGTGTTAAACCAATGTATTTTTTGCTCAGTATTATAGAGTGTTACAGGCTCAGTTTTTTTCATACAGATTGTTGAAATGTTAATTGAATTTTTGTAACATATTTCAAGTCGATTAAACTGTCTACATTGTATTTAATTTTGTCCATGACTTGTGGGTAATTCCTCACAATGGTTGAACAAATATGGCGTGTCTCCTTCAATTAAAGGATCATTTAGTGTAAATGAGAAATTTTAACAAGGAATCTCCAGTCATACCTCGTTAAAGTGATTGTTTTCTCTCTTCCTTTGTGAAGTTATTTACCCATACAGCCATGGTGTTAGCAAGTGCATGGAATTAGTCCATGTGAACAGCTGTTTTAAAGCATCTGAAATCACTTGTTTGTTAAATAAACACAGTTTATTATGACATCTATATTTGTGTTTCGTTGATTAATTGTACGTACATTAGCTAAGAATCCAAAAATCGTATTTTTTTTCCTCTATATTATAGATGGCAAGTAATCAGGCAAGTTTATTTTTAACACGCTCAGATGACACGAAGATTCATTATCACATTATTAGGTTAAAAAGTAAATTGTTTGTGGAACTCCTAGCTAACCAGATAATGAGATTCACAGGTACTTTTCTTCTTCTGCGAAGTGTAAACGTGACTCATACCACCAGAGAAACAACAGCCATCCGTTATGCACGGCAACTTGTGACAGTAAAGAACCGCCAATAGAGAAGGACTCAGAAGGACTCACATCCGGCCATGTAGGTACCGAGTGGATTCTATGTTGGTACGTTTCCTTTTCCCCGCTGCTCACTCGAGCGGATCGTCCGCGACAAGTCAAACCACATGCAGCTTCGGCCATCTTGGCGTCTTCGCAGCACTGCTCGTAGCCAACACAGCCATTCGCATGGCGTTGGTTATGCTAACTGGAAAAATGGCGTAACTGTAAATGCATTCCTTTTTCCCATGTTTCGTTCTGGAATAAAAATCTTAGTAACTAAGCATATGGTCAATTCAGCCAATTCAAACCCAGTGTACGTGCGTACCTTAAACACAATTAAAGTTATTTTTTGCTAGTACTTAAAGCTGAAAGGCTTAATGCCTAATGATATTCCCTGTGAGCATCTGATTCTAATCCGTACTACTGTGCTGGGTTAGGAATGGATCACGTTACTATACCCGAGCACAAAGCCTACAGTATATGGTTATGATTACGGAACAAGAACTGTGTCGACTAAAGTACAGCATGCATTAAACAATTTCTGACCTGCAAAACTTGAAACCATAAATTAAGCTAGGTCTGAAAGGGTTCAGTTCACTTTTAGCTAACAATTTCAATAATTCGTAACCATGTGTATGGTTTTTTCGAATAATGTAAAAAGTTTTACAAGTTGGTTGCCCTAAAATAAATTTCGAACATATAGATGTGTGTATATGTATACAGGTAAGTTATCAGTTATCAGCTCTGCGACAAACGGCGGGAGGACGTTCCTTACAAAATTTCAGTTAGAAAATGTCTGACAACGAACACCAGGAAACCACTCCTAAGGGCAGGAAACCATTGTGAAGATGGGGTTGCAATTATGAACTTTATTTAATTACACTGAAACCATGTGATATTAAGGGATGAATGTCTGTAAGCATGCCAAAAAATTCAGTCACAGTAACATGCAAGTACCCATGTTGACCTACCACATACTCTACATAGTAAAATTGGGGTTGCTACCCCTTCAAATAGTAAAAAAAAGGGTCTTCGTACTTGGTTACGTAAATTATGACCATAGTCTATGAATTATCATTGCAAGACGTAAAAAAAGTTCTCTTGGTAAGAAAACCTCCGACGAATGGTTTGCAATAAACCAGACTTCCAAGATATGAAATGCCTCATGAGCATTACGTGAGCACTCAAGCAAAGCTTAGTGGTGACTTGATTCATGTGTGTTCGTTGTGGTTTCTAATTTTACTCGAAAGACCAATAATATCTACTGCGAAAGGGTTATACACCACCTGTTTTTTGCGCAATGGTTTCAGGACGACTTGGAGTCCAAAACACTATAGTTCAGATCCACTTTCGTGATTGGATGATTTTAACTGTCTCGCTTGGCAGGTGTCTGCCCACGAATCAAAGAGTGAGTGAAGATATTTAGGCGGCTTTTAACAGTGAGGTCTTGAGAGCCGATGGCGGTGATTGAAGTGAATATGGAGTGGCGCCGGAATGAGGGGGCTGGGAAAACGGGAGATCCCCGAGAAAATCCGCTGACTTACGGCATCGTCCGGCACGATTCCCACTTGCGGAAATCTGGTGACTCGGCCGGGGATTGAACCCGGTTCGCCTTGGTGGGAGGCGAGCGTGCTAATCGTTCAGCCACCGTGACCCCGCGAATCAAGGACCCTCAGTGTCGTAGTTACCTAATTCTGACTGACCCAGTCAGGTAAGAAATTGTTTACCGACAAAGACACGTGGCCAACAACCGAAGGAAAAGTGCACGTATGCCATAAGACATTGGAGTCTAGCCTTCGCTTAAATCTTTTCGCGAAAAACCGGTGGTTATATTTATACAGGATCGTGAACTGCAAGAACACATGTCATGATATTCTTAGCGAGTTATTTTATTTGATAACTATTGAATGGTTGTAGTATCTACAGACGATTTTTTGCAATCTATAATTAAAGAAAACTATTTTAGCGCAGTGATACCTGCTGTAGATTCTTCACTGGTAAATAATTACTTTTCACATAAACTTTGGAAAACAAATCACTTCACTTAACTGCATATATGCTGCCGTACACACTGTAATGCAAGTTCTTATTTACGTTGGCAGCGGATTTATAAAGAATAGCTCTTGAGTCTTGACGTTGTAGTGCGAGTGTAATCTTTAAGTTCATGTAAACTGAAGTTAGTTATTTTTGTTTTATGAAATTGCATAAAAGTAATATTTTTACATTGATAACAATTCCGCGGTTTCACCTGGATGGCGAGTGAATATAGTGATCACGCCCGGGGCAAAATTTATTTTGCATATTGTGGAAGGGTACAAACTTAATCACAAACGTAGATATTAAACAGGACGTTCAGGAGAACTCAATTAATCCTGAACAAACTATACACAAAAACACAACATAAAGCATAGGCATAAGTACTTGTACCTTTCGTTGCAAAGGTGAGCTATTAGAGTATATTTGTAGGTAATGTGATAAGCATGCCCTGTATGACTCGTTAAGGCGACCTATGGCGTTTTAAGTAAGTTGCATTGTGTTTAAAATCACACGGTTTTTTTTTTTTTTAAGGAAACCAATGAAGGTGGGCCCAAAATACTAAGATACGAAAATAAAACGAACGAACACACTTCATACGCTTTATGGTGTATGGTACATTAAAGACATCACACACATTGGAAACATTATTTTAATGCCCTCTGATATGATTAAAATGGCTTTATTCAGACAGGCATTTCTCAAAATATACGAAAGAGATTAATTCAAAACTACGATAGAAGAGCACACTTGACTTTTATAGAGTATTGCGTCCAAGAGATTGTATTTGTAATAAATTATACCGTACTGGTCATGCACTCGGCCACGCCCCACCAATAGCCAGTGTGTCGCTCAGCTATCCCACACGACACCGATCAAGCGATGTCCCAAACCGCCACTGGCCAAGCTTGTGGTCCGAGTTGCAAATTGTCCCTGGTGCATCAACTGCTTTCGATAGCCAACTATAGACAATGCTGTCGACCATATGACTGTAGGAAGCCGTTTCTCCACTCCGCTGCGAAGCGCACACTGTTTATCACACTTAACAACTCGCTTAAAGTTAGAATTTTAAAATACATATTATTAATAAAAATGTGTTAGGATTGGACATGCACGTCAACTACTACTACTTGTATGGCGTGTGGACCAAGCGACGTCTCCGCTGCTTCCTTCCCCGACCGCCAGCTGAAAACTGTAGCCGAACGTGGCCCCTGTTGACCCACCTGGCGTTCTTCTTACTATACAAAGCCATACTTAGTTATGTTTCTTCTCACTATTTCAGTAAAGTATTACTTACTGTATCTTAATTTTCATTCTACGTCACCTCGTAACATACTATTTTTTTTAAATATATATTTTAATAAGAAAGGCCATCTGAAATGTTTCTTCATGTATTCCCCGATTACAACATTTCAGTAGTACGTGTCAAATACTGTTGTAAAATAATGTAACTGTATATTTTAGTAAATGGTATTTATGGTGCAAAAAGAATCTTGTCAAAGAAGCAGCAAGATTTCCAAAGCTTCGCTTATCCGAACAAGCGCGAACACCGCTGATAGACTATAAGAATACATATAGATATAATGTATAAGACGTACTAAAAAAAGTATGTATTTATTGATCTCCAAGAGACTAATATATTAAATAATATAATTTCACCTACTAAATTTAATGACGGTAGAGCATCTATATTATATGAAATCATCATAAACTCATAGTAGGCATAAGATTAAGATTGATAATTTCTTGTGGAAATTTCAGTTTAGGATTTTGCCATGGTTAAGTCATGATCTGTTACTTGGTGTTCATTTTCTAGGGAAAACACAGGCTAGTATTAATGTAGCAAATAAAGAGTTGCTGTTTGATTTTTGCGCCTCTCAGCCTGTGAGCTTTTCTTCAAAATGTTTCAATTTTCAGGTTATATCAGTGCTGTCAAAATTTATTGAACATGAAAGTCATTTGACAAAATTGTAGAAAGAATTTGCAGACGTAGTTATCTCTAAATTAGGGCACTACAGTAAACATCCTATAGTATTGAAATTAAAAGATCACGAACCCATTTCTTCTGTACCGTACCGAGTAGCCCCTCCTAAGCTTATTGCATTTAGGAATATTGTTCAAGAATTGCAGCAAGAAGATATTTTGTAGACCTCTGAAACTAATTACTCTAGTCTGGCCTTTCTATTACCGCAAAGCGAGCCAGGGAAAGATTGGGTGATTTGTGACTACCGAAAGGTTAATAAAAATATATATGTAGACCCGTACCCTTTGCCGACTATAGAATCGGTGTTCCAGCATGTTGGAAAGGCAAGGTAATTTTCAGTTTTCGATCTAAACTCCGCTTTCTTCCGATGTGATTTACATCCTGAGTCACATGGCATGTTAGCCTTTGTAACACCATAGGGCCAATTTCAATGGAAGAGGTTGCCCATGGGAGTAAACTGTGGACCTCAGGCTATGTCACAAGTTTTGTTTCAAGTACTTGGTAAATACCACTACGATTTCCTGTGTAATTACATCGATTATGTTTGTGTTTACAGTGAGAAATTTGAAGAACATTTAAAACATATTAGGCTTTTCTTGCTCGCCTTGCGAGATGCAGGTCTTACAGTGAACGCCGAAAAATGTACGTGGGCGAAAACCTATGTAAGATATTTTGATTTTGTTATTTCCGATGGAAAATTATTGATAGACCCCGAAAAAATTAGGTCAGTGGCGAACTTTCCCGTACCCAAGAACCTACGAGGTGTTAGGAGTTTTTTGGGAATGGTGGGTTACTACTCAAAATTCATCCCCGATTTCGCTGACATCGCTGAGCCATTAAATGCCCTTAAGCATAAGGGAGTAAAGTTTATCTGGGGAGAGGAACAAAACCGTGCCTCTTGTCTACTTAAAGAAAAATTTGCCACCCCTCCAGTCTTGAAACTACCCCAGTTCGATAAGCCATTTGTACTCCAAGCAGATGCTAGTGCCGAAGCATTTGGTGCGGAATTATGCCAGCAAGAAGGTGACAGTCTGGTGCCTGTGGCATATGCCAAAAGACTCCTGACGCTACCAGAACAAAGGTACTCAGCTTATGAGAAGGAAGTTCTAGCCGCCCTGTTTGAGATGGAGAAATTCAGCGACTATCTAGAGAGTGCTGAATTTGAATAGTATTATACAATGAGGCGCTTAGCTGGTTTCTTTCAAGGAATAAACCAGTTGGAAGGTTAGCAAAGTGGTTGGTTTGCCTCACCCGCTTTATATTTACTGTTCATATTTTCAAGGGTGTAGAAAATGGAGGGGCCGATGCCCTCTCACGTATGTTTAATGCTGAGGAATTTTATGTGGACACCCCAGATGCTGTAGCAGTAGTGCATGATAATGTAATTGATCCAAAAACTGTAAATGTAGAAATTCAAACTGATTTAGTTGAAGAAATTGTGTCTTCTAATAGTAAAGTTAATAATGTTCCGGTAAAAGTTGCTGTAGTGCAAACACACGTTCTCTAATATTTTCCCCAGGCTTACTTAAAGCTCCAGCATCATCAGGGAGAGGACCCTGAATATATCAATATCAAGTCTGATGTTGATGCTGTTGAGGCCAGTATGAAGTCCGTAAAGGCCTTGTAGGGTATTGAAATCCGAAAACCCAGAAATTTATTTTTCTGTACCTAAGGCCTTGCATGGGTCGATATTTCAATATTATCACACCTATTTTGGTTGGCATTTGGGCCATGATAAAACTGTTTCACGCATCCGAGAGATGTTATTTTTTTGGCCAGGTCTTGTAAAGGAAGTAGAAAATCAAGTTAAGGAGTGCGAGGAATGCTAGCGAGCGAAACCGAGGAAAGCGAAAATTGTAAGTCCTTATAGTTCTGCAGGAGCAAAGTCCCTTGGGAACATTTGTATCTAGATATTTTGGTCCTTTGCCTCGCACAAAATCTGGTTTTACTTATATTCTAGTGGCGGTAGATAGTGTCAGTATATATGTCTTCTTCTTTCCCTTAAGGTCCATGAAATCTGCTGAAATATGTAAGATCCTTAGAGACTTTTCCCCTTTTTTGGATCCCCAGTTCATGTGGTGATGGATAACACCACCTATTTCGTCTCAGTGGAAATGAAAAATTTTGCCTTTTCGTGGGGCATTAAAATGATACAGACGACTCCTTACTATCCGAAGGTGAATGTGGTTGAATGTTACAATCGCAACTTGAAAGCTGCTCTAAGAGCCTTCTAAACTGGTTCCCACAAAGAATGAGACAATTCTTTGTATCAACTGTCCCTAGCTTTTAATAATGTTGTAAGCAATGCCACCAAAAAGGTGCCTGCCGAAATCGTTTTCGGTCAGAGCCTGTTTCAGCCACTGATACAAGCATGGGGACTCCATTAGTTCTGTTGGAAGGCGGTTGACCATAAGGATCTTGAGGAGCTCTGGAAGGAGGCCACTAAAAATCTCAGTAAATATTTGAAATTAGCTTCTAGGATCACATGCAATAGTGGGTCAGTTCAGTTACGCCCTGGAGATAAGGTTTTCTTGGAGACCCATTATCTAAGCAATAAAGCTTTCCAGTTCAGCTCTAAGCTTGCACCAAAGTTTTCAGGTACTTTTCAGATAAAATGTTTTATTTCACCTGTTACTGTGTTACTGGAAGATTTGAATCATCCGGGAGTTACAACTAAGCTCGTGTAACCCAGTTAAAGTTAAGTACCTCTCAATAGGAGGTAATTTCACTGATAACCCCTGGAAAGAGTGTTTTTCTGGTAGAGTTTAGAATTAAGAAGTGTTGTTTATGTGCGACGTATGGTATTCATCCTGTGTTTTCATTTGTTGTTAAGGCTTTTAGGGCTTATTTTCTCTTGAGGACTCGAGGCTGCCCTTCGCTCATTCATGTCATTTCATTAGGGCATTCATGTTCATATAATTTTAAGGTGTAATAATGCTCATTTCGTGAGGGTTTCCACATTAATATACGTGTAAGATATGTTCATGCTTTGATTCATCTTGGTGTGTTTCATGCCCATGCAGATATTAAGGTGTATTTGGGGTATATATTCCAGATTTGGAGGTGTGTATTTTCATGGAAAAGGTACTATTTTATATTTTGGGTTTGTGATGGAAAAAGGACGATTTCATGTAGTGTATAGGGTCTGTAGGGTGATATCAGGGACTGTCATAATTTATTTTTATCCCTAAATTGCGGAGTATGGGATAGTGAGTTGCTTATAGTACAACCTGGCGTGGTTGTCTGGATACTTGCGCATCTCTCTTGGTTTGTTCCAGTTGGAGCTGGATAGTGGTGATGCTGGATGAAAATCTCTCTGCTGAAGATATCCTTCTGGAGAAGAGGTCGGGGCCTACACTAAGCCTGGCCATTTTGGAGGAGATCCGGGATACTCTCTGGTTTTTCTTCTAGGCCCTTCCTTTTGAAGGGGGGGGGGGAGGAGGATTTGAGACCGGGTCTCAAATTTATTGACTGCCCCTCCCCCCTCTACTTCCAAACTTTGTTCCTAGAAACTGTACAAACCTGCAAAATCATGGTGGATTGTGGTGAAAACTTATAAAAATATATAGACTGACCATAAAATATGTCCCATGATGGTTCTGCGAAGTTTTCTTGCGTGGGCAAGAAAAAAACGTCGTCTGACACGGAAATTCATACATGCACGTCTGGTTCGGCCACGAGCTCCGTCGTCACTGTCTCGCCTGACTGCTTGAGTTCATGCCTTGCCACCAGGAGCGCTACTAGCAAGCGGCGTGTTGGCGCTCCACGCAGAGTGACGTGACGACTGGCGTGACGTCACTTCCAGCAGAAGAAGCTTGCAACGCAGATTATTTGAAAATGTCATAGGATAATTTAGAACAATCCTTATACAGGGATTAGCTGTTCATTTCCAGCCATCCCTACAGGGACAATTGAGTCTTTCCGCTTTATATACTTGGGGCGCTGGCTCATTTGGGAGAGAATGGCAGCTCCCAAGTCTTCAGTGAAAAGATAAGTAGACAGAAAACTTCCAGACATAATAGTATTAATTATGGCCTGTCAGGCTGATTGTAAGGACACACTTTATTTCCGGTGATAGAATTTGTAGACGCCATAGGCGCACTTGAAAACATGAATTTGTCAAATTTTCTAAGTTCAAATTAAAGACGGGCAATTTATATTTGTATCTTGTTTGCCAAGTTTTTGGAAAAAAGACAATTTAAAATTGTACCTTAAGATCAGTGGAATTTTTATGTAAAAACAAAGGTAAAAGTTTTGTAAACTTTCAAAAACACTCACATGGCCAATATAACATTATTGTGAGGTTCAGCCATATAGAGGACAGTTTATGTCTCACTTTCTCTAGCATGTTTAAACATCTTTATAAAGTTGTTTACGGAATTTTGTGCCAGGTTTGGTATAGCAAAAGTAATTTGTAAAATTAAATAAATGCCATTTGAGATTATATTTTTCCATGCGGGATAAATTTAAACATTTTATCCAGTCAAAATTTGCTGTTATATTTTAAAGTAAATGCAGCTAGATAAAATCAAAACTATATGTCATTTTCAAGAAATAAAGGGGTTTATCTGCTTTACGAAAAAGTTGTCACCATTTTGGATGACAGTTTAAAGAAATTTTATTGTACCTTAAAATAAATGTAATCAGAGATTGGTTTAGTCACCAGATTTTTAAAGACACATCGAGAAGAAGTTTGTTTAAGAGTTTGTCAAAGTTTGTTAAAGTTTTAATGCGCCTTGATTGTTTTGCTTGACGCTATTCTCAAGAATTTAAAGAAAAAAAATAAAAATATTTATGCTACTTATATAAATCTATATAAATATATTTTTGTACTGAAAGTTGTGATAAGAGTAAAAGAAAAGAAAGCAAGTCATGTGTTATGTTTTGTTAGTTGGTAGTTTTGCAAGTTTGTTCCCGCTTTGAAGAGCTGTTTATCGTAGGTTATTTTTGGATGCATTTAGGGTTGGTTTGATATGGCCATTTGCCACGTCCTTGCGGAAGGACGTCGCACTCGATATATTAATATCGAGGCTTTCAGGAGATCTGACGACGAGTTATGGTTACTCACGTTGTTTTATGGAGGGATCGGAATAAATATAAATTGAATTTGATTTTTTTTTTTATTTATTTATGAATTGGGTGTTCGATGTCATTTTTAGAGTGTGGCTTCCCTAGCAAGTTATTTAGAAGAACGTATATATTCTACTCGAGATTCAACGCGAGGTAATGAAGTAAATCGTCTTGCCAATAAAATTTCTTCTTGTGTTTACTTCCACTCCAATTAATGGTCTGTGAGAGATTATAGCAGAGTTCACTTTATGCACACTGAACAGTCGGAATGACGTACGCATTTCACAGCACGAAGTTTTACAATTGCGTCAGAGCTTGGAGTATCGAGGTATTTCATTTATACTCGTAAGGAAAGCCTAAACCTTAATACAGGTTAGTCTGCAAATTACTTCCTGATCTCCTGGTGTTAAAGCGGGGTATCCCGAGTGTCTATTACATAAATCCACGCAAAACAAGTTTATTCCTCATAATGAGCTTTAAAAATAAAGGTGGAAAACATAATTCTGCAAAACCATTTCTAGAATCCTAATAAGAAATACGAGTGGTAGAATACGAGTAGTGGGCAGTTATTTCTCAAGTTCTATAACTATAGTTTCTGTTCGAAAGTAATATGTCTGAACAAATAATGATTCCTTACAATTGCCTGTTAATATCATTTAGAAAATTTCTTCTATATTGCAACAATTTAGTCCACGAACATCCAGTGAAACAAAATAATTTAAAGATACAACTAATTTGTCTACTTTCTCAAAAACCTACGTTTCCAAATATAGTAACTTTGTTGAGTTTGCTGTTACACAGCTATCCATGCAGGCAAACACACATTAATATGCACGGAATGAAGAGATGGGGAAGGAGAAAGTGAGAAGTTGCACGCATTTCCTTCTTCTGATTCGTAACTCATTCTATATATAGCCTTCGTCCAGTCTCAGCCCGTGTTCCAATATGCAAATTTAGTAATATATATAAATATAGCATGGTTCAGATGGAACTGTGTTGATTGTCAACTGTTTACCAATTGTGCTATTATTTCTCGAACAAATTTATAGTTTACATAATATACACACTGGGATTCATATGAGATCTGTTGACCAAAAACGTATAAACTTATAAAAAAGCATCCAGATAACTTATTTTGGTTACGTTTCAGTCAAATTTTTCGCACATTTTGCACATTCGCTAGTGAAATTTAATTCATGTATAAAATTATACACTTACGCACATATGCATTAAATTACCTGTTTATATATATATATGTGTGTGTGTTTTAGATGTCTTTGTACACTTTCTTGACATGAAAATTTTATCATACAGTCAAAACCAATAGGCACTTTTCTTTAACAAAAATTATATAATTTTTTACACAAAAATAATGGCAGGGATTACTTTTTCCCTGATGAATTATGTGTATGATAAAACAAAGTCTGCAATGGGCTTGAGGATATTTACTCAGAATGATACGAATTGCTTTTTTTTTTTTTTTGCATGATTAAGTTTTTGTTGAAATATTTATTGTTTCTGCACCTTACAGTCCTCCCATAATTTGTGACCGATTGAAAATTTCTGAAATAATGAATTTTTAAGCATCGTAAGCTTCATTTTATAAATAATTCTATTAGTAAATATCAAGCCGTGTTTAACGTTTATTTTTAGTTGCTTTGTATGACCAGTCCAGCTTAACTTTTCATATAGGGTGATGTCGATTTCTGTAACGCACACCGCTGAGCATATATTTATGTTTCTAATATGGTTTTATTTATTAAGAAAAATATCGTTACTGATGATCAATTAAATATCCAATTTCACCACAACACGAGAACAAAAGAAAGTATGCACGTAACTTAATTCCGGATAATAAAAGCCATACTCTGAAATTAGTCAAAAACTGTGGGCATAATATTTTACGTTCCAGCCTAAAGAGCATTATCAAAAACTATTAAACTTATCGACATACATTATTTGATTTCTCACTTTATCTGTATTACTGTGATATTGATGAATATCTTCCAACAGTAAGTTAATAAAATAAAATTCTATTTCACATATTAAGCGTTATAGTGTTTCTAATTTATACATACATTGTAATATGAAGGCCATGCATATAATGTGTATAAAATTGGTATAATTTATACATATGATGAGTCCCACAGTGATAGTTAGAGACTCGTGGATGATAATAAATCAAGTCAATCAAAATAACTCAATCACATAAATTCACGCCTCTACGTTAGCTTGAAACCTCTCGTCATTATCGCGATTGCTTGCAAGCGAGTTTGGTGGTTCCCCCACGCTCTGGTAATCGATCGCCAAAAAGACTTATTGTATGCAGTGATAGCCCATACCAAATCAGGCAGACAAGAGTTTCGAATTTATTCGTTCTTGTTAATTTCATCTTCACAGCTTCGTTTTGCAGAAGTTTCAATGCTTGTTTATTTTCATACGACGTGCGACATAATCATGTAGCCTTGAAAATCATGTTATGACTCAAGGATCAAATATTTTATTCACTTTCTATGCACACCATACAAAAAACTTACTAAGACATACATCCTTTGAAGCGAAATTCTTATAATTTCTTTGTGACTGAAATTAATGTTCCATTTAATGTGTACTGCCATCTTTAGAGCGTTTTAACACGAATTTTGAAATATCATGTAATATGAGTGCAGATGTAATTGAAGGTTTTTAAATTTTAAAAAGGTTTTTGTTTATAAGGTTTTTTTTTCGTTCTGATCGCGCAACTAGTACTTAAAGATAGAGATTGACAAATGACCAAGCCCTGTGGACATCATACAAAGTATAAATAATACGTATGTGGCGAGAGAGATCGTCGACGGAATAATCCCACGGCGAACAAAAAGCGCTCGTGAAAGAAAAGGTTGGAGGAACGCCGCAGGTGTGTGACTGACGTGTTGAACAGGTTGGTGGTTGCTCCATCACGAGCCGTGAACGCAACTCAAGAGTGGCTCCCTAGTCCAGATTTGGCCGGTTGAGTATTTCGAATCTGAGTTGCGTTATCAGCGGCGTGGTCGACTCTTGCTTGCATAAAGCCTTGGACCTCTCTCCCCACAGCTACACAACCTTTCATTCTCTAGTCCTTTGCCGCCAGTCTTGCATTGCTCGGCCACTCTACGGTCGACACCACATAGTACGTAAGACTCCCATCTAACTGGCGCTTGAACGGGTTGCGGAGTGTTTGGAATACTCGTTTTTCCACGAAACTATTAAATGTGTGTCCAATGCGCTGATCTACGAAAAGAACGCACACTTCAG